>JAENPR010000229.1:600000-825980 GCA_018135685.1 Themeda triandra | reverse complement strand
TTTGAAAAAGCCTTTGATAAGATTGAGCATCCACTCATACTTGCGGTTATGAAACACAAAGGCTTCCCACCAAAATGGATCAACTGGATGAAAAATTTGCTAAGCGGTGGCACTTCCTCGGTCCTCTGAATGGCAACCCGGGAAAAAAGCTTCATTTGCAAAGAGGGGTGAGACGGGAGATCCTGTCACCTCTCTTATTTATCTTGCTTGCAACAGATTTGTTACAAACTATTGTAAATAAGGCTTGGCATGATGGCACACTAAAACATCAATCGATGAGAGCTTTGGTGGAGAATTTCCAATAGTGCAATATGTGATGATACTCTCATCATTCTACCCGGGGGATGCAAGAGTCCTATTCAACCTCCAAAGTGCCTACTCGGACCTACTCTCTGATTCAAGCTGGATTAAATGTAAATTTTGCCAAATCACGAGATGATCCCTATCAACATGAGCAATGATAGAGCTTCCCATCTAGCAAACACTTTTTTTGGCTGCCTTTGTAGGGCAATTGCCATTTACTTATTTTGGGCTTGCCCTTGGGAACCACCCGAGACCATGTTGTGCAGGACTTTTCACCAATGCTTTCGGGATTGAAAGAAGGCTAGGGTATAAGTAAATTGCTTTCATACAATGGAAGATTGATTCTTGTAAACTCGGTTTTCTCGGCCACTGCCTACTTTCTATATGTGCTCAATCAAACTCCCACCCCAAGTGGTCAAGCAAATAGATATACGACGAAAACATTGTCTTTGGAGCAAAGGGGACATCAATAGAAAAGGTACTGTCTAGTGGCATGGGAGAATGTCTGCAAATCAAAAGATCGGGGGCCTTGGGATCATAGATATTGAAAGTCGAGAATGATGCTGCGCTGCGAAACATCTTGATAAGTTCTATAAACATGCAGAAGTTCCTTGGGTACAGCTGACTTGGTCCAAACTCTACTCAAATGTTCAGACTCCTCCACAACTAAGAAGCCCGGTGGGATCCTTTTTGGTGGAAAGACATCCTGAAACTTCTGGAAGATTTCTAGACTTTGCAACCTGCCCGGCCTAATAAAGGTAACTCGTGCTCTTTAAATCGACATCTGGTTTGATCAGAGACTCAAAGAAAAATACCCTCAGTTGTTCTCCTTCTGCAGAAAACCAAAGTGCTCGATTAGATTCTTCCTCAACTCAGAAATGAATAGAATTTTCAGCCCTTTACCTCTTGCCACCTGTTGCCACAGCTCCAACTACAAGAACTCAATAACTTGCTTCATGAAAGAACCTGGGATGAGCAGGTTGAGGACTACTGGATTTCTCTTGGGGCCAAAAGTACAGTAGTAAAAGAGCCTACAAGATTTTCTTGGGTGACACACCTGCATCTCCTCTGTTCAAGTGGCTTTGGGGTTCCAGCAATCTAGAAACCAGAATTCTTCTTAGGCTACTGTTGAGGGACAAACTAAGTACTAGAAACATGTTGAGGAGAAAAAATAGAACTCTGGATGATTACTCTTGTGTGCTTTGTGATGACATTTGTGAAGAAACCAGCTTTCACCTGTTCTTTGAGTGCAACTTCAGCAAAGATTGCTGGGATTCCATCTCCATTTTTTGGGATTTTAGTCTGCCTCCTTTAGACATGATTCTAAAGGCAGAGCTGATTTTGGGAGCAGTATATTCAGAGAAGTGCTGATCACAGCTTGTTGGGGGATATGGAAAGTAAGAAACAGTATCTCTTTGATAATGGGCAAAGAAGTCTGTCGAGATGGAAAACAATCTTTCTGCAAGAGCTGGGCCTGGTTTGCATCAAGTCCAAATCGTCAAAGAAAGCTTTACTTTCAGAATGGAAGGACCAAGTCTTCTCCCTAGCTTTATTTTTCTTTTGGGCCGTGATGGTCTTGTACCTGTTTCGGTTTTCTGCTCTCTGTAAACTGTACCCGTCCTCTTTCTTTCTGTCTTCCTGCTCCCTCCTCCCTCTAGTTGCTAAGTTCTCCTTAGCTGTTAGCTCTGCTGTTTTTCTTCTTCGTTCTTTTTTCCTTTTTTCAGTTTAGCTTTGTACCTGTTCCTTTACTTCTTTTTCAGAAATACAAAAAGAGCAGACAGGGAGTCCTGTCGATTTCATCAAAAGCTTAAAATAGTGAAGGATTTGTAGACTTGGCTTGAAAAATATTGTCTTATTGTACATCATGGACTATCTACTATACATAATCAATATTGTCTTATTCTTCTGTATCTCACTATGGTCCAATATGTTTATTATGGTTCAATATAATAAGAGCTAATCTTTGAGATACTAGGATATATGTCTAATTTTGTCATTGCAGTGCATTAGAAATCATGATATGGATATGTGCATGTCCCACGTGCATCTTTGCTAGTTATATATAAAGTTGGAGAAAATGTAAAATTTTATAACTAGGAATCCTTATCCACCAAAATCCTGTATCATAATCTGCTGGCTGCACAATCAGACCATGCATTCGAGCAGCATGACAGTGGAAAGACAGTGGAAATGGAGCCATAAGAACTCCCCATATTTCTGTCAACATTCAACGACCAAATGCCACTGAGCATCTTCAACAACTACAAAAAAAAGAGTTCTAAAAAGTAAAGTAGTTCCCGACTATTCCCATGATTTAGTACTCAAGACCAAATCTGTGGAACGCAGTTATTTATTGTCACCATAGAAAATGACCATTGCTGCTGCCAAGGGCTGCCGGTAGATGTTTGGCCAAATTAAAGATCTATATTTTTGTTCGAAGCAGCTCCTAAGTGAGGACCAGCAGGGCAGCAGGCCATCCTCTAGACAAAATTTGATGAGCAGATACAAAGTTTTGCATGACGTTGAATGTTTTGGAACGTTGAATGGAAATAATTTTATATGTGCAGGTTTTTTAATATCTCGCTAAAAACTTTTTTGAATGGCGGTTAGCCTTATTAAAAATCATTAGTCATTCAGATAAGTGGAACATTTTCAGGACTTGGAGCAGATGCGAAATGGCAGAACTATATATTTTCTAGTATATCTATATGCTACTCTCCTCAGATGACACACATATCCGTAGCCACCTTGATGGACTATATATTTACTAGTATATCTATATGGATACCAAATGCACTTCATTCTAGTTAACTATCCCTCGTTCATACTGGATTCTGATGAGCAAATGTTCTTAGTTCGAACATTAAATGGTGGGTGAGTTAATAAAATGTCCTTCACCTACCAATTTCCAACGGCAGTACATTGTAATAACAAGGAAAACAAGTATCGGTGTCACTATCACAATATAACCGCCTATTTAGTGCATTCTATACCAAGTATAAGTCACCGGATATAAACACAATGCCCAAGCACAGGGCAAGCAGTAGGCTATATATATATAGTGTAGCTGAGGACCAGAGTAGATACGTAGGACGTTCAAAGGAGGGCAAGAACCGAATTTGTGGGAATGGGAGGCAAAAAGGGGAAGACGTATTGCATCAGAGACAACAGGGATACATGTAGCAAGAACATAATGCTCTGAAAAGTGAGGGATGACACTAATCATACCTTGCCATGGCTAGCTCGAAACACCACCTCGTCATCAACCTAGGCTACAATTCACACATCACCAATTCTGCAGCTTCCTGTTAGAGCTCTGCGAGAGATAGCGCAGAAGTAGGCGGATCTAGAGAAGTGTGATGATCATTGTCCCTCTAGGCATCGTGGGCTGAACAAATTCTCCATTTTTATTGTTATTGGGCTGTATGGAGCTGTGATGAGTATTTCTTTAGAGTTTATGGGCAGTAGCTCCGGCCTTTTAACTAGAAGCAAAAGACCACAGGTCAATTACTGTTTGAGTTTAAACCACCAAAATGCCAAGCCCTAGAAACCTAAGCACAACTAGAAGCAGTTTGCAAACTTTGTTTTAAGGAAATATTAATTGCAATAGTATTAGTCTCCCTATTATCCAGTTGTTCGGATCGCTCAAAATGGCAATTAACAAACACACTCTGTCGTTTCTTTAATATGTTAGTGTGCCTTTGAACACATTCATATACGTTTTTTCTTTCACGAAACGCAAAAAACTTGCGCTTCTTTTTCATTAAATAGAAGAATGCAAAATGCAATGCAATATAACGAAGCCGGGGTGGAAACAGGATTTGAAACAAACTCTGCCACCCCGGCAAAACCAACACGAAACAAAAGAAAGAAAAGGCCACCTCCCAGCCCAACACACAACCCGCGGAGCGAAGTTCACACGAAGACCCCTAGCAACCGAGCTTTCCGGCGATGAAACACAAGAAGCACCACGGCGGCAGACGAGAAAGGAGCTCATGGCGGCGTCATGGAGCCTTCAAGAAGGGGATGACGTCCTCGTGCCAACTCCGGAGGTGCCCCGCGGAACCTTCGTTCCCGAGCCCGCTTCAAGGCCGCGAGATGGACGGAGGGCCGACGACGCCCGAAGGAAGGGAATGATGAGGACGCCACCGTCGCCGCTCCCGGGCAAGCCCGAGGAGAACCGGTTTTCACCATTGCCGCCATCCGAGTGGTCACCGTCCGAAGAAGCCGCGGTAGTCGTCGCCGAGTAGGCTGGTGGCGGCGCGCCGCGGGGCAGCCCGGCCATCGACCCACCACCCGGTGGGGAGGGGCGGGGCCCCAAAGAAGGAGTTGGCCCGCCGGCCGCCCAGCCCCTATCATCGGTAGGCACCCCCGCCCCGACCGAAGTCCGCCCGACCTTGTGGCCGGGTCATAGAGGATCGCCGGTGAATAAGAGTTGAGCATGATGGGGCTGGTGGCACAACGCCGATAGACCGTGGCGATCCGGCGAACCCCGCCCCGCGACCGGTAGGGGAAGAGGTGACGGCTCGCGTGAGGGCCCTCCCGTCACCAAGAACCGTCTTGCTAACGGCTGGAGTTGAGTTTGGTGGTATCCCCACCGCAAATGCGACCCGAGGCCGAGGCCATGCCTCGAGGCCGAGGGTGCGCGGGCGCGGGGTGCGCAAGGCGAGAGGCTCGGAGACGGACCATGTAGGCGCCGCCTCCCCCGCCCCGAGGCTGCGGGGGCCGCCGGAGACGGGTCAAACCCGCCGAAATCTAGTCCACCCAGCGGCACCGCCGAGTACGGAAGCGGGGGAGGTGGAGGAGGAGCGGGGCAAGCGTGCCGGAGCCGCCCCGGCCGAGCGCCGCTCGCCTCAAGAGCTGGGAGGGCAACCGAGCAAGCCCGGTCGCGGTGGCCCGGCCACCTCAACACGCCGAAGATGGGTGTTGGGGCAAGGGGAGGTGGCGGGGAGGCGCCCCAAGCGCCGTAGATGAAGGTGGAAGCCCCGCCGCCACCTCAACCTGCATCCGAGGTCCCACCTCAAGGTCCAGGGGATGCAGCGGTCTCGGGCGCATCGGGGATCAGCCGCCGCAGCGGGGACGGACCCGGCCGGAGGCCGGATCCGCCACCCGGGCGTCAAGTGCACGGGGAGTTGGGCATGGGCCGGCCGGTGCGCCGCGACCCCAAGCCGTCTCACACCCCGCCGTCCATCCTCAACGAGGGCAGCCGCGGGGAGGGTGGGGGATCCGGCCAAGAGGTGGCCGGATCCGCCGCGGCCATGGCGCGGGGAGCCGAGGATGGGCCGGCCGGCCTCGCGGCCGGCCCCAACCCTAGCTCGACCCGGCCGGCCGAACGGGGAGCGGGCCACGCCTCAACCACGAGACCGGGGCGCCCGCCTACGCCCAGGGGGCCGGGTGCGCCGCCGCGCCTAGGGAGGCTGGCCGGCCCGGCGGGCCACCATAGGCGCCGCAACCCTAGGCGGCGGGCGCGGTCCAACTGGAGGCACCGGGGAGGAGTAGTCGGCCGCGGGATGGCCGGATCTAGCCACGGTGGCGCCCGGATCCGCCGCCCCCGGCCGGAGGCCGCGGCGCGCCCGGAAGGGATGCCTACTGGGGAGAGAGAGGGGCGTCGGGGAGGAGGGCCCGCAGCGGGGTGCGGGGGGGGGGCCTTGTTGGGCGCCCCCGTGGGGCACCGCCGCCGGCAAGAGGCTTGGTGCGGCGGGGGGGGGGGGGGCTAGAGGCTTGGGGCGGCGGCGGGGGGCCTCGAGATGCCCCCACGCGGGAGACGACTCGAGCCAGGTGTGATTGATATATGTTTTGGATTATGAAATACGCATCCGACCAGTTCACCATATATATATATTTTGAATTAAAACTGTTGTTGGTAGCTGGTGGTAGGCACCGGATCTGTCTAGTGGTAGTGTTGCTTGCCTTTTGTAAAAACTCTACAAAAACGGTATTTCCGTTGGGCGATCAATGGAAACGGAGGGGTTCCTTCGCGTTAAAACTTTATCGTATTCTATTATTTTAAGGAGACAGTAATACCCATTTAATCTATTCTTTTCGAAAAAATACTCACCTCTCCAACAGTTTGCTAAGAGCATCTCCAATAGTTTGGTAAAAAATAACTGTCAAATCTTGTGATTTAACAAGTTGCTAAATGTTATGACAAGTGAAAAAATAATGCATCTCCAATAGTTTGTCATTCCAACTTGGTAAAATAAAAAAAAAAATTAGGCCCACATACCTGTTGACGACACTTCATTATGAGTGTCTTGAGTGTTTGGAATGAGCATCTCATCCAAACCAGCAACATGAGAGTCTTCTCCATTGAGAAGAATGCCCGACAAGAAATTTTCATCTCCTTCCATCAGTCTACACAAATTTATGACAAAAACAAAGAACGATTCAGCTTGATGCTATGAATAGACCATCAACAGGTATTGTATCATGACTATCAGATCAACCATGATGGATAACTTGCATCGTAGTTTAACAACATGCAGAATTTATTGAGTTCTTGGGGCTACTACAATAATCAAAAGATGCATCAAGTACTGGTAGGGACCAAATCTAGCATACAAACTCGAAAACGACAATCTGTATAATCTACTACTACTTTCCTGAAACAACATACTAGATCTTGTGCCGATTAGAGTACACTAGCTAGGCATGACCATCATCGAAGGCTGGATGAACTGTACCATAATGACTATCAGCATACGAAATGAACAAGCGGCAACCCTATACAAGCAGCAACCCTCGATGAACAAGCAGCAACCCTAGATGAACAAGCAGCAACCCTACAACCTATCAATCTACCCTAGTTTGGCATCAACGGGTGAATCTATCAGATCGAGGAGGTGGACCTATCAATCTCTATCCATATCACGGAGGGTGGGGCAACCATACCTGGACGCGGAAGACTCTCCTGGCAACGCGACGAAGAAGGATTGGGCGGCTGTGCGACTTGCGTCGAGACGAAGAGAGGCGGAGGCTGCATCGCGATGACAAAGGAAGAAACTGCAATGACTTCACTGGATATATACGTTGACCAGGCCATTTTCCTCGCGCGCGCCAGGGAAGAAACGCGGGAAGAGACTTCGCGCGCGCGGGAGGGAAGGAGATCGCGCGGGAGAGGAGTCGGTGAAGGAGAATTTTCACGATGGCAAGTCGTTTCCAACTTTGCAAATATGGCGGTGCGAGGCCGGCGGATAGCAAGTTGCCGGGGATAGCAAGTTCGTTTGGCCCCTGTTGGAGTTCGTTTTTTTGTGATTTTGCCAAATAAAGTAAGATAACAAGTTTGAGCAAGTTGCCGGAGAGCATCTCTAAAGGTTTTGCATTTTTCTTTGGCATTTGTTGTCTTTTGCATTTTTGCTTTTGTCATTTGTTGTCATTTTGACTTGGCAATTACCCAAAATAGGCGACGCGGGTGGAGGGAGGCGGCGCAAGAGTCGCGGGGGATAAGGAAAATGCATGGACTGCGATTTACCAAGCGAGAAGTGCATATATCAAATGGTTTTGCATTTAGACTTTGCAATTTCATTAACTTGCAAGTTAATGAAATTGCAAAGTCTAAATGCAAAACCATTTGATAGGACTTTTAACACTTTTTGAAATTAGTGAATGCAAAGTCTAAATGCAAAACCTTTGAAGATGCTCTAAAAGCACTCGGCATCCTAAGATTTTTGCCAAAACCAAAAAGAAATAGCCTCCAATGAGTTGGCAAAACTAGTTGGCATTTTTGCGAGCATGGCAAAATTCTCTGTCACTTGGCAAATATGCCAAGTCCTCAATCGCTTGGCATCACGTGTATCCCGAGTTTGCCAACTAGTTTTGTCAACTTATTGAAGGCTCAATTTTGTGATTTTGGCAAAAATCCTAGCATGCCAAGTTATTTTGCCAAGCTCAAATAGCAAACTGTTGGAGAATGTTTCTTTTTCACTTGGCATTTGGTTTTGAGACATGGGAAAACTATAGATTTGCCAAGTAAGTTTTAGCAAACTGTTGGAGTTGCTCTAAAGAGTTATTTTACCACGTTTAGAAATAATATGATCCATCCGTTTTCTCATATGTGACTGTCGAAAAATAAAAATAGGTGAAAACAGGTGGGAGGAACTTAAATTACGGACCGGAACTTGAAAACTTATGGGTATGGAACTGATTTTGAAGGGTATAATCGTATTTGCATGTTCTAAGAGCAGGATCTCATAAGAATGATTCCCGTATGAATCCAATAAAAGTTGCTTCTTGAATGAATTAATGACGAGCTGATTCTCAAGATTCTTATCCCAATGGTCTACCACATTCTTCTCCAGCCACCTGGGCAGCCGCGCCTTCACGGCCGACGCTGTCCGCGTCGCCGCCATCTCTTCTCCATCGGCCGCGCCCCTCCTTTATTCGCGCGTGTGATTCTCAGGTGGAAGCCCCCATCCCCTAATTCCTCAATCCAGCCGAGTCGTTCTCCTGTCCGTGTCCCGACGTTCGTCGTGGCACTCGAGCAGTCGAGCTTCGCGCGGACCGAGAGAATGAGCTCTCTCGTTCGCCGGCGCGCATGCTGCGCTGCTGCCTCCTGCAACCTACCAGCACGCCGCTCGCCACCGCTCGATTGGAGGCGGTCCAAGGTCCCCCGGCGGCGGCGCGGTATGCGGTCGTATGCAGCCTGCGACTAGCGCTCGGTGGCCGTGCGGCGGTGCTCCGGCGATGGGGTCGAGCGGACAGACGGCACTCCATGGTCACGGGGTGATGGGGAGGAGAGGGAGAAGTTGGCTCGAGACAGAGAAGGAATGAGGAGGGAGCTTGATGCGTGCCCCTGCTTGGCAATCTGCAACGAGCGGGGAGACAGCGGCGGCCGGTGCTAGGGTCCTTGAACATCACCTTCCCGGCTTTACTGAAGCAGGCGAGGAGCAATCTCGTAGTTTCTATTCAGTGTGAGCAATTCCATAGTTTGGTTCTATTCAGTGTGCCATCCATTTTATTCATGCTTTATTAGGTTGAACTAAGATTGGGATCCACAACAACTAAGTTATGTTTGTGACGTAGAATAGCAAAACTGGCAGGCACGAGCAGACACAAGCTGGCTATTACGAAAGGAGAGAACCAATAGCACCGAAAATGCCAGCCATTGTTGGGAAGATTCAAGGTGGATGGGGGAGGAGGATCGACGGCGGCGAGCTTCGAGGCCAGCGGCGGCGGAACCGTAGGCGGAGCAGTTCGATCGTGGACTTGGGATAGGAGAAGCAGTTCCTGGACCTACTCAGGTGAAATTGGGATACGGAGCTGATGGAGCTGAGAGAATCGGTCCATTAGCATAGCAAATGTACTATAAACTACCCTTAATTATGAGTAAGGGGTAGAGGAACCGGACTAATTTAAGATTAACCGGAGGAAACCGTAGTGCCACCCCAAGCATGGTAAAAATTCTCTTAATAAAAATATATAATGTAGTCCATAATTTTTTACCTAAAGTTTCACCACTTGATGCCAAAACTTAACTGGTGGTCATCAGACAGCCACAGGCATGCGAAGGTGACCTACCAAATCAATCTGCCAATGCCAATGGTGGAGAAGGGTGCTATACCGAAGCGTATGCAGCTAGCCATGGAAAAGTGAAGCTCTGGCAGTGTGGACGACCTAGGGCTCATGACACCCAAATAATAATTCATAAGTTTCTCACCATCAAGAATCCAAGATGGAGCATAGGAAATGTAGCACTACTCTGAAAATACCACCAGTTAATTCTTCACAAATGTTGTACCTTTTATGTAATGTAGCACGACTGTGGAAATACCATCAGGCCGGCAGGGGCAGGCGGCGGGGGCAGGCAGCCGGCGGGGGCGTCTGGCTGGCGGGCTCTGCATGCGTGGATGGAATGAGAGGAGTGGAAGTGGCACGTGACGTGCGTGGATTTTTTTTTTTCTTTTTTTGAGAATCACGTGCGTGGATGGATGGAGTGTCTGTGTCATGGGTCTGTGGGTGGCTTACGCTTTAGGTTATTTTGGACCAAAATTATCACGGCAAAGGCCCAAATACAGCACGTCAATGAAAAAAATTACCCCATGCCAATAGAAAATTTGTATAGCGACAGACCTGCCGATGCTGTTATTGATGTATGGCGACCGACCATAAAACGCAAAAGAAAAATTTATAGCAACTGACCGTCCTTCACCCTATTCGGTTTTAGCAACTGACCGTCCTCCAGAAACCTTAAGCGACACACCGTGCAATGCTAATTAACAACTTTTAGCAACTGCAATCAGTCCCTAATCAAGGGTTGTGGTAAATTGGATCTCTCGTGCTCATAGGTTAGCCACGAATCAAAGCTGCGTGATGGGATCCTGGCACCATCAAATGATATATATAGGAGGCTGGCGAACATCAATCTGGATGTGCAAAGCCATATTATACTCACGCAGATAAAGTTAATAAGAGGAGAAACATCGCAGGTATATTCATGTATAGATGGAAATGTTTTACTCCTATTTGATAGGCATGCGAGGCATGACGGAATAAGCTACAAGATGGAAAGAGTTATCTTGAAGTCCTAAGCTGAGTGGTCGTTCATGCATGTTATGCACTTCACCACGAAGCCAGCCAAAACAATTGACGGGGTCTTCCACATTAGCAACTGGGGTCATTGCATTAGAAACAACACAAAGTAGTAATTTTCTATTGATTTTGGCAAAATTTATCGCGGTCAGTAGACCCCAACAAAGTGGCGTGGCTCCGCCATAGCAAGAACACATGTACTTTGTCAATAACAGCTTTTGAGAGCTGCTTCCCATGTACCTCCTCTTCCCATCATACACAACTGGCAATACAAGTAACTCCTGTTCTATTGTCACCATATTGTCTCATCTTGATGCGCAATGGGCGTCTGTTTGCTAGTTTGCTATCGTTTATTATATAGGGCATGACAATGATGAGAAAATTCTGGTTGGTGCATTGTGATATGTCTGGACATTAATATCTAGATTATTATGCATATATCACACCATGTATTAGCTCGTCGTCTGTTGCTATTGAAAACAGCACAAGGCATAGGTACAAGACCTCTTTGTCAGTAGTCATGAAATCAATAAAAGGATACAACATATTTTCTTTAACTGGATGTTTTACTGCAATAATAACCAATTAAACATCGAACAAAAAACAAAATAGGAGGTGTCAACATATATAGGAAATTGGGTAGAATAGTTACATTATTGCTTGACAACCATTATAAGCTACAAAATTTTTTCATAATAATACTGGCTACAAAGATCAATGGCAATAATGGACCTTCTCCCGGTAAGGTACTCCCTCTGACCTGAAATCTAGAGCACTGTGACTTCTAATTTATTTGTGAATTTGACTTCAAAAATTTATATTGATATATACTGCATTCTATGTAATTACTATGCTTAGGTTTAATTTGGCAATGCTTGTTAAAAAGGTAACCATAATTTGAGGAGCAATTGCTTAATTGGGTTTAATTCAGGAAATGTGGGTCACTAAAAGATCCCTTAAATTGTCTTCAAGTTTTTCGAATGCACCATATTACACAACGGAAATAACATATCATGTCCCCGACATAAATAGCGAACAACCATCAATTCCATAATATAGTGCATCCTAGAAATTTATTACCACGTGTTTACTGGAAAGTAGTAAACAACACTCATATATATTTGATCTTCGAATACATAGCTCTTAAGCTCAATTTTTAAGAGGGCTTTGTGGCCAAGACTGCTAGGACACATCTACTTTGTGAACCATGTCGCTAAGTGGTTAAACACCATGGACAAGGTCCCTGATTTCCTGCATGTATATTCCGATTCCGCCATTAAGTTTTGAATCATTTGCGAAATAATCTGTTGCAACCAAAACTTTGAGTGGACTCCGTACAATATCTCGTCATTGGTCGAGTTCTGGATGACTCCATGCATGAGTATTCTTCAACACCAGTTACTAGACATATATACTTGTGTGGCAATGGCGGTTGACGTAACTACCGAAGCCCTATGCGAGGCAACTTTTCTAATGATTGGTCATGAATGTGACTACAGAAGGTTCCCTCAAGTATTTCCTCTCTTCACTCTCTCCACAATATTGGAATGGGTTTTTAGTGCTAGATGTACTGTGCGAAACATGTTATATATAGCGTGTAATGTACATTGTTGTTGTAGAATACGTCTAGAGGAACCGAGATATCTTCTCTTGTCATCTAAGCAGTAAAAAATAATTATCTTCTTACTATTACAAATTTGAGGCATAAAATGAGCCTCCATATTGATTTTGTCACACGTTTGAAAAACATTTGTCCTTCCAAAAACTATGTTCATATGAAGAGCAATATCCAAAGAATTTGTTTTATTATTATTTTTAAAATACTGACCTCAATCAATCAATAGTAATATACAAAGTTACCCATAATTTTGCATCTAAATTTACCACCTATTTTTTATTAAACATAATTAAAATTAACATCCTAACATTTTTTTGCTCAATTACCGATCTCAAGCGTTGTGGAAGATAATTTCCAAATTATTTATTAATGAAAAATATTTTCCAAATTATTTATTCAAATTTTTTGACCATATATGTCATCACAAAAAAATAGAATTGAGGAACACATTAGACTCCATAAACTATCCACCTTATCTGTAATGAAAAAAACAAAATCAGCACAAATCTGCATGTCAATGGTAATTTAAGATATTATGATGAAGAATCTAGAGTTAAATGCACCAACAGCGCTCGAATTTCTAAATATGTGTCACATAGGTCGACAATCTTTAAATATATATTTTGGGGTCCATAAATGTAGTACCCGATTTTAAGGACAAAACCAGATATACACTATATGTGAGTCACGAAGACAAATCTCACAGATATGCTCCATGTCGAACTCCGCAAGTATAACAAGTATAGTCTCATAACCACATGATCGGTAAACATGATTAAAGAATAACAATTAAGCATCAGTGTTAACATTAAGCAATAACGAATAACTTTTATACTGCAATGTCTCGGGCCGCCCTATCCGTGGGCACGGACGATAAATCGGTTTAACTCTGCGCGAGAGGTGTACCTTTTCCCCGTGAGTCGTGATTCCCATATGCTCGGGTTTGCAAATCCCATAACACTACCAAGGTGAATGAGCAGGGTCTCACTATAAAGTCACCCATAGGTTCGTCTAACAAGATAGGGCCGCGGGGTCATCGGATGTAGGGAATCCCTCCTCCCAAAGTGGCACACTACCTACCCGGCTATACACACCATGGAGAAGCCGCCCTATACCCAACTCGCAGATCCTCTATCTCGCTAGAAAAGGTCCTATGAACAACTAGAGCCGAGCCATATAGCCCTCACAAATGACACGTTAAGTCCCATATGATCACATACGGGAAAGTCCTTCAAGTTGCTAAAAAGTCATCCTTTATGTTTAACCACATTCATTAATCAAGCTTACTAGATCATGGTCATAAAAAGATAACACAAGCTATACTTGCCTTAAACTTAGATCCTTGTTCAAATCCCAATCTTCATAGAATTGCTTCTCAATCTCCTTCTTGACTTCCAACCTCCAGATCACCAACGCAAAGCTCACCGATTTGGACACGATCATATAGAGCACCACACAAGCATCTATGCAATCATTACACGAAGCAAATAATAAGACTAAATTAGAACAGTACACCAATACATATAAAATAGTTTTGAAAAGCTTTTGAAACTAATCTACGCATTACTACGATCACACAGACGTCAAGTTCACCGAAAACGGAGCTCTTTAACGGCGAAGATATGAATTTTTAAAGATTTTCCTATAGACTAATAATGCATTAAATATGAACTCAAAATCTAAAAGGTACAAACTGAACTAAACAGTGGCACTACTGCAAAACTTACGAAATTATGAATCCAACGCATTTTGAATGGGTCAAAACGGAGTTAAAATGAAGAATTTATAAACATTTGAATTCAGTGGCAAAGCTATAAATACTGAGTTTCGAAGTAAAATAAATCAAAACAGAATTTTAAATTGTGATTAGGGACGGTGGGATGGCTTTGGATGATTGTTGATATTATATGTGTATTCTCATGGTATTTCTAGATTTAGTTTTGTGAAGGAAAACGGCCACAAAACATGTGATGAAGTCATCAAGCGCTAAGATTGATGTCAGCAAAAGCAAGCTAGCTATCCCATTAGCAAAGCTAGGAAGGCAAGCAAGGTGCACGATGAAAGACATAGCCGGCGATGGAGTTGTACTGGCGCTGATGAAAGCAAACTAACACGCCTGTGTTAAAAGCATAAGGATGGGAAGTGGTGAACTCACGTCCAGAACGAATAACAGGGCCATGGAACTCTGAGGGACGACGACGCGTCGGAACAAAGAACTTGACGATGGAGAGGCGTCCAGCAGCAGCAACTCGGTGAAGCGGACACCTCGGCAACAGGTTGGGAACGGCGATGAAGCAGTAGACGTCGTCAGCTAGCGATGGACCTTTCTGCATGATGCGGCTGCGATGAACCAATGGCATAGCTCGGCGAAGGCGTCACGCATTTGCGATCTCGACGGCGTAGATGAACGGTGCCCAAAGCTGCCAGCTATAGATGGATCATGGTGATGACGATGATACAAGGAAGAGGAAATATAATATATATAGTTGTAGGCTTTATTGGCTAAGTCATGATTGGTCAATATATTGAATAAGTGCACGGAGACGGGAAGAAATTTGTTTGTAGAAGAACTAATACCGAAGGTTAACGACATGTTGATCAGGGCTGGTGAAGCACGTACGCAGGAACAATAGGCATGACTTCAGTCGCTGGAAGATGGAGAATCACGGACAGGCAGCGCTGCTCTCGTTGCCGATAAGATGCAGAGCTGGGTGATGGCTGACTGTGCTAGAGAAATCTGATCATTATATATATGCAAAACTGAACATGGAGAAGGCACGATCGATGGAGGAACGCGATGGTGTGCTCACCTTCATCCTTCATGATAGCAACGGATCAGGGAGGGATGACGGCTTGTGCTTAGGGTTTCCTGTTTTGCTGAGCTACGGGGTTCGAGCAAGGCGATGATGGCGTGATGGTTTGGTGGGGTAGCAAGACACGAGGCGGCAGCGGCTCCGGAGGCGGCGAAACAAGCTCGGTGTTGTTAGCTTCTTCTCGGCGAGTTTTCAGATGGCGGCTCTAGGGTTTGCTGCATGGCTACTTCTCGAAGTTGAGAGCGATGAGACGCTCGAGTTTCGTGAGGGCTGTGTGACGCAAGCGGGGCTGCTATTTAAGGGATGGATAGCGTGAAGTGCACGCCGGGCCAGGGCAAAGACGTTGTGGAGTCGGACTCCTACGGCGAGTCCTTGCCGTCGACTAGCACGGGTCAGGGAGGCAGCTGACCAGCGGGATGGATGGAGGCAGCATGCCGATCATGCTTCTTGGGCCAGAAGCCGAGAGTTAAGGGAGAGAATAAATCCTTTTCTTTTTTTCAAACTTTTCAAATGGGGTTTCCAAATGATTTTGAAATCCTTTTCATGTTTAGCCAAAACCAAACATTACAATAAATCAAATGCACCAGCATGAATGCACAAGTGTTGCTAACTCGTATGATTTAATTTTAATTCAATGAAAAGAATATTATTTTTCCTATGTTTTTATGAGCACAAAATTCAAATTCAAATATTTTTGCTCTATTTCAAAATGCAAATTTTGGGATGTTACAACTCTACCCCCCTTAAGATGAATCTCGTCCCGAGATTCGGAAGATGTTGATAAAAGAGATCGAGATGCTTTGCCATTGAATCTTTCTCACTTCCTTGTGTAGTTCTATCGTCTCGATAAAATTCCACTTTACTTTGCACGCTGTTGACTTTGGTCCAATTAACATGCTCACTTTCGATTTCTATATTTTGATAGGTACTCCAAATCCAAATGAATTCTCGATTAACTTCATCGGTTAGGCCATCCCTCTTTTCCTTTTTAGTATCCTTTAAATAAACTGTTGTACAGGACTGCTGGCTTACTCGCTACATAGATGCACTTGGCTCTTCTCGTAGAACCAACTTGACGCTAATTGTCCTTACCGACTTCGAATTGCTATGTCATAACCCTCAACATGTTCTGCTATAGTTCTTTTAATCCATACTATCAAATCTCATGCCACATATATTCACCTTCTAGTGTAGCTAAGACGTACTCTTCGTTTTCTTGCTCCAAAGTAGGTTCCCGTTTCAAATTACTATTGACTTTATATGCCCCGACCAAGCTCTCAAATGCTAACACAATTCTCTAATCCTTTCTTTAGTCACTTCCAATTATTCTTTCGTCATCTCTCTTATTCCAAAATGAGCCAATATCGTAGTGTTAGTTACATCACTTCAAGTTCCAAATACAACTCGATCTTAGTGTCGCTCGAATTTTTTTAGCATATCTCTCGCACCGCTAAGGTCATCGACAATGACATTTCCTTTGCTCGGTGATAACATACTTCCATAGCACCCTTTTTATGAAGAACACCGGCAACAACTTTTCTTCTGCAAATGATTGCATCCCTTCGGTCAAAGGACTTTGATTACTCAACTAAACAACAAAGTTACAAACTCCAATTCAATACTTAACCAAATATGACAAAGTCCTCCAAATCTCGAAGGCATAAACCATTGTTTGGGACCTGTGGGTTATGGCCCACTATAGCTCCATATCATTCCAATTATAATGGCACTAGGTCAATATCAACTTAGTAATAATCCTTTGAATTTCTTATGATCGACTTTGATGTCGCTCTTTACTTCCAAGTAAGAACCTCTATGCTCCACAATGGATAACTCGACATCTCATCAGTTGATTAGTCCAAATCATGCCTTCGATAGAATTTGACCATCCAAGAATATTATGAGTTACTCTTGCTTACATAGGCCGGATCCAACTCAACACATTTCCCTTGAGTTCTTCGTGTAATCCATCACTAGAGACGTACCATAACCGAAAGATAGCTTCCTCCAAACAAACTCTCACACCAAGGTTGGTATAAGCATTGATGCTTCCATGGAATTCAATCATAGAGGAGTCCGACATCTTATTATTCCTATGTCATCATCAATTTGTCTTGAGGCTTATGCAACCACACTACTTTCTTTGCATAAGAACACACCTCCAACCTTAACAAGATGCATCACAAAGCTTCTTACTCTGACCTGGTGACACCAACACTAGAGTTAATTTCTAAAACTAGCTTCACTCTTTTCAGACCATGGGAACTTGGCATTCTCCCCTCATATCGCTTTCATGAACTTAGCAAAGTCGGACAATTGTTTATTAAACCTCCTATAGTAACCACCAAACTAACTGCGGATCTCACCTACATCGGAGGCGACTTCTAATTCAACATACTCTTCACCTTCCCTGGACCCACTGCTATACCTCCAATACAGACAACTTGTCTCAGAAAAGAAACTTCTTTTAACCAAAACTCACACTTGCTCTGCTTAGCATCCATCTTATGTTCTCCACACTTTTGTAAGACTTCACCTTAAGTGTTTCATCGTGTTCTTCTTTAGTCTTAGAGAACACCAGGGTGTTAGCACCACAAACTTATTAAGACACTCCATGATCACCTTATCCATCAAGTGCACGGGATAGGTAGGTGCAGATGTCGGACCAAAGAACATAACCGTGTACTCATGCAACCCATACCTCATGGTGAAAAGCTGTCTTCGATATTTCTGCATTCTAAATCTTCAACGATGGTAACCGAATGTAGATCCATCTTAGAAAACACAAAAGCACCTCTTAATGGATCAAAACAAGTCATCAATCATCGGCAACGGTACTTGTTCTTGATAGTCACTTCATAAAGGAACGATAATCATCACACATACGCCGTGTATCATCCTTCTTGTAACAAAGAGCACCCCATGGAGACGAACTAGTGTGAATGAAATTTTTCTCTTGCAACTCTATATCCAGCTTCTTATAGATCACCCAACAAGTAACTAATACTTGCTCATGGATAGACCTCTCAATAACGGTGATGGTTGCTTCCTTCCAGGTAAAGTGCTTGAGTACATAAAACTTTCACCTTGCATCTTCTTCTTCGTGGCTATCCCCTTAAGAAAAGATCTACTAGGGGCACCAAGGGTAACTTTTTATTCAAGTAAGTTGATGGATCATGTCCTTCTGCGATCCCAAAGAAAGCTCATATAAATGGGAAGGAACTTGTCACATGCAATTTCTTCGCGAGCAGGAAAACAGCAGTGCAGAAAAATAGACATAACTCCAGTTCTGTTGATCCAATGAAGCCATACTTCACACCGTTGTAAAGCTTATAAAATTCTCCATAACTCTCATATAGAATACTTTTCCATATTCTGTAGTTAAGATAAGCTTTCATAATCATACAAAAAATCTGTCCAGAAAATCTGGCAGCACCAATGCAGTACATTGCAACAGTTATATCTCGAGCTCTGTTGATCCTATAAAGTCGTACTTTACACCGTTGGAAAGCTTATGAAATCCTCAGTAACTTTCCTATAGAACATGTGTTCAGATTCTGTAGTTAAGTTGGTCGAAAATACTCCAAAACAGAAACTGTTCTAGATTCCAGACAGCACAGATACACCGCCTTGTGAATTTCATAGCTCCCAAATTAAAGTCGATATGAGGGTGATTCTGATGGCATTGGAAAGGTACAGAAGTCTAGATTCTCCCCAAAAAATTCATGACCATTGCTCAAGCAGAGAAAACGTTGTGACCAGATCTTTTCAGACTGCTCCAGATTTCTAACAGCACAAATTCTTCGTCTTGTGATTTTCGTGACTCCCAAACCAGAATAGATTTTATGATGATTCTTGCGCTCAGATAAAGATATGGAAGTCCACTTATGACCGGAATTTTCTCATGATTTTTGGTCATCCAGGAACAGAGATATAATCCAAAGAATACAGATTGCTCGGAAGAGACAGGATGCAGAAAACAGGAGGAAGTGGAAAACCCCATCTAGCTATTTCATTAATCCTTATACCTTAGGCCTATAAGCTAAATGAAATTGTGGATCAACCACAAGATCATTGAACTCACTACAAAAATCCAAATCAACCATTAACATAAGCACAAAATAACTAAGCAATTAAAATTCACAAACCACACATTGAGACCGATCGACTCTACTAACTTCGCAACAAATGGTTTATTACAATAGGGGACACTAATTCCTACTTCTTGAAATACGGAGTGATTGCAGCAACATCCGGGGTAACATCTCTTGCATGGGTTTAAGCGGGACAAGTCTTCCACTTCATTTATCTTGGGTAGGCTAGCACAACTTCTCCACTCATCTACCTCATCAAGAGCTTCCTCATATTGTTGTCTTACTTACGCTAACTCTAATTGGCTATCTTCCCGCTTCTTGTGTTGCGGTTGTATGGTCAAAGCCATCTCTTTTTTTTGTTCATTTCGCTCTGTAAGGCGGGATGAGTTTCTCCATTACGTGGTCTTGTTAGAGAATAGTTCCATCTAGTGAAGCATGATCCTCCAAAGCCGGTGCTAGCGGCCTTCTCGTTACTAACCATCTGAAGAGAGAAAATTTAGAGGAGGAGACAAAGTTTTCATAACGGAGCATAGATGAGCATATCTTTTAGAAAATAAAAAGGTTTGAGAGATTGCAAGAAATCAACAAGGATGAGAACAAGGGCTTTCAAATAGGCATCAAGGAGGAGATGAATATCAAGGCTAGAGACATAGTGGAGAAGAAAATATCAAGGTATATAGAACAAGGTTGTTCTAGTGATTTCAAAACTCTAAAACGACCAGTTTCTAACTAGGCTTGCGTCCTACGATCGACATTGAGGCGATACCACTTGTAGTACCCGATTTTAAGGACAAAACCGAGATATACACTATATGTGAGTCACTTTGAAGACAAATCTCACGAGATAGCTACAAGTAAGACGATGTATCGAGTAAACAATGCTTAAAAGAAATAGCGTACTTAATATTAGAAAGAGATATACCCTTAGGTAGCAATCAACGAGAATACACTCGATCTTTAGATTAGACTCCACTCCACCGGATCCAAACGGACGGTTGATCACAAACCTAAACTCCACTCCCCGTGTGTGGGGGGAATTGCAAGAGTGAGTCCATGTCGAACTCCGCAAGTATAACAAGTATAGTCTCATAACCACATGATCGGGTAAACATGATTAAAGAATAACAATTAAGCATCGGTGTTAACATTAAGCAATAACGAATAACTTTTATACTTTGCAATGTCTCGGGCCGCCCTATCCGTGGGCACGGACGATAAATCGGTTTAACTCTGCGCAGAGGTGTACCCTTTCCACGTGAGTCGTGATTCCCATATGCTCGGGTTTGCAAATCCCATAACACTACCAAGGTGAATGAGCGGGTCTCACTATAAAGCCACCCATAGGTTCGTCTAACAATATAGGGCCGCAGGGTCATCGGATGTAGGGAATCCCTCCTCCCAAAGTGGCACACTACCTACCCGGCTATACACACCATGGAGAAGCCGCCCTATACCCAACTCGCAGATCCTCTATCTCGCTAGAAAAGGTCCTATGAACAACTAGAGCCAGAGCCATATAGCCCTCACAGCGGCACGTTAAGTCCCATATGATCACATACAGGAAAGTCCTTCAAGTTGCTAAAAAGTCATCCTTTATGTTTAACCACATTCATTAATCAAGCTTACTAGATCATGGTCATAAAAAGATAACACAAGCTATACTTGCCTTAAACTTAGATCCTTGTTCAAATCCCAATCTTCATAGAATTGCTTCTCAATCTCCTTCTTGACTTCCAACCTCCAGATCACCAACGCAAAGCTCACCGACTGGACACGATCATATAGAGCACCACACAAGCATCTATGCAATCATTACACGAAGCAAACAATAAGACTAAATTAGAACAGTACACCAATACATATAAAATAGTTTTGAAAAGCTTTTGAAACTAATCTACGCATTACTACGATCACACAGACGTCAAGTTCACCGAAAACAGACTACTGCGGCGAAGATATGAATTTTTAAAGATTTTCCTATAGACTAATAATGCATTAAATATGAACTCAAAATCTAAAAGGTACAAACTGAACTAAACAGTGGCACTACTGCAAAACTTACGAAATTATGAATCCAACGCATTTTGAATGGGTCAAAACGGAGTTAAAATGAAGAATTTATAAACATTTGAATTCAGTGGCAAAGCTATAAATACTGAGTTTCGAAGTAAAATAAATCAAAACAGAATTTTAAATTGTGATTAGGGACGGTGGGATGGCTTTGGATGATTGTTGATATTATATGTGTATTCTCATGGTATTTCTAGATTTAGTTTTGTGAAGGAAAACGGCCACAAAACATGTGATGAAGTCATCAAGCGCTAAGATTGATGTCAGCAAAAGCAAGCAAGCTATCCCATTAGCAAAGCTAGGAAGGCAAGCAAGGTGCACGATGAAAGACATAGCCGGCGATGGAGTTGTACTGGCGCTGATGAAAGCAAACTAACACGCCTGTGTTAAAAGCATAAGGATGGGAAGTGGTGAACTCACGTCCAGAACGAATAACAGGGCCATGGAACTCTGAGGGACGACGACGCGTCGGAACAAAGAACTTGACGATGGAGAGGCGTCCAGCAGCAGCAACTCGGTGAAGCGGACACCTCGGCAACAGGTTGGGAACGGCGATGAAGCAGTAGACGTCGTCAGCTAGCGATGGACCTTTCTGCATGATGCGGCTGCGATGAACCAATGGCATAGCTCGGCGAAGGCGTCACGCATTTGCGATCTCGACGGCGTAGATGAACGGTGCCCAAAGCTGCCAGCTATAGATGGATCATGGTGATGACGATGATACAAGGAAGAGGAAATATAATATATATAGTTGTAGGCTTTATTGGCTAAGTCATGATTGGTCAATATATTGAATAAGTGCACGGAGACGGGAAGAAATTTGTTTGTAGAAGAACTAATACCGAAGGTTAACGACATGTTGATCAGGGCTGGTGAAGCACGTACGCAGGAACAATAGGCATGACTTCAGTCGCTGGAAGATGGAGAATCACGGACAGGCAGCGCTGCTCTCGTTGCCGATAAGATGCAGAGCTGGGTGATGGCTGACTGTGCTAGAGAAATCTGATCATTATATATATGCAAAACTGAACATGGAGAAGGCACGATCGATGGAGGAACGCGATGGTGTGCTCACCTTCATCCTTCATGATAGCAACGGATCAGGGAGGGATGACGGCTTGTGCTTAGGGTTTCCTGTTTTGCTGAGCTACGGGGTTCGAGCAAGGCGATGATGGCGTGATGGTTTGGTGGGGTAGCAAGACACGAGGCGGCAGCGGCTCCGGAGGCGGCGAAACAAGCTCGGTGTTGTTAGCTTCTTCTCGGCGAGTTTTCAGATGGCGGCTCTAGGGTTTGCTGCATGGCTACTTCTCGAAGTTGAGAGCGATGCGACGCTCGAGTTTCGTGAGGGCTGTGTGACGCAAGCGGGGCTGCTATTTAAGGGATGGATAGCGTGAAGTGCACGCCGGGCCAGGGCAAAGACGTTGTGGAGTCGGACTCCTACGGCAGAGTCCTTGCCGTCGACTAGCACGGGTCAGGGTCTCAGGGAGGCAGCTGACCAGCGGGATGGATGGAGGCAGCATGCCGATCATGCTTCTTGGGCCAGAAGCCGAGAGTTAAGGAGAGAATAAATCCTTTTCTTTTTTTCAAACTTTTCAAATGGGGTTTCCAAATGATTTTGAAATCCTTTTCATGTTTAGCCAAAACCAAACATTACAATAAATCAAATGCACCAGCATGAATGCACAAGTGTTGCTAACTCGTATGATTTAATTTTAATTCAATGAAAAGAATATTATTTTTCCTATGTTTTTATGAGCACAAAATTCAAATTCAAATATTTTTGCTCTATTTCAAAAATGCAAATTTTGGGATGTTACAACTCTACCCCCTTAAGATGAATCTCGTCCCGAGATTCGGAAGATGTTGATAAAAGAGATCGAGATGCTTTGCCATTGAATCTTTCTCACTTCCTTGTGTAGTTCTATCGTCTCGATAAAATTCCACTTTACTTTGCACGCTGTTGACTTTGGTCCAATTAACATGCTCACTCGATTTCTATATTTTGATAGGTACTCCAAATCCAAATGAATTCTCGATTAACTTCATCGGTTAGGCCATCCCTCTTTTCCTTTTTAGTATCCTTTAAATAAACTGTTGTACAGGACTGCTGGCTTACTCGCTACATAGATGCACTTGGCTCTTCTCGTAGAACCAACTTGACGCTAATTGTCCTTACCGACTTCGAATTGCTATGTCATAACCCTCAACATGTTCTGCTATAGTTCTTTTAATCCATACTATCAAATCTCATGCCACATATATTCACCTTCTAGTGTAGCTAAGACGTACTCTTCGTTTTCTTGCTCCAAAGTAGGTTCCCGTTTCAAATTACTATTGACTTTATATGCCCCGACCAAGCTCTCAAATGCTAACACAATTCTCTAATCCTTTCTTTAGTCACTTCCAATTATTCTTTCGTCATCTCTCTTATTCCAATTAGTGTTAGTGACATCACTTCAAGTTCCAAATACAACTCGATCTTAGTGTCGCTCGAATTTTTTTAGCATATCTCTGCACTGCTAAGGTCATCGACAATGACATTTCCTTTGCTCAGGTGATAACATACTTCCATAGCACCCTTTTTTTGAAGAACACCGGCAACAACTTTTCTTCTGCAAATGATTGCATCGCTTCAGTCAAAGGACTTTGATTACTCAACTAAACAACAAAGTTACAAACTCCAATTCAATAGAGTCGGACTCCTACGGCAGAGTCCTTGCCGTCGACTAGCACGGGTCGGGAGGCAGCTGACCGCGGGATGGATGGAGGCAGCATGCCGATCATGCTTCTTGGGCCAGAAGCCGAGAGTTAAGGGAGAGAATAAATCCTTTTCTTTTTTTCAAACTTTTCAAATGGGGTTTCCAAATGATTTTGAAATCCTTTTCATGTTTAGCCAAAACCAAACATTACAATAAATCAAATGCACCAGCATGAATGCACAACAGTGTTGCTAACTCGTATGATTTAATTTTAATTCAATGAAAAGAATATTATTTTTCCTATGTTTTTATGAGCACAAAATTCAAATTCAAATATTTTTGCTCTATTTCAAAAATGCAAATTTTGGGATGTTACAATAAACCTTCTTAAGGGATGCATCATTAGTCCATGCCAGCCACATCGGAATTTCTCACAAATGGACATATCCTTAAGTATAACCCCTCAGGTTTTTGTTTATCTGTGAAAATAGACCATATCTTCTACTTCCTGTGTTTCCCTCACCTGCCTTTCCTGTTGATGCAGAAGCTTATGTGTCTCCTATGGTTGCAACATCGTCGCCCATGGTGCTGCGCGCGTGCGGAACAAACTAAGTCAATGCAGCAGCCACATGGCAGTTAGCATCAGCGGGGACAGCAGTGGGAGGACACCCATCGGCACAAGGCACAACTAGGCCATCCATGGCGACACTAGTGTAGTGTGTCCTGTAGTTTTTACCATTCCCCAGATCAGTCGTTAAATAAAAAATGAAAGAAATATGCACGCACTATATGGAATTGAGTATTCCCCGCGCGTTGCCGCAGAAAATCAGTGATCGTTTTCATATTATTATTCTTAGGAATTGAGTATGTTGATTTTTTATATATAATTTGTGAATGTAAGCACCGTGGAGGGCTCAACAGTGATAGCTACTCTACCTTTTTTTGCGACCATAGCTATTTCTGGAGGCCTGATGCCGTGGCATGCGGTTGAGTTACTGCATGAAGATAAGGGAGTATATATGAACCTTAGAGCATCTCCAAGGGATATGCTATTCTTGTTTGCTATGTTATATTTAGACTTTTAAAACAAAAAGTGAACTCTAACAACTATGCTATCTTGTTTTATAAAATAGCAAGTTTGTTATTTCTAGAATCTCGTATGGTAAATATAACTTACATGTGCAGCTAGCTATCTAGCTTTGCCATAGTAGAAAGGCTGTTGGAATTTACTACTTTTTTTACAAAGTTTTCTATTTTAGAGTTTGACTAAATCATATGTTTAGCAATCTATTTTTACCAAGTCTCTTGGAGATGCTCTTAGAGTATCTCCAACAACTCCCAATAATTCACTTGGTATATCTTGTGTTATAGCAACTATGTATTTTATTTCCCAAGTGAAAAAAAGCTCCCTCTCTAACAACTCCTTATTCTCACTTGGTAAATCCCGTGATGACCACTTTGCAATTTAGTCCCAAAATTTTTCCAAAATCAACCAAGGGCCTATCTATAATACTTTGTGTCTGGTACTTTTTCAGAAAAGTCTGGAAAAGAAAATCTATCATAGGATTAGTCCCTAGGCGGCGCGGTGGCGGAGCAGCGGGTGCACGGCGCGGGCGACGGCGGAGCAGCGCGGGCGACGGCGGAGTAGCGCGGGCGCGAGGCGGAGCAGTGGGCACACGGGTGATACACGCGTGGATGTTTACGCAAGCGGACGGCCTTTTTTCTGAAGTTGATATTTCACCAAGTTGATATAGCAACTTGTTGGAGATGAGATTTTATGTTTTTGCCAAAAAAAATATAGAATACCAAGTTGATATTGGGAGTTGTCGGAGATGCTCTTATTAAGGAAACTGAAGAGACACAACTTCTTCTATTCTTGGCAAGAATTATACATGCGCTAGGCTTCCAATCATCGGTTGTGGGAGAGGAAGAGCAGCTGAAAATGAAGAGACGCAATTTAGCATGCTCATCATCGAATTTATTGGGCACCACAAGAGGCAAAGCTTGGACACGAAGAGACACAACTTGCATGAGCGTGAGTGGACCAACAAAATTGCGGTGATGGATGGTGGTTTAATTAGTTGACGACGTGGCTTAAGGAGGTTCAAGATAATTAGACTAGAGGGGTTTGTTTATATTAGAAGTATAGATTAGCTCCTCATCGGTAGAATTGTGGTCATGATCTTTTTTTATTAACTTTACCAATGAAAATACATTCTGTAGTGTGCTGAATATTGTAGAATATGTGTTTCCCATTGTGATCATGTTTCCATCGCGAATGAGCTTGTGGTCCATTGGTAGGATTGTCCAGTGGGACGTTTTTTTTGACCGAAAAAACTGTGGGGGAGATCCCCACAGTGTTCAACCATTTTCATTAAATTAAAAAAAGTTCAGGAAGTACTTACATACAAGAATCAGCTAAAAGCATCTAGCCAAACAAAAAAGGAAGACTTTAAGTCATCCTTAAATCTACAAGATTGAAGTAAACATTGACTTTTAAAATTGTTAAACCAGAGAGAAGCCACCGAGTCGCGCCTTTGGAAAACCTTGTCATTTCTTAATTTCCATAGTTCCCAGGCAGCTATGAGTGTAACCTCCACAAAACAAGGTATATTGTGGGCACGTCTAGCATGGTGGAATCTATCCATAATCTCCTTGGAAAGGTCCCAAGTGATTCCAATCTTTTGCCAGCATTCTTGAGCAAAATGACAATTGAAAAACAGGTGTTCGATGGTTTCTGTTTCCCTTGAAGCTACACAGACCGAGCTGCCATTTATATTAAGATGCCTTCTTTGCAGCATATCCTTAGTGTTCAATCTGTCGACTAGGATCAGCCAAGCAAAAAACCTTACTCTTTTGGTGCATCTAGACTTCCAGATTATTTTGTACATTGGATGGGCTTCAATGGCGCTGAAGACATACTTATAAAATTTGTTTGTTGTATATTGACTTCCCCAAATAGGAACCCATCTGTCATTGGCATGTTGATCCTAATCTAGTTCCTGTAACCTGTTTTGCAACTGATCCAATTCTTGGAATGCTTCCTCTGATAAAGGGAGCATGAAAATTGAGTCCAGATCTTCATTTTGAATTGTTTCCAAAACTGACATACCATCTTCTTTTACAAAAGTTGCCAGGTGAGGGAAGGCATGTGAGAACACATCTTCTGTCCATAAATCATCCCAGAAGCAAACAGTACTCCCATTTCCAATTTCACATTTAGCAATGCCTCTAAATAATAGGTTTAACCTTAGCACATCTCTCCACCAAAAAGAACCCACTTCTCTAGAAGCATGGGGGACCTTATTCACATAATATTTATTCCAAATCATTCTAACCCATGGCACATCTGCTCTGTTATAGAATTTATTGAGATGTTTCATCGGTAGAGCATCATTGTGTAAACTTAGATTGATAATACCTAGTCCTCCTTTCTCCTTTGGGAGCGGAACTGTTGGCCATGCCACCAAGTTTCCTCCCTTTTTCTTTGCTGAATTTCCCCTCCACAAACACTGCTTCCTTGCTTTGTCAATGTTTTCTATTACTCCTTTTGGCAGTTTTATAGTGCTCATGGCATATGTTGTGATAGGTGTGATAGCAAAATTGATCATTTCCAGTCTTCCACTATAAGAGAGCCAGGTGGAGCACGCTGACATGTGAAAGGCAAACCCAGATATGTGAAAGGCATGGTGCCAATGTCACAGCCAAAAGTATGAGCCAGGATTGTCATCTTCTCTGGGGAGACATTAATGGGATACATCTTGGACTTTCTGTAATTAATTTTGAGGCCTGTAGAATCACTGAAACTGTACAAGATTGACTTGAGGAACACCAGTTGCCTTGCATCAGCTTGCAAAAACATTAATGTGTCGTCAGCATACTGCACAATAGGATAATCTTCCCCCTCTTGAGGTAGAGGTTTGCATAGTAAACCCAACCCATTAGCTCTATTGACTATGATCTGTAATAGTGCAGCAGCTAACACTAATAAAAGTGGAGAGAGTGGGTCACCCTGTCTAACCCCACGTTTGCATTTAAAGAATTTCCCAGAGGTCCCATTTAACAAGACTGCTATTCTTGCTGATGACAAAATATCTTTGATCCACTGAATCCACCTTTCAGGCAACCCCAGGTGGGTCATGACTTGGATAATAGTTTCCACCATATCAAAAGCTTTTTCAAAGTCTAATTTTAGAATAATGATCTCCCTCTTTGATTGGTGACACTGGTGTATATATTCATAACTCCATGCTAGGCAATCTTGTATTGTTCTGGATCTTATGAAGCCATACTGATTCTGATGAACTAACCTTAGCACCACAAGTTGGAGTCTATCAGCCAGGATTTTTCTGAGGATTTTCAGTGAAATATTCAATAAGGATATCGGCCTGAAATCATTGACAGTCTTTGGGCTGTCTTTTTTGGCACAAGTGTGATGTAAGAGCTATTAATGCAATCTAGGTTGGCTAGGCCATGATAGAAATCCATACAAAGTGCATAAAAATCCCATTTTATGATGTGCCAACTTTTCTTCAGGAAAGAACCATTAAAACCATCTGGACCTGGGGCTTTGTCACTAGGCATCCTCCTCACCACTTGGTCGATCTCTTGTGTTAGAATTGGAGCAGCTAGGCAGTCTAGACCCTCCACTTGCTGAATTAACTGAGATAGATCAAAAGCCATTACTGGAGATGATGTGCTGACCATTCTGTGCCTGAAGGATGACCATAACAGACCAGCTTTTCCTTCATGATCATGAATTATTGCACCTTGGTCATTCTGTAGTTGGGATATAGAATTTCTTCGAAAAGAGATAGTGGCCATCCCATGAAAAAACTTTGTGCATTCATCCCCATATTTTACTCTATTTACATTATATCTGTTCTTCCAATATATGGTCTTGTATTTGAGCCAAGTTTTCAGTTGGTTCTTCACAATAGCCCTCAGGTTTGCCTCCGGGTTATAAAGACCCCTATGATCTTCTATCTGATCCAGTAACCTCATTATTTTATTGCAGTTTGAAATTAACAGTCTCAGATTGGAAAACTTCCTACTCCAGGTTTTTAGGGCTGCTCTCAATGCTTTTAGTTTTGCTGATATGTTTTGTGCCTTGTCATTTCTCTCTCTGCAGGACACCCAACTGTTATGGACTACCTCCAGGAAATCAGCTCTTTCTGCCCAATAGTTCTCAAAACAAAAAATATTCACCTTTGGTATCTTGGTGCCAATGGAGATCGACATGGTAGATGGTCGGAAGTTATTTTTGCCATCGGGAGCACTCCTGTATTAGGATATTCAATTGTCCAATTAACCGAAGAGAAAAACCAATCTAATTGTTCTAATAACGGATTGCTCTGCATGTTGCTCCAGGTGAATGATCGACCCTTTAAGGGTAGCTCAACAAGTCCCAAATGACCAATTGCATCATTAAAGATAAAAGTATCATTAACATTCCCTCCTGCTTTGTTGCGATTGCCAAGTGATCTGCAAAAGTTGAAATCTCCAAGGAACAACCAATTTTCATCATCATCGACATCATGGCTCTTGAACCAGTTAATAAAATTGGAGTGATCAGGCTCATCACAGGGGCCATAAACATTTGTCAATTTCCACTTTTCACTGTTTTGCATTGACTGAAAACTGATTGTTAGGCCAAATTGCTGTCTGTTGATTACTGTACCATTGAAAACCGAACCATTCCATACCACTAGAATACCTCCAGATGCACCATCCGAATGAATAAACTCAAAGTTATCAAAACGCCGAGGAGCAAACTTTCGAATGTAAGACATATCAAAGCGTTCACGTTTGGTCTCTTGAAGACAGATATCTGCACAAGAGCTTTCTTCAACCTTGTCTCTCATGGCATCCCATTTTCCTGAAGCATTAATACCTCTGATATTCCAGCACAATATATTCCAATTCTTGTTATTCATTAAACAAACAATCTTGCTTCCGGGGCACTGGCATCGATAGGATAGCCAGTTTCAGCAAGTGTCTCCTTTCAACATAAGTACACCAAGTAGTGAAGTAAAAAAGGCAATGCACGATTAGCATAAGCAAAAAACACCAATTGAAAGTGGCACAGTAGCAATTGAAAGTGGCACAGTAGTTATGTGAAAAGATGTACGCAGTATCACCATCCCCATGATGTAAAAGAAAAAGGACACAAGGACAAACTGAAAGATGGTTTGCAGGGTAATATGAAAGACACCTATGACCATTGCATGTACTACAGTTGGTCTGACACAGATAGAAAAACGACAGTTTGGCACTAGACTTGAAAAGGGAGAATTTGGAAACACTAGGACAGATAATAGGACACGATAATAGGAACTTCTGGGACTCCTTGGTAGTACTCTCCACCCTCCTCTTTTGCTGACTATTCATCATCATCATTATCATTGGTAACTTGAGGAGGTGCCTGCAACAGAACATCTTCAGGAGATCTCTAGGATCTACACCGCAGCTTATACCCCAGCCTTGTAAGGTGGAAATTGAAAGGGGTTTGATCTCACCTGTTTTTTCATCAATCTCTACAACCCAGTTTTTAGCCCGCTTTGAGGGCTCTTTGTCAATTCTAACCGAGTAGAAACCCTCCGCTGCAGAGGAGAGTCTTGGGCTGCGTCGCACCACACTTTGGGTTAGGGGGGTTCGAGAGTCAGAAAGGGAAATAGTTTCAGGAAGCATCATACCCTTTCTCTTATTTATGACTTGATCATCCTGTAACTGTACTTCATTATGGCTCACGATCTCCTCAGCACCAGTCCTCATGTTTTCAGAGCTTAAAACCAGTGCAGTGTCCACTTCAGACCCCATGACAAAGTTATTTTGCCCCAACTCCAGATTAGCAATCTGATGGACCATTACTTCTTCACTGTCAAGTTCTAGTGGGACGTTACCTACCAGAGTTCAAATCCTGGTGCTCGCACATTTTTCCAGGATTTACCGGCGCCATGCATTATGACTTGCCCCTCAGTCTTTCGGAGGTGCTAATAGGGGTAGAGTTTGCCTACATGTATTTATAGGGCTGAGTGTGTGTACGTGTTGTTAGTGTCTACGTTGTACACTCACTGCACAAACTTTTTGCAACAGCTCAAACCGAAAATATTACTGGGTGAATACACTAACTTTCTTATATAGCTTTGCATATATACAAGACCCCAAAAGCCGCCATGTGAGGTAGGGCCAGAGAGATACCCTAGTCTTCTTTTTAATTGACGATTACATAAGTTACTGAGACATTGAGGTTTTTGACTGGCTATATTAATTACTTAATTGTTCTATCTTTTTTATAAATCAAAGATCTTTGCGATCCGACTGCAAGCCTAGGAGCAAACTCAACAAACTATTAGATTTATTATGAGCAACCAGGTATTAAATTGTCCGAGTCACCTCCATCTACTTTCTGTGTCTGTAACGATTATATATCGGATGTGCAAGACATATGTTCTAGATACATCCGCAACATAGCATGAGGTGAAAAGATAGCGTGTATATGCGCAACTAATTGGAAAAGCTGGGGTTTCGTGCTGTTAGATAGGCATTGGAGGCAGGAGGGAAAATCCTACTAGACGAAATCAAAAGACTTGTCCACTATAACTGACATGGCCAAACCAGACTGGGACATTGGAGGCAGGAGGAAAAATCCTACTAAACTTTTTTGGTATGGACCACCATGACTGAGAAATATCGTACAGTTGATGTTGCACAGTAGAGGTCCCTGAATGTTGCACCATAAGATCCACTAGTGCCATGTCTAGAAGAGTGCATGCATATACATTGGATTAGGAGTACCTAGGATTTATTTTCAGAGGTTGATGCTTTATTTTGCACTGCATACTCAAGCGCTGCAGGTGTGACTGACTATTCCGATCGATTAGGCTGAAATGGCCCTCAAGTGCCGCAAAACGTAAGATTGGAGACGAGCAAGTTTTGCTCTGCACCTTCAGGTCCTGCACGTCACTTTGGAGAACCTGCATGATCATCCTTTGCTATTCCACATCTCATAGTCACTTTTTGAAGTACTCCAATCACCATTCTGCTTCAGCTGATTACAGAGGGGCAGCATTCTCCAATTTTATACTTCCATTGTAGCACTTTTACTTTTGTGTTTCTGCAATGAACTAGACAGGGATTGATGCATGCTGCAATGAACTTGAATGACAGACTCAGTACCAGAAACATTCTGAAAAGAAGGAAAATGATTCTGGATCCGTATGACTGTGTCTTTTGCCTGAATAGCACAGAGGAAACTTGTCAACATTTGTTCCTTCAGTGCCCCTTTGCAAGTCAATGCTGGCAAATCATCCAAGTTGAAGCTCCCAATAACTCATTGGTTTCTGAGGCCATAGACCAGATAAAAGGGCAATCTGGACAGCAAGAAACAAACTCATATTTGAAGGAATGCAGCCATCGATCACAGCTGTTAAGCAGGATTTTAAGAAGGAGATGAGTATGCTCCCTTTTCAGCTACAAGAAAGACTTCACAATAGTTTCCATTCATGGATACAAACTCTTGTTCCTTAGTGGTGCTTCTTTTTATTTTCTTTCTCTCTTTTTTTGTTCCCTGATGGAATTTGGTGTTTCTTGTCAAACTCTGTTGTAAACTGTTTTCTTTTCTTTAATTAATATATTTCTGTAGGGGCCTTTGGCCCCTCCAGTTCTCTCAAAAAAAATTCTTCTTGGCTTCTACTTTGCAAACACTATTGAAATTGATATAAAAGCTCTCCGTTCTACAAAAATAGTTTCAGGAGACAAGTGTTTTTGTTTTCAGAAGCACTAATTTATTTTCAGAATTGGACAGCCCAACAAATAAACCTAGGCACGTACTGCCGCCACCCTCAACTCACTCGGCCTCTCGGCCCATTTCTCTAGCTCTATCGATCTGTCTCGCACAACAAATGAATTTGGAACATATTCAACACACACACCTTTATTTAAAAGGGGTCAGATATGGTCTGCCTTTTCATCTATTGGAGAGAATTATCTTTTGTACGTATGTGCATGGGCTAATGACCTATTATGAAGTGTAGTAATTTTTTTTAATCTGAACAAAAGACAAATAAATCTTTGCATATACACGGTCAAAGCTGCTGCTCACACAGACACCATGTGAGGCAGGGTCTGAGATGCCGCTACGTGACTATATTATTTACATGATTTTTTATCCTCTTAAAATCAAATGATATTTTGTTTTATCTATGCGCTCTTACCTTTATCTAGGCGTACGTGGTATATATTTTGTTGCCCCTGGACTATGTTATAAGAGCATCTCCAAGGGACTCTTCAAATAAGTTTTGCATTTGATGTTGTTTGCAAAGTCCCAAACCAAATTGCAAAGTCTAAAAATAGACCTTCTCCAAGAGACTTTGCAAATGGACTTTGCAAAGTCTAAAAATAGAAGCCTCTGTCCCGCGCGAGGGGGGAGGACGGGGATCGAGAGGGGAGGACGGCGCGAGAGGGGAGCGTTTGGAGAGTCGCGTTCGCTCTCCATATATGCAAAACCGAACCAGAGAATTGCAAAACTTGCACAAATGCAAAAGTCATTTGGAGAACCGTTGGAGCCCTCTTTTTGAGGTTTTTTGCAAATTCACAAATGCAAAACTCATTTGGAGAGGCCCTTGGAGATGCTCTAAGAGATTAGTGCACATCAATTTGGACATACATGGCATAATATACAATCAGGTACTACATTCACTTAGCAAATGGAAAAAGGGTTTTCTTCTGCTTGGTAGGCATGAGAGGCATGAGGGAAAACGCTACTAGTTTGAGCCAAAGGACATAACTTCTAGAACAAGCATAGGCAACTCCCACCAGAGTTGGTCTTATATACAAATCGAATGGCCGTTCACACATGCTATTGTCTTGTTCGGATGGAATTCCTCGGCCAATTCTAGTGTATTGGGCCTCTCGGTGGTGGAGTGAACCAGTTACAGGTGTCTGCCTTGATACTGCACAAAAACGATTCAAATTTCAAATGTGAGAATCTCAAATGTAGTTTTCCTTGAGAAGATGATTTTAATGTAAAATATTGTCTTCCAGAAACTTGTATAACCTTTTAAGATCTGCAACTTTCATTTTTGTTGTTTCTCTCAGCTATGGTGCTTTGCATCTTTCTTTGATGAGCAACGTAACTCATCAGCTCGTGCCTGAAGCTCATCATTGCATCCCCCACATGGACACCTAAAAAAATTGCACAAATTGTCATTCATATTGCCAATTAGTTTATATAAGTATAAGAAAGAAAAATTAAGTAATCATGAGATCCTCAATCTGTGACCAATATAAATTTGCAGCCATCATTTATGGCAAGCAAACAAATATCCCTTGTAACCTCTGGTGTCACTCTTTGATTTCCTAAATTGGTTAATTGCATTAGAATGCAAATAACATAGCAATGAAGTTTGCAGAAACACTACTGAGCTCGTTTACCATCACGATCTCCTTCCATCCAAGAAGAGAACTGAATGAAAGGGGCATTATAGGGCACACGCTCATCAATTCCAATGTTCTTCAAGGCAGTATTGACATGGCGTAAAAATTTCGAACCTCCTTTCCATATTGTTTCATGGAAATAAGTAACTCATACCAGCACGCATTACAGGTTGTGTTGTTCTGATCTCATCAATTCTGAAGGCTGCCTGAATCTGAAAATAATGAATTTATGTTAATACTTGGATTATTAATGTACCAACTTAGGTGGTGTACAAGGACAGAATAAATGACAACATTAACACTGTATATGCTGATAAGATCAACCAGTGCTTTGTAGTGTGCACAAATCAGAGATGAAGAAACTTATCACGTAGGCAAAGAACTTAGATAAAACAAAAGTCATGCTTTTGGAGAGCCTCATCAAGCGCATGTTTGTCATCTGCTGTGATATCCTTGGAGCACTTGTTATTACAGAGCAATTTTTTCAAGTAGCACCAACAGATACTGACACAAGTTAAGCTCTCTCTCTCTCTCTCTCTCTCTCTCTCTCTCTTTCTCTATCTCTCTCTCTCTCTCTCTCTCTCTCTCTCTCTCTCTCCACGCAAGAAACAATGAACGCATTTTGCTCAGTTGAAGAAGAGCTAGAACATACATATGAATTGGGGTGAACATATTAACATTCGCGCACCTTCAGATATTTTGGAGGGGTAGTTACCATGGAGCTTGAAAATTGATATCTAAATAGGATGAGGATGAATATTTTGTAGCATTGATACTCAAAATCTTATTCTAAGGTGGATCTCTTTTCAAAATTGGATACACTGCAAATGTATCCCCTGAAATTGTTTGGTAAAATAAACAAAATAGTATTTTCACAGAAATCGTTTAGCATGTGGAGATTTAATTCTGCTCTGCATAGGTTTCAGCAAAGACAAAGCAACAAAAACAGAGTTTGTGCCTGTCAGATTTCCTTTCTGCTACTACTTTCCTTTCCTCAAACTAAGTTCCTTGACTGATGAAAACAGAAAAAATCTGAATCTCTTAGAAAAATGAAACTAGTAAAGTTTCAGAATTGAAAAATAGATGGCTATGCACTTGTAATTAGATCAGATCGGAATACAGGTAGGCAATTAGCTTAGGGTTGGGTGCTCGGTTTTACACAGCAGGAAGGGATGAGAAGCAGTCCGCGCACCTTAATTACAGCATAGGTAGCACAGGACTTACACGTGACGTGCGACGGTCAAGTGAGGCCACGGCATGCGACGGCGACGACGACGGGGGGGAGGCCAGGAGACGAGCTCGGCATCACACTCACACCCGACGTCTTCACCGTCCATGGCTGGGGAGCGGTTGCAGTAGGGAGGAGAAGGCCGGGTGCAGGGTCTACGGGGAGGAGACCGGGACTTCGGCATCGGCGTCGGAACCGTCCTCGGCGGGGTCAGGTCGGAGCAGGGAGGAGAAGGCCAGGTGCTGGGTCCGCGGCGAGGAGAGCGGGTGCCAGTGTCGCAGCCGACGTCTTCATTGTCGGCGTCAGGGCGTCGGGAGGCGCGGTCGCAGCGGGGACGAAGAGGCCGGGACGCCGGGTGTCGCAGTCAGCGTCGCGGCGAGATCGTGGGGAGTGGTTGGGCGCGAGGTCTTGGAGCCGGAGGTTGGTGCGACGATATCATTTGACTATTTTAGGAGTAAAGATAAAGTTTCAATACAACATGCAGGAAGGGTTCAAATGCGTTTTTGCTTATAGACATTGTCAAGTTAGTGTTGACAGATACTGATCCGTAGAAGGAAGATGACGTGGATTGAATGTATAGTTGCAATGTACCTTACCTTCAAATCAGTAGGAAATACTTAATTTTGTTTTCATTTAAACAACACTCTCATTGTCATGAGAAATCAGAGGACGCTGGAAGTAGCTAAAAGTGTAGTTTGATCAGAGCCAAAGTTATCAGCAGAAATCAGAGGCTTGTCTTTGGCTGCTACTGCAATCCTATCTGTCTGAAAGTACATATTTGTTTAATATTTCATTGAAGAATGCCATAGCAACTGACCTTTGACACTGCTTTTATACCAATTCATTCATTAATAGCTATCCACCTGTAATTGTTTTATTATGCTTTGTAAATTTATCATTATAGGGTGACATCATTGGCTCGTAAAGATGCCTCCTTGGCAATTAACAATTGCTATCTTCCTGCTGGTACTCCTTGAGCTGCATACAAGATGACAATGCATAGAAGATGACAACTTGTTGCCCATGCTTGCTGGATGGATAACAGCTAATGAACTACTGCTCGGCAAAATAGCTCTCTTAACACAACATGATCGTCCATCTTTAGTATAGATTTTACTGGAAACAAACTTGTATTAATGGAAATAAATACTTATCATATTATAAAAAACTCAAACTTGTACAAGGAAAATGGGCACATCAACGCTGCCAACAGCACAAACACTGGCCATAAGCGGCAACGCGGTGAACATTTCTAGTGTGTATGAGGAATAGGAAGCAGAAGGATCAAGAAGTGGTGATGCCCAGGTCGGTGAAGTCGCACTATGGTTCCCTGGGAAAGACAAAACATTTGTGGACGCACCTAGCTACGCCGATACAACCCAGTGCATACCAAGGACTCCTACCAAATCAATTTCCCAATCACAGGGAAGCGCAATTGGTCTAAAGGTTATGGAGCCAGCCATGGAGAAGTGAAACTGGTCTGGCAGCACGGGAAGGGCCTTAACCTGTGTCGGAAAGGAACTTCCGCCATTTGTGCAGTGGAATAAGAAAAGCTAGCGCAGCATCAGCAATCCTCGAGAATAATAGTTTGCAGAAAGATTTGAATGCCCTTCACTAGATTATGTTTTTTAGTGGTCTAACTTCTGAATTAAAAAGGAACCCAACTTATGCGGCCTCATACACGTTGAGTGCCCATCTAAAACGTTGAAAGCATGACCGGTGCGTAATGATTGAATGAAAAACTGAAAGTTTCACAGCGTCATGATCGAGCACAACAAATGCGGCACAACTATGTGACTGCCAACAGTTATTTCTGAAATTCATATGAGAAACAAAATTATTGGATAAGATCTGAGTTCTAGCACTAGACATGGAGAGGCATGCAAGAGACCATCTCCACATGCAGTGCTAGTTCTTATCTTACTAGCTAGCTAGAGGGACCTAAATGATGACTCGGAGGCCAATCCCCTGAGGAAGTTTAACGAACCAATACAAAGTTTTGGGCGATGTTGATGCTTCTCGAATGCGGAGATTGTTACTTGTAATGTTGTAGTCCGTGACTTTTTTTCAGGAAAGCAGGAGGGGGGGGGCTCCCTAATGAGCTTTTATTATATATAAAACACTAGGTTCGTACCCGTGCGTTGCAACAGGAGAAACACAAGATAACATATACCCTGATCAATATCAAAATTCCAATCAATATAATAAAAAATCATGGAAATTTTTTGTCAAAACGATACAACATAAATTGAAAATGATTGCTTGTGGTGTGGTGTAATATCCACAACATGCATGCCAAAAAATGGTACATAATTTCTTAAGATAACCATACAAAAAAAAAACATTCAACTTCCCCCACCCTTCTTTTTTTGTCGTTCCTAATTGCCATTAGTAGTTGAATGGACAGATCACATTTTCTTCCTTGACCGATCACCAATGGCTCTCAATGCCACTTCATCAAACCTATCCACCCCAAATCCTATCAGTGTGGCACTACCACGTATCACTCGAAGTCCCCCCTAAACCCATTGCTTACGCAATACCAGTCTACCACAGTTGCCCCATCCATCAGTCAGTAAGGGTTGAATCATGAATGCTACACAGCATCCCCATAAGAAAGCATTCAACTCAAAAATCCCGAAACAAAATCTCCATTTCTCTTTAACTTTTGAAAGAATAAATATTTCATTTCTTTAGGCCGTTACATGCATTTGTAGCTACATCGATTGAATAAATGTTTACAACTTCCCAGTTTGAAGAGCACCTGCCTTCTTTTGCATCGCGTCTATACTGCTGAAGCCACCAAAAGAAAAAGTAGTATATTAAAGAACCGAATTGCAATTAAACTGAATTTCTTATGGTATATAATATCCCTTTTCTCCTTTTGCTGCTTCAAAAAATCCCTATTTTCCTGTCAAAGTAAACTGAATTTCTTTTTCATGCACCATAACATCAAAATTCAGATATAAATGGCTCCAATACTCTTCACGATCAGGCAAACATTATAGTATTTGATCTATATCTAGGTGACATGTTCTATAATGATGACAACACAAAAGTGGCCATATTGAGGTTAAGACATAGCAAGGACATATTTTGATCGAAGCAGGCTCATTAGGGGAGCTAAATTGCACGGATGAGCATCTATACAGAATAACTATTCCTGATGCTTCAAGGGATAACAGAGCTCACATGTAACTAAAATTTTAGATAACTCTGTCAGCATGATAAAGGTACTTTGAGTGAGTTATTTATAGGTTCTATCTTAAGCATGATAGAGTTATTTTCAACACGAAAAAGAAAAAGAAACAGAGTATTGTTGTATGACACTCTGTTTAAAGATAGTATAGAATAATATTGATAAATGGCTTCACAATGTTGTTAAGAGTTTGCTGCACCCACAAATGATATTTGATGGAGCACTGACACTACAAACTCAACATTTATAGTGATGAAGGCTTCTTTCCTTGTACTAAATGATAACACAGTTAGACACCTTGCTTATATCTTTCCCGGATGTTCAGATATAATTTCTTCATTAAATGTTTGTTAATAGCAATAGATCATTGCAAGGAAATATCAAAACCATATGATTCAGCAGATATGCAATTTGGCAATATATGTTGGAAACTCTCCTTCTAGTGCTTTGCCAGAGTGGTGACTCCAGGTAAGCAAACTCTGCAGACTGAAGCTCAAAGTTTAATTTCCATTCTCTGCGATGAACTCAAGGAAATCATATGGTATGACCACCACGAACAACAAGAGTAACCAGGAAGCATCTAGGAGCAAAAGCTAAGAATACTAACAATAACGGGTGATGCGCATCAGTTCGGATGGCTATGTGAAAATTCAGTTCAGGTGGCTAGTATGTGAAAATTTAACCGAAAATATGAACCACATCTCTTTTATGAATTTGACTTGAATAACACTATATAGCTTTGGGACTATAAAACTGGTGAAAATTCATGCAGTTTGCATCAAACACAACATTAATTACAACAGTCATGTGAAGACTGGATGCTTGTACCATGTGCATTCGATTATACCTGCAGCTAGAAGCCTGCACACTGTAACAAGGCCCTCATATTTAGCAGTTAGCACCGAACAAAAGTACTGTCAGTAACTGAAATTCCAGCAAACACAGGCTCCTAAAATTGTTAAGAAAAACAATGTCTCTTGCGATAATGCCAGATCCTGAACCAAACTTGCGGGTTATCAGAGAAAATCACTTGTGTGGTTGTGCAGTAGATATCATGGGTTTTACAATCGGAAGAGGAGCTTGAGAAGCACCAAGCACGCCTTCTTCAATCTTCAGTCAACTGGGAGCTTCTCTTATTCATATGGACAAACTCATATTACTTTTGGTTCAATCATCCATATGGACAAAAAAAATTCAAATCTGATAAAAAAAATTAAAGCACAAAACACCCCATCCATTCACTTACTGAAAATAGATAACATTCATCCATTAATTTTGTCCAAGATGAGATTAATGAAGACAATAATATGGACGAAAGGGATGATGATGACAGGATAGGACCAACCTTGCTTGTACTATCCAAACCTACTGGCTACGGCAAAGCACTCAAGGGCCTTAAGCAATAGCAGCCATGGCGTCCCCTCTCCTCTAGCGGCCCAGCCCGACCGTGTTGCGCCCCTCGCCACCGTCGCTGAGGAGGTCTGCAGCTAGGGCTTCTTCCATCTTGTGAACCACCAGCGTTCGGGGTAAGGGCGGGACGGCGTAGGTCGAACGCCTTCGCAGATGGGGCTGGGCCCAAATCCGGGTCTGGCGGCAGCCAGACGTCCTCCGCAGATGGTGCTGGGACCGAGATTGGAGCAGCAGCGGCTGGACACTCTCCGCAGACATGGCCGGGGTACGCCGCCTCCAGAGAGGGCGAGGACGTGAGGGAAGAGGGCGGACGACATAGCAGCCAAGGGGTGCGGCGGCGTGACGGCGAAGCATGAGGCAAGGTGGGGAGCGACGAATGGTGAGGAGCGAGTGGGAGCGCAAGGCGAGATGGGCGATGTGAGCCTGGACGGCTGGCCCACATGTCGGCGCTGAACTGCCTAGCGGCTTCACCATGCTGGGGCAGACGGGTTCATTCGATGCTTTTTGTAGTAGAGATATAAAGTTTACAAAGCTGAATCAAGAAACAAAAAAAGTCTCAAAGAAATTTTGTAAAATTACACATAAGCTTCTAGCCATGAAGACATTTATTGAGTGATGGTAAGTTTTGCTCTTAGAATTGAGCAAATTCCTTCTTGAAGATTGCTTTGCAATGGGGAACTGAAGGGTGAACACCTCTGATCTCCATAGCAAAAGGGGAATGCAGCTGCTGTTTAAAAGATTCAAGTGTTTCAAAAGGATCTTGAGCATTGTAGATAAAAATTCCCAAGGTAGCCAAGCAGGAAATGGAGAAAGAACAATTCAGAAACAAATGGATGAGGTCTTCCTCTATTGAGTGGCTGCAAAGGACACAATTGTAATCAGGCAAAAACATGTTCTTTCTTCTTAGAAGTTCTCTGGTGCTCAGTCTATCCTTGAGCAATAACCAGAAGAAAAATTTTCTCTTATTCTGGCAATAAGATTTCCATAACCATGAATATGCTAGGTGAGTTTGCTTTACACCCATGAGCTGAGAATAGGCACTCTTGGAAGTGAAGATGGTGTTTCCCCAAATATATGACCAAATGTCAATCCCTTCATTAAGATTTAAAAGCTCAACTTATTCTATTTTATTTGACTTCCTTATTTGAGATTGTTAAGGGCCTCTGCCCCCTATCTATTATATTTCTAATCTAAAATTCTTGATTTTTACCAATGACCGCAGGTGGAGATTCCTTGGTAGGTCGAAACATGTTGAAGCATTCATTCAATTACGTATTATACATAATAGTATACATCTGTGGAGGCAGTACATGCATATCGCCCAATCACCTCAGTCACAATAACTAAATCCGTCAAGCATATAGTTCTATGGTTGTTGTCTAGGATTGGTAGCAGGTATTAAGAATCCTCTCAGCATGGAGACCTCATCACAGTACCTTACAAAATATCCATATCCAAGCAAAGACCAACTATAGCACTCTATATAGCCAAGCAGCCTAGTATAGACCTCCACAACAAGCAACCTAGACTGTAGCACACGAGCATTGAATAACTCATTACGTTTAATTGTAAAGCTCAAGCATGTTTGGTTATTGTAGGAACATTTAAGGAACCTTTACAATGCTTGGAGCGCCATCGGGAATTATTGAAAAATATTTAATGTGTCTATGATTAGTGGGCCAATAGGTGGAGAGTCGTTGAGAGCCGTCAAGGTGGAGCCGTTGAGATGTGTCTACGGTAGGTGGGCCATATGTGGCGAAACGCTTCCCAACAGCACAAAAATTGATCAAACAGTTGATGACATGACCAACCACCCATAAAAAAGCAATGAAATCGTGTGGCCCATGTGTCATGTATGTTCAAGGTCAGTTTTTGGTGCAAAACCGACTAGGTAGCTGACCTAGCTCTATATAAAAAAAGAGATTTACAGGGGCAACAAGTTTTGGGTGCAAAATGCCTCTTTCTTCTCATATCAAACCAGAGACTTGCTAGCCAGACAGGCATGCATAGTATTGTAACAAATGGAATGGATAGGCAACATGGGAATGGGAGGCAAAAAGGAATCAACTGATGGCTTGAATCAGTTGTGCCATACTGCAGAAGGTAGACCATCCTGCTGCTCACGTCCATCCCATGCCTCCACTTTGTGTTGGGCCTCAGCGGCAGAACATTACAGAGAACAATGGCCTTAATTTTCAGCGCAGCATCAACGTAATGGAAATTCAGGCTGAAGCACCAGGATGCAGTTCATCCCACCCGCCGAGGATCGGTGCCGAGCTCTAATTGGTACTAAGCTGATGAGTGGCTTCTGCTGATGATGTATGGTGCCAGCATTATAGTCTTTGCTAGCTATTCAGCTGCTCTGTAATTCATAGGAAAGGAGCCAGATGTGAAGGGACATCATTCTGACTACACGATTGTAAACTCTTGCTGAAGACCATACATATGCTTTAAGAGACGCAAGTGAATTTGCTCAATGCCACTACTATGTAGATGACTTGTAGACATTGTCAAATTTACCATCTCCACACGGTTTTTTAAAAGACACTCTGCCACTGTTTGTAAAAAAATCGTGTATTTCTAGAGGCAGATTTTTTTTTTAGATAATGGATACGCATATCCAGCCTCTACATCCGAGGATGTACACAACCAATTATTACAAGGTTTTCAAAGTAAATAAAGTGAGAAGGATGTATACAGCCAATTATTTCTAGAGGCAGATAGTGCCACTGTTTGTAGACACTGTTGGAAAAATATATCTAAACTTGGTTGTGTTATGGAATTGGGAGCGACTGTGACACAGTGCCATGCGACACCATCTCATCTGCGCAGGCAGCACGCCATCTCCCCGGTGACGGTGAATTCGCCCCTGTGCACTCACGGCAGTAGGCCAGGCAGCGGCTGGGTGGTCGGGGTTGGGGCTGCAGGCCCTTGTGCACTCGTCGGCTAAGCCTGGCTCCAATCGTGTGATCCAGGTTCTGATGGTGCGGTAGAAGCCATGCTTGCCTTGATCTGTGCCATTGCAATCTGATCGGCTGGCGGTGGCCTGATATGCGCCGAGGGTGTGCCTTGGGGGATCTCTCATCATGTTCGATTGCTGGGATTCCTAATTCCATTGCATGTGTTGGGCAGGATGTTCCATGCAGTGGGTAATGGAATTTAGGAGGGGATGACACTCACGCAGAGGAGAAGATCGAGGTCTGGCGGCAGCATGGAACCGTTGGGTTCATAGGTGGTGGGCGCCGATCCAAGCGATGAGGAGCGAAACGAATGGTAACCGCACCATGGCCCATGGCCAGTGGTTACCCCTGCGCCTGCGTGGCGTTTGGCGGTTTCGGAGCAGTGGGTACAGTCGGGCGGCTAAGAAAAGTTCGTGTGACAAAATTTCCGATCGGTGTCAATGGTTTTTTCACGGAAACATGTGTATCCTATGTTAAGATGTTAGGAAACGAATGCAGAAGTTAGGATATTCCTTGCCCACAGTGAAGGGTGAATTAAATGTGTTAGATCCACATCCAAGGGAGGAAAACTAAGGTTGGTAAGATGGCTGTAGGTAATGAACATTTTTCAATTCTATCGCACTTTTAAAGTATAGATAGATAGATGCAACCATCAATCAGTTATAGAGTTTCACAGTAATTGAACATTTTATTTCAGTTGTTAAATTTTATTAGATTCAAGGTTTACCGAGTTCTATAATTTCAGATTCGTTGTGGGAGACATAACATTTTAGGAACACCATGTGAGAAGTAGAAAAACATAATTAGAATGAAAATTAACAACTACAAGGTTTAATTATATAGGTCAGAACCTACTGCACTTTTAGTATACGTTATTTTTAGAAAAGGGAATATAATCATATAGGTATACGTTATTTTCCGGACACGTCAGTATTGACCAGAGGTCCACAACTTCTCTCTGTGTCAAAACAGGAATAAGCACTAAGCAGAAATTAGAGGTACCGTACCCTCCAAATGTGTACAAGGATTACACCCTATCGCTTCTAGGTCACAGGATCCGTTAGTGTGCACTGTACTGCACGCCTCGGTCCCTTGCGTCCATATCTCGCATGACTGAAACATATGTATATGATCGATGCAGGGAACTCTGGAACTCTAGCATGGCCTCATACACTACTTCCAGATTCGAAGCGCATGTCGAGCAGAATCAGAAATAGTGTCAAATGGATCTGTATTGCGTACAGGATTGTTGGTGATGCAGTGAACGGGCATGAGTGTGGAGGTTGGCATGGATCCCTGTCATAGGAACCAGCGTAAAAAAATACACTACTCTGCTCTGGCACTTAAAAAAAATGCGTGGCCTAAGAGCTAGGAAGTTGCTTCAGAGTCTTCATTTCTCTTGTAGGACAAGTGCAAATGATTATGTCTACTGAATAGAAATCTCCTGCCTCCTGTTGATATGCATCCTCAAAAACTTATCTTTCTCTAGAGCCATCGTCAAAAAACATCTTCCAAAAATCACTTTGACGTCCCATTATATAATAGTGGTCCCGTTACGGTGCACTAAATTCCAAAGTTCAGAACAACTCATCTGGTTTCCACAATATAGTACATGTTTTCAATTTTATCTTGCGCTTATGTTCTGATTTATAATCACACACAAAGCTTTGTCATGACATATTAAATTGTCAAGTCACCTTTTACATTCCATCATAATTATGTTATCCCGTTACAGTGATATATAGGAAGGTGGTGCACATCGATTTCAATGTTTATGGGCATAGGTACTCAGGTGCATCAATTTAGCATAGAATGTTTTGATAGAAATGGGATGCAGAAGGGAAGAAGTTACACGATGCTGTGAAAAAAGGGATGTCTGGCGAATGATGATCGAATCTGTCAGCCGAACTCCTCCAGTGGATAGGCGTAGTCCCCGCCTGCACGCCGCTCTCGACTGTGGCTACTCGCTAATGCTGGTCATGAGTGCGTGGATGCTTGCCTATACTGCGTGCTCATATTCCACATTTCTGCTGAATTCCAGATGCTGGTTATTGGGTTGTACTGGGCTCAGCTCACTAGGATGTCCATCTACCAAGCTATGATTGTTACTTGATGTCTAGGATAGGGTCATGTTCATCTTTCCATTGTATTTGTACTTTCCATCCTCTTAATGGAACACGTGCAATTCGCAAAAGAGAAGAAAAGAAACACGAGCGAAGGAAAGGGATCACCTGATCATACCAAAGCATTCCCAACTTGAGACTCTGGTGGTGTAACCTACCATGGCAATGACATTAGATGCTGAATCTATCCTTTTTAGTTTCCACAAACTAAAAAGAACATAATGTAAGGTAGGACGTAATTTATATTGAACTGCACTTTGAAATATATATCTGAGACCAACAGAGAAACTATTAGATGCACAAAAAATGCCCGTGCTATCTAGTGTCTAAAGATAGTTGAAGTCCAGCAGACATAAGCAGATTAATGTCCCTCTGGACTATTTATTTCCTCGTTGCTTTCCGTTAAAAAGTGGCAGATCACACCATACATAATTTCGTGTCCTGATACCTACTATCTCTGTAAAACAGAGTAACCATGGACAGCTGTATCACTGAACAAAATGTGGGGATCTCTTGGAGGCTACACTAACTATAATTAGTACATAGCAGAAAGCACTAGTTGTATGTTCCAAACTATAATTAGGTGCGCGCTCTTAGTGCCACACCTCTGTTAATGCCATCTACTGAGTCAGGCACGTTAAGATACCCATGGTTACTATTGATTTTCAGATAACTACAAAAATGAAAAAGGCAAAAAAAAAAAATTAAATCCGGAACAAGGATCCCCGAGCCAGGCATTGTGGTCGCGAAATATTTTAGGTCGGCCAGTTAACCATGTGGCCTTTACTAACTGATTTCTAGAGAGGGCACGCTTACAAAACAGTCCTTTGAAAATAGCCCTTTACAGTTGCGGTTACCATAGAGTACACACTTATGGTTAGAAATGTAAGGTGACCATTTAAATGGTATTTTGTGTTTGTGAGGATTTATAACGTATGGTACTATTGATAGAAATAGATTAGCACGTTTTGGGGGGTACCATATTCAATTGATAGAGTCAGGGATCTCCTTAGAACATCATTAAAGGAAGTGATTAGCAGAGGTTGGCGTGTGCCTAGGGCCTATCTGAGCATTGATAGAGGCAGCTCCTGCAAATTTTGGCTCGATAGAAATAGATAAGCACATTTTCGGGGGTACCTACAATATTCAATTGATAGAGTCAGGGATCTCCTCAGAACATCATTAAAGAAAATGATTAGCAGAGGTTGGCGTGTGCCTAGGGCCTATCTGACCACTGATAGAGGCAGCTCCTGCAAATTTTGGCCCTTTTTTTTATTGACGTATTGTCTCATAAAAATATTTTTAGTAGTGGAAGGTTCACTACTTACCGTTACTATTCGTGAAGAATGGCTTAAATTTATGTTAAATTTGTAAACGCTCAGGTACATTTTTTAATTATAAGGAGATAATATCTTAAATCGATCTGGATCGTTGATTTTTTACAATTTAATAAATTATTTAATAAATTAATAAATCCAACAAAACAAAAATAAAAACACCCCTATCCCCTAATTACGGGAGGAGAAATCCCGCATGCCACAACCGCCGGCCAGAATCATCCTTGGATCTCTGGAGCACAGAGAGAGACATGCAGCCCTATCAGGCGCTGAAGACGGAAGGCAGGCAGCCGCCGCCACGCCTGAGGATGATGTACGTGTTTTTTATTAACAGAGGATGATGTACGTGTTAATTAGCCCCACACACACGCTAATTAACATGCGTGGACACGTACACCACATACGGCGCCTAACCACACACACTAACATGCACGACCACACCAACACCAGTTAAGTCTCATACAAAATTATAAGGTAATAAGAATATATCAAGTACACAAATATAAAATAAAAAGGATTTGCCATATCGATCACAGATTGCATGCATCAACCAAATCTAAAAAATATTTTTATATTTAAAACTTTCCTTGTTTACCATATTTTATAAAATAAAAATTAAATAAATACTATTACCTCCTAAGAGGTAATAGATGATGATGATTGTTAGATCGGAATAAATGAACGGTCTACAATCATTTCGGAGTACTGCAGCAAAAGCCAAATCGGTATGTCACTCAAGCGACATGAACGTCTTGTCACTCGATTTTTTGCACCGTCCAATCTGCTCCTCTTTAATCTGGTCAGTTTAGTGTGATTTTGTTTATTCGTGCCTCTGTTTATGTGGGTCCCATGTTTCGGCGCTGTTTCCTTTTTATTTCTAGAACCATGTGTTTACCTCATTTTGGAAAATGAGGCGTTGAGTCCATCGCGTGCCATTTCGTCTGTTTCCTCTCTCTCTCCATGTCTTCTCTCTGGACTTTGGACGGCGACGACTAACCTGGTCAACTCGGAGGTGGTGAGCTAAGTGTTTGATTTTTTTTTTTTTTTTTGTTCTTTGTTGTCGCTCCCCTTCTCGCGCGCTCTCTCTCTCTCACTCTCCTTCTAATCAGATGAGGTTACCTGTTGCTTTTGCTCATTCGAGGGACCGCATACGCATGTTCAGTCGAGTAATCAGTAGACAGACCCTAAATTTACAATCCCGATCAAATGGAATAAACTAAATGTTACATATGCCTCCTGTACTTTAGCATCTCTCTTTTCTGTTTTTAACACAGAGCTGGGGAAACCAGCTTGGAGCCATGGGTGTGTGGTGCACCACACACAACAACGATCCATTTAAACAAATGGGTCATCTCGTTAGAAACAATCTGTTGACGTTGAATCTGGTCCAAACCAAGACACCACGAGGGCTTTGGACGGCCGGGCCGCCATGAGCCGAAGTGCAGCAAGGATATCAGTCTTACGCGGTGAAGGACGGAGAGGTTTTCTAGCAAACCACCAAAAGATAACCAACGCTCTTTCGGGACGAAGAACCGGCTAGTTTTCAGGCAAACTAGAAAAGAAACCGTCGAACCTCTCACCCGGGAGGGACCCCGTCAGGGCAAGGACGTCGCCGGGTTGCCTTAGGTCGGCCGGCAAGCCTATGGCGCCATCCTTGGTCGCCTGGATGAAGGCATGAACAACATCTAGAGGGTTGAGAGGAAGAAATTAGGGTAAAGGAGTTGGTGTTTTTTGTGTCGATTGATTGGATGGGATCAATCGGCCATGATCCTCTTGTATTTATAGAGGGGGGTGGTCTTACCCCAGTAGAAAACATCTCCAGGGCCCAATCTCCATGTTTCCCACGTCCAAAACATACCTAAAATCGATTTAGGAACGAATCGGTTCGGTATTCTGAAAGTTAGATTTAGAACACACACTCCCGGTCCCGGTAGTACCGATGAAAGCTCGGCAGTACCGGTAGTTCAATTTTGCGCCAATGCGCACCAAGTCTACGCCAATCGCCAATAGTACCGTCCTCTGCTGGTAGTACCGACAGAATCCTGGTAGTACCGATAGTTTATTTTTGCGCCAAACTGTGCCAATCTCTGCCACCCGCTGGTTGGACCGACCTCACGGGTCAGTAGTACTAACAATACTTCACGCAGTCTTTCTGGGGCATAATCCTTGCATTTGGATTTCAAATTGGACATTCCATTATATGCTTTTCAACCGTCTTGACGGGTGGAACACAATGGTGAAGTCTGTTTCCATTTTTGACAAACTCACAAAAATGGTCATTTTACCCTTGGACATTTTTAAGTGCCAACACAAAAAATGAGAAAAATATTCCATTCGTCCACCTTTTTTATGACTGATTGCATCGCATCATCTCTATTGGTAAGTGGTAACGACGTGTCCACTCTGAATTGCTGAGCTGCAATCCAGCCAGGACGAATAGGAAACGTGGCCAAAGGTTTGCTCTAATCCGCTCACATATCTGCTTCTCACATGCATTCTCTTCTAACTAGATGATGTCATCAACTTCTCGCCTGACCAAATGTTTCACTTTATTAGTATATACTTGATCTATTCCAATTTGGAAGACGTTTGACTTTTTCAACCCTAAGTTCGACCACTTGTCTTATTAAAAAAATTTGTACAAAAACAATCAAATTTAAGCCATTGTTGAAGAACTTTTATTAATAAAGGATGCCATGTTAAGAGAAGTGGTATTTTGAACAAATTTTTGAATAAGACGAACGGTGAAAGTTGATGTCAAAAAAGTCAAACGTCTTATAGATTTTATACGAAAAAATATTCCAAGCTGATTGGTTGCTAGAACCCAGTATGTCAGACTGGAACGCCTTTGGTTATATAAGGATGGACACCATGCTGATGGCTGATCGGTTTTTTATTTGTCAAATACTCGAAGATTTGCGTATTATTGATCGGTTGGTGCATTGTGATAATGTTCTTGTACTTCATGTTGCCACATGTGAAATCTTTTACCAGCTCATAGTAATTTCATTGCTAGAACCACATATATATGACTGCAGATTGAAACAAGTTTGGAATGTTGAAAGTACTAACATAGTTTGGTATACTTGAATCAAAGAAAAACTCAGCTTTGCATCAATATATACTCTGCTTTTCATATAAAATAATAACCACCTGGGGGTGTTACATATAGGAAACAAGAACTCAATTAACACAAAGCAAGGGCTGACGTTTCTGTGTTGGGCCAAAAAAAATTATGAAAACATACCAGAAACTACAAGCTGTTATCGGCGTGAACTTAACTAGGTCATTAGAAAAAACATTCTCCGATGTGCGATCAATATCAGTTGGAATTCTAAACTGTGGCTCTGAGCATTGCTCATATGAGGTTGCAAGGTTGTTAATCTCATTAGGAAAATCCATGCTCAAAGCCAGCTGGTGTATCGAGCCCTTTGCATATCCCCAGCTGAGTTCACTTTTCTCTGCCTTGTGGCCAAAAATGACAATTGAGATGCTCATATTTGCTTCCGGCATGACTCCTCCTCCCACTAGACAATGTCACTAACTTTTGAAATCTAGAAATTTCCTTCCTTCATTTCTTCACCAGATTGTTGTGGTCGAAACTACTGAAGCATAACCTTAGATGGAGAGGTCATGGCAATGAAAGAGGGATTTTATTAGGTGTAGATACATACAGTCCTGCTGTGTAGTACACTTTGGTTTGGTAGCATCAATGGAAAAGGACAAGGGTTATATTTATGTCCAATCCAGTGACTGTAGACCTTTGGTACCTGAAGTGTGATAATATCCATGTACTTCATGGACCACAAGTTCTATATTTTACTGTGTGGAAACCCCACACAGTACATGATATTTGTTGCTGGTATTATTGAACCCTGATGTTCTCACGCTGTTCAGATGGTGGAAGCAAAACAGAGATAGATACTATTATGATGCTGGGAGCAAAACATGATGGTGGTAGATGGAGTAGTATAATTATTATTGAGATGCAAAAAATCTAATTATATCTCTAAAGTCCGTTTTAAAAATGTTAAAATTAGTCCAATTTAAACATAGGGTTCCTATGATAGGTGCTATGTTTCTGTAATGACTAGATAAGTGTGTAGGAAATCTATTGAGAAACCACACGGGCCAAGGGTCACAACTCACAGGTCGTGTTAGTCCGCCCACTAACCAAAAAATTTGAGTCTGGCGGACGACCGTGAGGCCGACGGCTGGGCCTTCGCATGGCGAGAACGCGTCGGAGCAGGTGGTGTCGCGGGAACCTCACCGCTATATGTCGGTGTGTGTGTGTGGTTTGGGGGAGGGGGGGGGGCATCCAGGAATCATCGAAATATAGAACTTTTTCCTGCTCCCTACCACTACGTCGGAAAAGAATTACCGCAGCGTTGGGTTTTGGGCCTCCGTGATGGATGCTTATGTTGCCCACTGCGGTAAATTCCCACGATTGCGCATGACCATGCTTATGTTTCCTGGTCCAGCAGCAAAACGATGGCGCCATGATGACCACAAAGGGCTCCATGATGCAACGTCGTGCAACAGAAACACAGTGACTGAAATACACACTACACATGGGCTGTATCTAATCAGCAAGGATGCCTACTGCAGCTCTGAACAAGTACCTCTTTTGACAGAATTTGAAGAAGAGACTTTCATGTGCCTGAGGACTAGTCCTAATGCGGTTCTTAATGCTTCCCATGCTCACACCCACGGATGGTAGCAAGTAGATGGGTGCTCGAATGATCATGCACCAATGTTGATCAAGTTAGGTAGGTCTAGCCGTCTAGGTCAATAGGTATGTGTGTGCAGCTTAAATTAGTCCCAGTGCGCCATGCTGGATAATGTTCATAGATAGTGTATATATATAATGTCAAATTAAAGGCATCTCAACAGGGAATAAATGGTGACTTGCATAGAAAAACAGGGCATAAAACTTCATGTGCTGTCTAGCTGAAGGCACTGTAAGGCAGCCTCAAACCCTAGGATCCATCTCTATTACAGAACACAAACATGTAATAGGCTGGATAAATCTATTGGATGAGAACTAATAGCATGTTACATTAGACAACCCCATTTTTTACAATAATACAATCCACAGAATAATAAATCATAATTATGATTGCACCAATGCGTCTACCTCTCCTCTATCATATTTTTTTGTGGAATATTCGATAATATTGAAACAGATAGATCTGTCTTTCTCGTAGAGGCTATCTACATGATGATTGTGACTGATCTTTTTCAAATCTTCTGATGATGTAAAGTTTTGTCCATAAATCATGTCCTCCATGGGTACCTCTTCTATTAGTTTTCACAAGGTCTCAATTTTTTTGCACCTGTTCTGCATCAATTGAGTAGAAGAAGAGCTGCATTGTCTGACATGGTGGCGGTGTGGGGACCAATCTGGCCTCCGGATACCAGCTATAAGGGGACTAGCACGGGGGGCACCTTCTATTATTGAATTGATCAAATTACTACTAGTGAGTATGTATAGCCTAATTGTCCTAACTTATTAGACCGTAAGCAATTCTAGAGAATTTCTCCTCATATTCTCTTTCCTTGTTTTTACATTCCCTAATTATAGAAACTACTTTATTGATGAGATGATGACGCAGTGAGTCGGAGACGATGCCCAGGCGGCGCCCCTTCCTCATCTCGGCGCGAGCAGCGCCCTAGCAACGGCCCATGATGTCATCCTCCTGAGCCCGGGTTGGCCTAATTCTTTGCAAAATAGCTGTGAAGACATTATAGTCATTATATGCTCCCTCTTACTACGAAGCAAGTTATTTGATCCAGACAATTTGCCATATTCAAAATGGGGTTTCACATATGTTCCACTTCCATCATGGACTCCTCGTTTTTTTTTTGATAAAGCTGTCCTACGCATCCTTCTTCTATGTACTTGTATTTGGAAGTGTTTTTCTGTTAATTAATACAGGTATACGTTATCATGGACTCCTTATTACATAGACGAAAATATCTCCTCCACAATACATTATTATTTTGACTAGTAAATAACATTTAATCAACACGTGGCTGCAAATACTTACATGACTAGTAACGTGCAAATAATAAATTGTTACTTTGCGGCAGTTGTTTTTTCTATTAATCATTTTGAGTGATATTTCCCTTGCCACCTCTTTAAATAATGGCCGATTTCTCAACGAATCCTTAGGCAGAGGATCCTCTTAAACAACTTCCAAAAATCATTCTGATCTTCCTTTTAATAGTAGCGGTCCTGTTATGGTACTATAATTTTTAAAGTTTGGAACAACTGATCAGTTTTCCTTGATATATATAACTAGGAGAATGCCCCGCGCATTGCTGCGGGATTCCAGTTAATTTTTAAAAAATAAACTATTTATATTTATAGTTATAAAAATGAAATTATCTTAAAATAAATTTTGATAAATGGTTTGATGACATGTCAATATGAACAACTAAATGTATGTTAGTGGATGAAGAGGTAGCTGTTATAATCACATGTGATAGTTGGATATAATTACAAGTTTAGTGGATTGCTTATGTGGATAGCTTGCATGTTGAGATAATTCTATAGTGGGGGTGTCATAATTACATGTGCTAGTTAGATATAATTACAAGTTTAGTGGATTGCTTAGTGGATTGGTTATGTGGATAGCTTGCATGTATAGATAATTCTATAGTAGGGTTTGTTTATATAAGAGGTATAGATCCGTGTTTTCTAGTTTCGAGGGCTGTTGGGCTATTTTCTTATTTATAGTCACTCACCTAGCTTTGGTTTGATATATTAAATTGTCCAGTCACCTTTTATGTACTCTCCATCGTAGTTATGATGTCCCAGGAAATATATAAGAGGCTGGAGCACATCAATTTCTACGTGTAAGGCGTAGGTATACACGTACATCAACTTAGCATGTGAAGGTTCGATAGAAATGGGAGGCAGCAGGGAAGAAGTTACTAGATAAAGTCAAATTGGATGTTGTGTCCAGAACAAGTCTGGCAAATGATGGTCGCAGCTGACGGCATCTTGTGAGACACAGTGCACCACAAACAGCAAGCCGGAAAGCCTAGCTTCAAATCGGATGCCCGGGCGTCTGAATCCGGTGGCGTGCCAGTCGATTTGACCTGAAAAAATCGACAAGGGATAAAACAGTAAGATCATAACTGGAACGTGCTGGGTGAGACCAGATAGTTCCATCTTTACGGCCCTGAAGCCACTTACGGCGACATATAGCTATAGAAGCCATCTGCCAACAGATTGCAATTCATTCGGCTAAAGTAACATAACTGATGTAAATAGAACGAACTTGCCGAATACAGTAAATGAAGACATGTTTGAACAAGATTAAATCGTTTAAAGCATATCAAACTATATCTCAGGTTTAAAGCATCATCAAGCGCTAATAATTAAGGATAAGTAACTTATAAATATAAATCTACCAAGCAACACATGCATAGGCCACTCCAACTAGTCTGCCGCACGTCTAGTTTTCATAAACCCGTCAAGCATAAACTCAAGCAAGCTAATCCACTGCATGATACCACTCACGGAATTTACACCACTCCTTACTACTAGATTAATCCACCGCATGATACAATCTAGCAATGAAGAGCTAAAAGCATGTAATTACCTAACAGCTCTATAAATACTCGCTACATGTATTAGGCATAACCGCATCGGCAAGATTGCCGAATCGGGGTCCATGAAGAAGGAACAAACAAGCAACATGTAAAAAGAACCTATCAGATTAAACCTATCTCTAGTCCACCGGATGACTAGCTCTAGAGTAACCCAAAGACCTGCATCTGCCGCACGATACCCGGTCCTGTCAAAGCTCATCTACATCCAACGTGAATGAACCCACAACATGTAACAACCTAGATTGATCTAATTCGGCTATATGAGCTTGATCTACTTGATATTGAATAAGCATGGAGGGAACGATCAACAAGCCGAATGAGTATCAATCTAGATTGGGCAAAAGAGTGTTGCAAATAATTGAACATTAAATAAAACATGCAACACGTGATAACTTAATGAATCTATTAGATCTTGCCAAATCTAAGAGAGCCGATAACTATCTTTGCTCATATCTTAATCCGCCGCACGATACAAGGCACAAGCAAAAAACTTCCCATCATTAAGCTTAAATCCGCCGCACGATACTAAGCAAAACGGATGAGACTACTTGCATCACATCTAAATCCGCCGCACGATACTAGACATGATAGCAAGGTTGCCGGGACTTACGAGGTCGACGGATCGATTGGCCCTCTCGAAGAACTCGACGACACGACTAAAGAACTCGAAGGGTGGCGCGTAGCCGGTTGTATTGATTTGGTTGTGAACCCTTATTACAATGGTCGAGGGTTTATATTTATACCCCGAACGTAACATGAGTCCTAAGTACTTACGAACTATTTTAAACAAAATTGGAAAGACCCGGACACGCTAACTCTATCCATAATCGGAGTCCTTGACCATCACGACTCCTTCCCTTTCTGGCCAGCTTCACCTTTCCTTCTTTTGCCTTCAAACAAAACCTTTTACCGACCGCTTGATTATTTGCCGAACACATGGAAATTAGCCGACCGCATACGCATTTGCCGAATTGCTCTCTCTGCTCCTTGCGGGCCCACCTGTCATATTCCTGACCAAATTCTGGTGTTAACACATGCCCCCTCAATTTCGAGATAAAAGGATTTTATTTCGAAATTGACTGTCAGCGCTTCTCATCTAGGTCAGCACCACTAACACCCGCAGCCGCCACCTGAGATCTGCGCTCGCTGCTGTCTCCAATGGCGGCCGAATCTTCAATCAGCTCCATCATGGCAACAGGAACTCAAGAGGAGCTCTTGGAGGTAACCCTACTTGCCTTACCTATTCCGCAACTTTCTTGAATCGGTTTCCCGATGCACTTTTTGATTCATTCGCTTCAATTTCTTCTTTAAAGGAAATGAAGAATGAAATCTTGATCTCCAATCTTGCATATCCTGGGTCATTTTTCCTTGGTCCGATGGGAGATCCTAATCCGAGGGATTTTATTGAAAAAGAAACTTTGAGGATTCCATTCAAATCCAGGATTGCCCCCTCAAATAGATGGCCGAACACCTTCAAAACTTGGCCCCTTCCCTCGATCACAGGATGGCGTGATTGGTACCGTAGGATGCAATCCAGGAACAGCGACTTCTGGGAATTGCAAGACATTCAAGCATTGTTTAGAGCTTTCTTTAGCCGAAATGCCAAGAAATGATTCTTTACTGATAGCTGCTTCCCACTTCTGGTCCGATGCCATCAATGCATTTGTTTTTGGTCATGGCCCGATGTCAATTACTTTATCAGATATCTTCATGATGACCGGGTCTCGAACATCACCAAGCCAACCTATCCCTCCAAATACAAAAGTACTAGCTCTCAGAAGGCAGTCAAATCAGGAGGAGGTTGGGCCAAGTATGTTCTGACTTATGCTTCAATTGGCCCTGTGTCTGATAAAGAATATAGGGCTTTTATGAACATGTGGCTATGCAGATTCATCTTCTGTGGCAAGTCCAATGAGCCAACTCGAATCACATAGTGATGGTCAAGAACTGGCCGCAGTAAGCCGATTCCTTTGGGGAAATATCTCGGGGAGCATTTTATCACATGATGCATCAGATCACTGCCCAGATGAGGAATCAGGGCGAAATCTCCTGTGTCAACGGCCCATGGTGGCTCCTTCAGATGTGGTCGCAATTATATATGCATCAGATTGTTTCTGTTGATCTCCACAACCTGAACTTTCCTTCAATCAACTATGCTGAAGGTGAAGATCCCAGATACAAGGCCTGTCAGACATATGGAGAGGCTGCATCCTCAATTATCATTGATTTGGACCTGGGCCATCTTTTTAAGATCTTCTACAAGGGATTCAACCATGTGATCTGGTTCCCCTACAGAGAGAATGAAAATTTAACCCTCCCTTGCAGATTTAGCTATGAGTCACTGCATAGATGATGATTCCAGGGACATTTTCAATTCTTTCATCAAGCCCCGCGCTCGCCAAAGAGAATTTCATCATGGTCGGTTGATAAATTCAACTTATGAATTTTACAACCCAAACATGGTTGCCGTAGACAGCTTGGGCTTGGTCACCGCCCCCAAGGCCATATTTTTCAAGCATCATCAGACCCAGGGAGACACTGCTGAATATAACCGAGGCCAATAAAGTCTTCAATCTTGGATGCAAGCTTCCAACATATGAGCCTAATCCTCTGGTGATAATTGAAGCTACTCATCCTTCCTTCAACCTCTGGTGGCAAGAATGGCATTCTCGTATCTTCAGAGCACAAGTCCACCCTTTATGCCAGGTCTTAATGCCCTCATTTTCTTCTGATGATGAGGTACACACTTACAACCACCTTTTACTTTATGTCTCTATTCTGTTTCTAAAACATTCTTTTGAACAGGACAATGCTCCTCCAAGTCCTCCAGAAGTTCAGTACTGGCGACCTGGTCCCAATGCTGCTCTGGGGCATGATGCTCCAAGCTTGACAGTTTTCAACAAAATACCTGCTGATGACACAGTGCTCCTGAAGGACCTTAAAAGAAAAACTCCTTCCTCCCCTATCAAGGACACTGCAGTTCCCAAGAAAACAAGATCAAAGAAAGCTAAGCCACTCCCTCTGGTATGAATGCTTTTGATCCCTCACTTTCCATCTGTAAATGTTTTTGCACTCATCATCTCCTTTCAACAAGTACAGGCCAATCCTCAAAGTCCTGACAGGGTAGTGATTTTGGAGAACTCTCCTGGAGCCTCTGCTGGTCAAGTAAACGCCAATGAGCCTATCATCAGTATGCATCAGGTAGATGACCAAGCAGGTGAACAAGAAGAAGCAGCAGAAGGAATCCCTTCTCGTCAGGCTGATGAACAAACAGACATGGCAACAGGCATTCCTCTTCATCAGTTAGGAGAAGCAACAGAAAATATTTTTCTTCAAGACACACCAGATTTAACTCCTTCGGCAATTCAAGATGTATCAACAAGCCATAACATTGCTGTTCATGAAACAGCAACTGTGTCAGTCACTCAAAGCCTTGATGCTACTCAGGAGGCTATTGATCAGACCTTTGCCGAAGTGGTATTATCTTTAATCCTTCTCAGTCATCTCTTATCTGAATTGAATCATTCGGCTAAAACTTTTTCTTCTGTCATCAGGGTACTGCTCTCCAACAGGCTAGCTTCTCTCTTATTGCCGAAGAATTTGCCGATGATGATGAAGTCTCTTCCGATCGGCAATTATCGTCGAGAGTCGTTAAACGAAGGCCATAATTTCATTCCTAGAGAGGGATATTGTTGACCTCGACTCGAATCGACGTAATAAGAGAAATGGCGAGCCGCTTGACCAAGAACTCCCTTCGATCTCAAGGATGCTATAAACGCTTTATCTCATCTTGATGATCACTTTGCCATTGTCAAGAGGGCACATAAGAACATGTCTGACAAGACTACCTTGGAGACTGACAAGGCAACCAGAGAAAAGTAGGTCAAGGAGCTCTACTCTGAATTCAAGTCAGCTAAACAGTCTTGGGACACCTTGGAGCCTGAGTTGCAGAGTATGAAAGATGAGAGGATCAGACTGGTAGCCCAGTTGGCTCAATTGGATGCCAACATTCAATCTCATGAAGCCAAGCTTGCTACTCTACCACCTCTTGACTCGGCTAAGATCAAGATAAGTTCCCTTGTCAAAGAGACCAAGCAGATTAAAAGCGGATCCGGCAGATCCAAAGCTCTGAAGTTGAAGATAGAAGAGCTCTTGATGAGGTTAACGTAATTAAGACCGATGCTCTAAATGTCATCAATTCCTATCTGAATATGTAAAACCTTCAAATTTAGGATGAAATTTGTAAACATTATGCTCGAATGTATTGCATCCGGCAAAAATTTGCTTCCTTCGGTTTAATATTTTGTTTTTCTCGTTCTTCTCTCGCTTCGTTATCATTCGGCTGTCTTTAAGTGTAATTATACTTCACCTGTTCAAATCAGCCGAACATAACCGCTGCAGGCTCCAAGTGTTCTTTTTAGCCGAATAGCTTTCATCAGCTTATTTAGCCGACCGAGCGTATGGTAACCGAATCGCCGCAGGTGCCGGGCTCGGCCCAACTCAACATCGGCCCATAGGCGTGGAAACCCTATCTCGTCGCTTGGCTTTCCCGCCTCGCCACGGCTCCCCGTTCATAAATAGGACCCGCGGCTCCCACCATCATCACACAAGCACAAGCAGTTGCTATCATCCTCAATCTCTTCCACTTCCTCTCTGCCTTCAAGCTCCAAAAAACCCCCACCACCATCCATGGCGAGCGGCGGAGATCGCAATAAGCGTCCTGCCCAGGACGAGGCAGAGGGGAGCAGCAACCTGCGCCGGCGGTGAGACCTTCAACCCCTTGAGCTGTGCCGTTTGATACTATTACCCGATCTGAATTTCTACCCCTTGCGGTTGTTCATCTTCTCGATCTGTTTCAGGGTTACTGGGAACACCGGCGACTACGTCGCCAACGTCTGGAGGCGGGTCGCCCGGGCTGGCACCCACACTGCTTCTTTCGCTCCTGCTCCCGCGGTGGACGCGGCGGAGGGAAGCAGCCGTGGTGGTCGCCGTCTGTAGTAAGAGATAACTTCTCTATCTCATCGGTTTCTTCTGATTTAGCCGATTCTGATTGCACCCTGTCTGTAGGACGGCGAGGATCAGCACCGGCCAATGGCACTTCCTGGCGCCGGCCGCGGCGTTCGACGCTCGCCCCCGCGCCGGCTCCGCTCCGGCCACTCGCTCCCGCTTCCGCTTCCGCACCGGCTTCCGCTTCGGCCTCATCGGGTCGGCCGACGTTCCCATATGGGAGAGGAACGATGAGGAGATCCCGCCGCATGCGCCGCTACGACGCGCCGCGTACCGCCTCGAGCGGGATGAGGCGATGGAGCTTCTTGGTGAAGAAACCAAGAAGTTCGGGATCGCTCGCCGGAGTTGGAGGACAACCGCCGGCATGAGCGAGGCCATCACCGCATTTGCTCTTTGCCGATTGCCTTTCAATCCCCGTTCTTTCCGATCCGCTTCACCGATCCGTCTTAATTTTTCCTTTGCGCACCTCACCGCGGAGCCGGATCGCCCGGGTTGGCGGCGACGGCGGCGGCCAACCACGTGAACGCCTGGGGGCGGCCGGTGGATCGCCTCGAGGCGGTGCCTGGTCAGGTCGACCAGGTTGCTCTTCATGGCGTGCGCCTCGGCACCGCGCTCGGCCTGGCGGGGATGTCGTCCTGGACCGGGAGCGACTACGCTCAGATGCCGACCGGCTTCCGTGACGGGCTTCCTCACGAGGTCGACGGCATCGAGGGCATCCTAACGGGGTACGACGCCCACGGTGACGCCATGGCCAACGCCACCAACTCGGAGTCCGTCCTCAACAAGCTCTTCACCGAGGAAGAGGAGTAGCTTGTAATAGGATTGGCACGGGTTATAAATAAAAATTTTAATGAAGAATGTTGGCCTCCTCCCTGTTCTTGCTTGTCTGTGATGGCGTTCATCCGTCGTAATTGCCTTCTTGCAAATTTTTCCCTTAACTAGAACTTGTTTGCAACATTCTTCCCGAACGAAAATCTTCCAAACGCACAACGTTGCCTTAGCCGATTAGATCTCGGTCCCGCTCCACGACTTGACGTTTTGTAGCGTAGCTCTTCAATTCTCTTTATCTTCTCCCAATAAACCTACCAGCTGAGAGAAAAAATCAAACTGTTCACTCATATTTTAAAAATCTGACTAAAGGCGATACAACTGTATCGGCTATTTTTGTTCTGAAGACGATACACACGATATCGGCTATTTTGTACTAGAGGCGATATAAAAATATCGGCCATCTTTCTCCAACTTCCTTCCTTTGTTCTGAAGGCGATTTTATTCAATTGGCTATGCCACATTCACGTCAGAATCAAAGTTAAGATCCAACTTCGATACTTGGATAAAACTTCTTAAGATATCGTCCATTGATGGCTCTAGTGAGTTCTTCTCCAAATAATGTTTTCAATATATACGCATTACCAGGTGCACAACTGATAACTCGAAAAGGTCCTTCCCAATTCGGAGACCACTTGCCGAATGTTCTATCTTTGGTACCAATCGGCAATATCGTCTTCCAGGCCAATTCTCCTTCTGCAAATTGTTTAACCTTAACTCTCTTGTTGTAGTACTTGACAACACGTATTTTATTCTTCTCGATGTTCTCTAAAGCTTTAAGACGAATCAAATGCAAATCTTCTAATTCATCCATCATCAAATCCTTATAATCCTTTTCTGTCAGATCTTTTTGTAACTCAACTCTCCTTGATCCCGACTGCAACTCCCAAGGCATTATAGCATTATGTCCATATACCAACTCATATGGAGATGCTTGTGTAGATCCATGACAAGCCATTCGGTAAGCCCATAATGCTTCATTAAGGATCAAGTGCCATCTCCTTGGCTTCTCATCAATTTTCTTCTGGATAATTTTGATCATAATCTTATTTGATGCTTCTGCTTGGCCATTGGCTTGTGCATAATAAGGAGAAGAATTATACAACCTTATCCCCATGCTTTCGGCAAAGTCACAAAACTCAAGAAGTGAACCGAGTCCCCGATCGCTTGTAATGGTCTGTGGGATCCCAAATCTATGAATTATATGCTCCTTGACAAAACCGATCATATTTTCTCGATGTGACCTTTTTCAAAGGGATAGCTTCAACCCACTTGGTGAAATAATCAAGGCTAACAACACAAATTTGTGCCCTTTGCTAGATGGAGGATTGATCTGTCCAATTAAGTCTATACCCCATCCTCTGAACGGCCAAGGTTTGATTATTGGATTTAGAGCAGATGCAGGTGCTCTTTGAACATTACCAAATATTTGACAATCTCGACACCCTTTGTAATATTCAAAGCAATCTTCCAACATAGTCGGCCAGAAGTACCCTGTCCTTCTGATTATGCATTTCATTCGGTAGGCCGACTGATGTGCACCACAAGCTCCTTCATGGACTTCAAACATAATCTTCTTAGCCTCTTCTTGACTCAAGCACCTGAGCAACACTCCATCTATAGATTTGTGGTACAACTGGTCATCAAGAAGTACAAATTTAAGTGCCTTATATCTGAGCCTTTGGGAAACCTTATGAGATGGATCTTTCAGATAATTGATAATGTCACTTCTCCAGTCATTACTTATCTGATCAGAATTGAAAACGCCTTCTTCTCACGCATAGACTTCATGATTTTCCCGATATCCGAGGCTGCTTGAGCTAATTTATTTGCTTCTCCATTATGCTCTCTAGGTATATGATGCAAAGTAACCACCGAAAAGCTTTTCGAAGTTCTCTACACTGTTCGTGGTACCCTTGCGGATATCATTTTTGCATTCATATTGTCCTCATCAACCGATTGATCACCAATTCAATCACCAAATACTTCAAGAGCCACAAAATTCACTTCTATCAACAAATTAAGCCCTCTAAGCAAAGCTTCATACTCGCTTGATTGTTAGTAACAGGATATTCAATTGAAAAAGCAAACTCAAATGTATTTCCACGTGGGGATATCAAAAGAATACCAAAGACCACCACCTTTGTCACATGATGATCCATCAAAAAACAATGCCCATGGGGGCAATGTTAATCATATCAACGTATAAATCACGATGTTGAGTAACAAAATCGGCAATTGCCTCGTCCTTTCACCGCTTTTGCCGACTCATACTTTAAATTGAACTCGACAAAGGCTAATACCCATTTGCCGATTCTTCCATTCAAAATCGGCATTGACAACATGTGTTTAACTACATCAAAGCTAGATATCACCACACATTCAACATTTAATAAATAATGCCGAAATTTTGTGCATGAGTAATAAACACACAAACAAAGCTTTTCTATAGCCGAATACCATGTTTCAGGATCTAACAGTTTTCGGCTAAGGTAAGCTATTACTCTCTCTTTTCCATCAAACTCTTGCATAAGGGCCGATCCTATTGTTAGGTTATCGGCCGCCACATACAGCTTAAAAGGCTTTTCAAGTTGTGGAGGTACCAACACCGGTGGTGCCTTCATATATTGCTTGATCTCATCAAAAGCCTTTGCCGTATGTCACCCCAAACAAATTTCGATCTTTCTTGAGCTTCAATAATGGAGAGAAAGGCAATACTCTTTCGATAAATTGGATATGAATCTCCTCACGAAATTGATCTTGCCCAGAATGATTGCAACTCGTAAGGTTAGTTGGGGGCACAACTTTGTCTATTGCTTCCATGCTCTTTTTCCCAACTTCTATCCCTCCTTTGTGGATTAAGAACCCCAAGAACTCACCAGCCGAAACTCCAAAAGCGCACTTATTTGGATTCATTTTTAAGCCATGCCTCCTCGTGCATTCCAGAGTCTTCCTCAAATCGGCTAAATGTCCTTCATGATCTCTGGATTTGACCACCACATCATCAATATAAATTTCTACAATTTTGCCGATCAACTCGTGAAAGATATAGTTCATGGCTCTCTGATAAGTTGCACCGGCATTCTTCAACGCAAATGTCATCACTATCCACTCAAACAATCCAATGTGACCAGACATCCGAATGTCGTCTTTGCAATATCTTCAACTCGCCATGAAAATCTGATTGTAGCCGCATTGCCATCCATAAAGCCGATGATTTCATATCCCGCGCGCATCCACTAGTAAATCGGCAACCGGCATTGGGTAACCATCCATGGGAGTAGCTTTGTTGAGATCTCTCGAAATCTATGCATACTCTCATCTTCCCATTCTTTTTGTAGACAAAGTACTATATTTGAAATCCATTCTCGCATACCCGCATGGCCGAATAAAGTTTGCTTCGATCGCTTTCAATTTCTTTCTTTACATCGGCCAATATCTCCTCCTTATAAATCTTACGTGGAGGTTGTTTGAAAGGACGAAATCCAGGTTTTATAGGCAACTTATGTTCAACAATTGATCGATCCAAATCCGGGCATCATCTCTCGTATAATCCCAAGCAAAACAGTCTTTGAACTCCTTCAAAGAACTCTATTAATTTCACTTTATATTCGGCTCTAAATTTGCACCGATATACATCGGCCTTGACTTTGTGCTATCACCGACATCAATCTCTTCTAATTTATTGGCCAACATGAAACCACGACCCAGTTTGCCTTTGTTGCCATCGATTGGATTGCCCATCAAAAATTACTGTCAGAGCCGACTGCTCGGATCGGCTGTTGATCTCTGTCGAACACATTGACAGGACCTTCTTTCCACTTCTTTCCCAAAAGGCAGTCTTGTCCATCATACTCCCAATAAGCAGGTTCGGAAGTAGCAACACTCACTGAATCATCGGCTTGAACAATTTCTACATCATCTCCTATCCACTGAATAAGGATTTGATGCATAGTTGAAGGCACACAGCAATTAGCATGGATCCAATCCCTTCCTAGAAGCATGCTATATGCCCCCTTGCCATCAATGACAAAGAAAGTAGTGATCAACGTCTTGGATCCAATCATCAGTTCAACATGTACCGCTCCACGAGTATCAGAGGCATTGCCAGCAAAATCTCTAAGGATCATGTCAGTCTGCAATAAATCCTCACTTGTCATGCCAAGCTTTTTGAAAGTAGCATAGGGCATGATATTGATAGCAGCCCTTCCATCAACAAGCATCTTGGTCAAAGGTTTGCCATTGACATATCCCTTCAGGTATAATGGTTTCAGGTGACGGTTTTTAACTGGCTTGTCAAAGATTGCCTGCCGAGTCAATACAAGTTGAGCCATCGATCTCGGCATTCGGTTTCATCAAAGTCCGAATATACTTCATCTTAAATTTCTTGATCTTCAGAGCTCAACTCTAACGGAATAAAGAACACCATATTAGCTTCACCGAAGGACCCTGTCCATTGTCCTTTTTCTTAGGACGCCATACTGCCTTCTTTTCGGCTAATTCTTGCTTCAGCTCTTGATTTCTCAAACGCTGAACTCTTCTCTTCTAGCTTTTCCGCAGACCAGGAGGGCACCATTGACCCTTTTGCCACCTGTATGAACTTTTATCCGCGTTATGAGCACTGCTATGAGCCCAAGCTTGGTCTCGCAATCTTTTCCTTCGATGTTCATCAAAAACCGTTTTTATTTTTAGGCGCCGATCGTTCTCGGAAATCTCATTCGAGTCTATCATGAACGGGTCGGCGGTTGACTCGCGATTGCTCGTACTCGAGTACCGGTCACCGCATTCGTGACAATTGTTCCCGGCGGCAACTTCAAGCCTTCATTCCAACAAGAATCGAAGAAGGAACAGTTCCAATGAGACTGTTCTTGCTCTCTCCTGTACTCTTCTTGTTCCCTTTGGCGCACTTCTGCTTCATATCTCCGACGTTCAGCCATGAACCTGCGCTCCTCCTCGATGTACTGCTGCTCCTCTTCATACTCCATCTTCTTTTCCCACTGCCATTTATTCAGCAAGTGTCGCGCTGTAACTCTGCGCTTTGGCTCAGCATGTATTCGGCAATTTCCTTTGGCTGCATCGGAAGTTTGCCCCTTCTCTGTTCGGCTATTTCTGAACTGAACTTGCTGCACTTCTTCTTTGGTAACTTGCCGATCAGGGTCAACAGCACCGCTCTCTTTGGCTCTTTCAGAGGTCAAAACCTTCATCTTTCCCTTTTCCTTGGATTCAATGGCATCCACCATGCCTATAGAGAAAGAGACCATATTCTGAGAGAATGGGTTCTTGTCTACTTTCATCTGCCATCAAATCTCAAATGTCCGTCTTGAATAGCCTTCTGAATCTTTACTCTGAACACTCGGCAATCATTGATATGATGAGAACCCGTGTCATGAAACCCACAGTACTTCTTATCCTTTACCCCTTCAGGGCGTAGCATAGGATGTCCCTTTGACAACTTGATGCGTCCCTCTTTAATCAGATACAAAAAGAGCTTATCTGCCTTGCTGACATCAAAATCATAAGATCCCTTCTGCTGCTTTACCCATCGCTGACTGACTAAAGTAGGCTCTTTTGCCCAGTTCAACTCTGCAGCAGCCACTTCATCATCATCTTCATATTCAGATGCTTCTTCTAGGAATCCCTGATACATGTCAATGGTTGCATTGTTCTTCTGAAAACGAGCATCTCTTCTGAACCCTTGGGCTTGATTGCTCATTGCCGCCGGGCCAGGCAAGCTGTCCAAGGTCTTCAAATTCCATGCCAAACAACTTGTCTCTGATATGAGGCAGCATGCCTGCAATGACTAATTGCGCGAGTTGATCATCGGGAATAGTCAGAGAATAGCACATGTTCTTTGCTTCTTTGAATCTGCGAAGATACTCCATTGGTGCTTCAGTAGTCTTCATCCTCATAGCCCACAGGTCAACCATCTTCTTCTCATTGGTTCCTGTGTAAAAGTATGCATGGAACTTTTGCTCCAATTCTGCCCATGTACCAATGGAATTAGCCGGCTGCGATGCAAACCAAGTGAAAGCCGGCCCAGTCAGAGACATAGGAAAATATCTAATCCTCCAAGCTTCATCAGCAGCAGCTTCTCCAAGTTGCATAAGATATCTACTGATGTGCTCAATGGTACTGGTGTCATCCTGACCAGAGAACTTGGTTAAATCCGTTGGTGGCTTGACTCTTGGTGGAAGAGCTACCCTATTGTACCATTCTGGAAAGGGAGATTTGTACGTATAAGTTGGATTCTTTGGCTTAAGGCCGAATTGATTCTGCATCATATCAGCCATTCTGCTTAGTAGAACATCATTGGCATCTTGTGCTCCCTGTCTCCTGGAGGGCACTCCTGACGCACTTCTGTACCCCGGATTCGGCAAAGCACTCAGAGCACTGTAATCGGTAAACTCATTGTACCCATCTCCATATACACTCTTCTGCAATCTATTTGCCACTGGAGCAATCTTGTAAGTTGATGTAGGTATATCTGTTATTGCACCAAAGGCTACTTGACCATAAGTTTGCTGCTCGGTAACAGGAGGTGTTGGGTGACAACCGGGACCTAGGCACCCTGTCCCGCCGAAACGACGAGTTGGTGATTCGGTCGGGGAACCGAATTGGACAAATGAGCGATTCGGTCTCCTTTGCCGGCTGTCCGTGCACGGCCAATTCGGTTAGCCAACCGAATTGGGTAACTGGGCATTTCGGTTGCCTGTGCCAGCTGCGGGCATGGGTGACGCTCCAGCTCGCCCGGTCGCGGGGTCACCGAAATATGCTAGCAAGTGTGGCTTCGGTGCCCTCAACCGAATCAGCACCGGGTAGCTGGTAGGTGTGTTGCTTGTGCAGGGACGTCGCGCTGCTTTTCTTGGGAGGATCGCTCGCTGCCTGGTGGGCCTGAGGTTGTCGGCCATTCGGATGACCGCCGGGAAAAGCACCAAGAAGACTGTTACGCCCTCGCTACCTACCCACGCGAGGGATCAGGAGAAGCAGCTTAAGGGCATTATGGTCATGTAAAATGCCTACGGGCTCCTATAAATACGGCCCTGATGGGACTGTAAAACAGATCGGGATTTGATGGAATGCATTGAGCTTGTGTTCTGTTCATTTTGTGTTCTTTGAGTCATTTCGTAGTTAGATTCAGCGTCTCTAGTTGAGCATATTCGGATTTACCACCGGAGGGGGTTCTAAGGTGTTGCCTTAGAACAACATTGGCGCCCACCGTGGTTGTCGCCGAACATACCATGGCTCCGAAGGGCAAGGCGAAGACGGGTGCAGGGTCATCCAAGGAACCTGCAATCACAGATTCGGTTGCTCCAACCGAAGTTCTACAGCAGTCCCGGTACTTCCGCAATCGGGAGTATCCGTTCGAAGCCGAAGGTGTGGTGGCACCAAGATCGACCAACGACGCAATGTGGTGCAAAGATAATCAAGAGGGCGGCACAAGCGAGTTTGGTGCGCTAGGAGGTGCGCTCCCGAGGCCCGCATAACCGAAGATCCCGAAGAAGAAGAAACCGAAGAGCTCGAGGGATCGGACGTACAAAACGCCCGGCCGCGGCAGTTAGAAGAGCGGGGCCGCCAAGGTGAATGCCCCGCAAGCACCGCGATCGCTGGGTGCGAGCCCGACGGCGACTCAAAACCGAATGCGGCAACCCAAGAGGCAATCAACCAAGCAAGAGAAGAAGCAGAGAAGCTAGAAAGGGAAATTCGAACCCTCCGATCATCCTCGGGGAAGAATCAGGAGAAAGATGTTATCGTCCTGGGAGAAAAATCACGAAGGGAATTAGCCGAAGCAATAGACTTGGCATCCCCATTATCACTGGAAATTCAAAGATGTCCTTGGCCTCTGGGTTACAGACCGAAGTTACCAAGTTTCAATGGGCAGTCCAACCCGAGAAGATTTATTACAAGTTATGAAGCATGTGTCCATTCGGCTGGCGGCAACGGCATGATCCTTGCAAAGTCGTTGGTCATGGCCTTGACAGATGTAGCATACGACTGGTTCGTGTCCCAACGACCGTTGTCAGTCACTTCATGGCATCAGGTGAAGGCGGACCTACTCACCACCTTTCAGGGGTTCCAAACAGACAAGAAAACAACGGCGGATCTCATGAATCTGTTCCAGCCAGACGACGAATCACCGTCTAAATATCCGGAGAGGATAATTCAGCCGAAAGCTCACCGCCGAATGTATCGATGATATTGTCATCGCCGCGGCGATCAAGGGACCGAAGATAGGGCCCCGCGCTCAAGCCATGTCTCGTGTGCCGCCAACAACAATCAAACAAATGCTTGATCGAGATGCGCCGCCGCTAGATCGAGGAAGACTTGGTGCAACGAAAGGCAACAAGGTATAACATCAAGCAAGCTTCACCCAAGTCCAACCAACCGAATCAGCAAACTCAGCAGAAGAATGAGTCAAAGTCCACCGCCGTGAACAATGTCCAGGAAGACTCAACCCAGAACCAGCCGAACCAAACCAAAAACTTTGGTAACCAGGGCAGAGGCGGTAGAGGTTCCGGCGGCGGGCGCGGAAGGGGCAGAGGCAGAGGCCAGCCCAGAACGCAGTATTGTGTCGTGTGTGGCGAGGACAAGGGCCATACAACGAAAGAGTGCAAATATACCCAGCTAGCAAAGGAGCAGAGGGAAAAGGACGAAGCAGCCAAACCGAATGAGGCAGGAAAGCATGTGTATCACACCATGGCACCTCAGCAGCAGGTGTTTCACCATCCAGTTTTCGCGCAGGCACCATGTAACCCGCCACCGGCGCAAGTCTATCAGCAACCGATGGCATGGGCGATGCCCCATACGGCGCAATATCACCAACCTATGCCAATGCATAATCAAGCATTTCAGGCAGCCGCATCATCTTCAGCCACGATTGATCAAAGACGCAAGCCACAGCTAGCCTCCGCGAATCCGTAAACTTCAAGAGAGCCGCAAATAGTCAACACAAATCGCGCCAACTAATATGATGAATTCCAAGGGCACATCTACGCCATCACGGGTGGATCCAACTTGGAGCACGATAACAAGAGGGCCGACGTGACTTTGTCGAGAGTATTGACCATTTCACCAAAAACACCGATAGCGCACCCGCTTGGAAGACAACCCCTATCACCTTTTCTAAGCCGACTTCAGGTGAAGGACTTCCCGCACCGTGATGCCTTGGTAGTTACAACGTATGTCGGAGGATATACCCTCCACAACATTCTAATCGACAATGGCAGTTCAGCAGACATCCTATTCACCAAGGCATTCGACAGTATGAAACTAGACCGAAAAACACTTGACCAGGCAGGGAACCCCCTATTCGGCTTCGGTGGAAGGAGAATAGACGCGATTGGCAAGAAAACAATCACGGTCGCGTTCAGCGAGGATACAAAAGTCAGAGCGGAAGAAATCGCATTCGATATAGTCGACATTGATTACCCATATACAGCCATTTTTGGCGAGGTATCATCGCAAATTCGACATGGTGATTCGCGAGACTCACTTCGTGTATGAAAATACCTTCACCCACAGGCATTATTTCGGTATTCGGAGATCAGATCTCAAAGAAGGAGAATCGATGGAAAACCTATTCCAGATACAAAGATGGTGCATGAGGTGAAATCCAAGCTCAAACGAAGGAAGAGGAAGACCAAAGTAACAACAAAGAGCCAAAAGCGCTCCCCGCAGAAGAAACAATTCGGGTGTCCTTGAGCCCGAATCGGCTCGACGAATGCGTCAATATCGGCGCAAGTTTGGGTCGGGTGAAGCCTCAAGACCGACGGAATTCCCGCTGGAAAACCGAGACGTATTTGCTTGGTCAACACGCGATCTACAGGGAGTAGACCGAAGCCTTGCTCAGCACAGCCTGAACGTGAGCGGGTCAGCCAGGCCTAGAAAGCAGAAGCTCCGCAAAATATCAGACGAAAGAGCAAAGAAGAAGAAGCCCGGCGAAGTGCGTAGACTTCGGATGCCGATGTAATCAGAAAAGTGCAGTACCCCGAATGGCTAGCTAACGTGGTCATGGTAAAGAAGAAGAATGGCAAATGGCGAATGTGCGTTGATTTCACTGACCTCAACAAACATTGCCCGAAGGACCCATATCCATTGCCTAGGATAGACAAATTGGTAGACATCGCAGCTGGTTGTGAGATAATGAGTTTGCTCGATTGTTTTTCGGGTTATCACCAGATATGGCTTGACCCGGAAGACCAGGAAAAGACAAGTTTCATCACACCAGACGGCACTTTTTGTTACAAGAGAATGCCCGAAGGGTTAAGGAACGCCGGACCGACCTTCTCCAGGTTAACTGATGAAATATTCCGGGAGCAGAAGAAGAAGAACAATCTCGTTTCCTATGTGGACGACATCGTGGTAAAGAGCGATCAAAGGGATGCACACATCGATGATCTTAGAGAAACATTCGCAAATCTGCGCTCAAGTGGCCTCAAACTTAACCCCGACAAGTGTGTATTCGGTATCAGCAAAGGGAAGCTACTTGGTTGTCTGGTCTCCGCCAGGGGAATAGAAGCGAACCCAGAAAAGATTGCAGCCATCGCAAACATGGAGCCGCCAAAAACAGAAACAAAAAGTGCAAAACTCACAGGGAGAATCGCAGCCTTGAGCAGGTTCATATCAAGATCAGCCGAAAGGGGCTTACCATTCTTCAGAGCACTCCGGAACGCATCGACTTTCGGTTGGGGACCTGAGCAGCAGCAAGCTTTCGAGGAACTCAAGAAGTATCTCACCAGACTCACTACACTGACGAAGCCAACATCCGGAGCAACTCTGATATTATATCTAGCAGCAGCGCCAGCGGCCGTAAGCGCAGCCTTGATTGAGGAGAAGGAATATGAGGGTAAAATGCAACAATTCCCCATCTACTTCGTCTTAGAAGCCCTTTCGGGTGCTAAGGTGAATTACACTGAGCTGGAAAAGATTGCATACACAGTAGTGATGGCTTCCAGAAAGCTCAAGCATTATTTTCAAGCACACCCGATTCGGGTCCTGTCATCTCAACCGCTGGAATCTTTATTTCGTAACACCGAAGCAATAGGCTGAATCGGCAAGTGGGCAGCCGAGCTGAATGAATACATAATATCATTTGAGCACAGATCAGCCATTAAGTCACAGGTGTTAGCAGACTTCATTGCAGATTGGACACCGAATGCGGATGATTCCACAAAGCAGTTCGATGAACCCGAATGGACCGTACACTGCGACGGGTCATGGTGTTCGGCAGGCGCGGATATCACCATACCGACACCACCGAATGGGCCAAGAATACGGTACGCGCCTAGATTGCGCTTCCTTACCACGAACAACACGGCCAATACGGCGATCACGGGTTACGAAAGCTTAGGGCACTCGGAGTCCGACGTTGTGTGATTCGGTCCGATTCACAGTAGTGGTCGGCCACGTCCGTAAAGAATACACAAAGAAAGGACCCCGAGCTAGCCACATACCCGGCTACTTGTGAGGAGAATGGAGAAATATTTCACGGTTTCACCCCGAGGTATATTCCAAGGTCGGAGAACACGGAAGCCGATGAGTTAGCAAAAGCGCTGCCCAATGCCACTCCATTGCCGCCGATGTCTTTTACTGTGTCCTAACATCAAGGTCAAGGAAGAAGAAGAGTCACCTTCGGTCGTTCATGTAATCGCAAACGACGATCGGAGGGCGCCCATCCGCATACCTCAATGGTTCATACGAACCAGCCTCAAAAAAGGACATGCACCGAATGAACTCCAGATCGAAGCAATTCTCCATTATTGGGGACAACATGTACAAGGAAGGCGTAGTTGCTCCAATGCTCAAATGCATAAGTAGAGAAGAAGGGAAATAGCTGCTCACCGAAATACATTCGGGTTCATGCGGAGCTCACAGAGGTCATCACGAAATTGCCCATAGAGCAATGAGGCAGGGATTCTATTGGCCGACGGCCGTAATCGATGCAAAAGAGATTGTGAAAACATGCAGAGGTTGTCAGATGTTCGCAAAGAAGCAGAATTCTCCAAACCTAACCCCACGTCACCCGTATTCCCGACCCGGCCGCTCGGCGTTGGGGTGTGGACATCGTTGGACCGTTACCCCCGGCCCCGTGGAACCTCAAATATGCAAAGCAGTGGCTCGGAGTACTTCACCAAATGGGTGGAAGCCAAACCGCTAGCCAAGATAACTTCGGGGACATTGGTAAATTTCGTATGGCAACGAATCATCTCGCCGATTCGGGTACCCTCGTACATCACGGTTGACAACGGCAAACAGCTTTGATTCGGCACAATTCGAACGTTTTGTGAGGAACTGGGATTAAACTGTCATTCGCTTCGGTGAACCACCCGGAGTCAAATGGGGCAGTTGAAAGAGTAAATGGCGATATTTTCACCACTATCTCAAAAACGCTCGAGGAGTCAAAGAAGGGGAAATGGACCCAAGAGCTGGTCACCGCTGTTTGGGGTCACAACGTCTCCAGGTCCGAGCTACGGGTTTCACCCCATTTCGGCCGTTGTTCGGTGAAGAAGCCATAACGCCCCGGAAGAAGTAAGGATGGGATCATTCGGAACGTAGATGTCGCCCACCAACCCGATTCGTAGAATGGTAGACGTAGAAACGCGAACGAAGGAAGCTTCAGCCGCGATAATCTGGACAAATATCACGCCGAAACCAAAAGCCGGAGAGACAAGAAAATCCCGAGGAAAGACATTAATCCAGGGGACATGGTTCTTATCCGCCAACCGTGATAAACAAGGCAAGTTGCGGTCACCATGGTACGGACCGTACATCGTGGCAAGAAAGGTCAGCACTGGCGTATTCACCTTGGTGACCGAAGATGGAAGCGAATCAGCCCACACTTGGAACGCAGATAATCAAGGCGTCGATTCTATCCATGACTATCCGAAAAGGAGATGTAATAATTTAATTTTATGTAATTTCGATACTCTTGTCTAAAGACATTCGGGGGCTCGCACTCTTTTTCCTCACCGAGGTTTTTTAATGAGGCATCCCTTGTAATAAGTTTAACTTCGTTTACGGTCATGCTTCGCGGATTTACATTTATGTTCATGACACAGCCCACCGAATACCATTCGGTTAGCAACAATAGCAAAAGGTTGTAAGCAACCTATAAAGCCGTAAAAGGCCGGGAATCCCCGCGAAAACAAAGGAGATATCCCAAATGTACAGATACGTCCGTACAATTTGGTCGTATGACCGAGTTGCTCAAAAGGCGTGAACGTCGGCTACAATCACCGAAAACAGTCAGGCAACAAACGCCTGCCCATATATTCGGTATCAATATAAAAGGTTGCAAGCAACCAAAACAGGCCGAAGGGGCAAGAAATACATCCAACACACAATCACGTGCGTTGCAACAGGCACAATTAATAACGAAAAGTACCTGTCAGAATTTAATAACCAAGGTAGTTCAGTGTAGTTATGAACCCTTGGATCATTGAACCCTATATAAGGGAACCCAAAACTCTCTTGCAGTTCATTCCATCAAGAATGTTCTAGCTCAAACATGAGAAAGGTGCTAAGTCATTGTCAAATAGGCATGAGAGGCGTCAGGAAAGGGCGAATTCAAGTGCCAGAGAGATTCACCACATTTGGTTTTAGTATTCCTGGTGAGGACAATTCGGTCTTCACAAGTTATACCTTGGCGGTCACAGTCCCAAGGTCAGACTCGGGCTCAGTCCGCTGAGTAGCCAAAGAGCACGAGCCCTTCACCACGTTCTGTTCTGCACGACCATGCGCCAGCTAATGGTAATGTGGAACCATTATCAGGTTCCCATAGATCATGGTGTAACGCAGCGCGATGTCAGCATCGGGGCCTGTTGCCAAGGTCTCGGCTATCTCACCGAAGTCACTACCCCGCATGTTTCGGCCGATGACAGCCGATTTAATAGCAACTGCATCCACCACGGGTTTGTGCATCCTAGCCACAAACCGCAGAGCCACATGCTGGTTTCGGTCAAGCCAAAGATATTTCGGGTGGTGATGCGCAACTTTCAAATGTAACAACACCACATGCTGGTGTCGGTCAAACCGAAGATATTTCGGGTGGTGACGCTCTACCTTCAATTATAACATGCACCCTTGTAACAAGAGAATAAAGAGAAAAATTAATACATTTTTGTTTAAAGCCATTCCCCAAGTCCAAAAAGACGGGGCGGAACGGTTCGCTGGACTCAGTTACCGAGTTTCACAAACGTTAATTCGGCGCAAGGGCCGAAAAATTCATATTAAGCTAAGTAGCGCGCACCCCTTCTGGTCTAAAAAGCCGGGGCGGGACGGCGCTTTCCAAACACTCCTCGATCAGGTATGAACACCGAAGGGTGGCGCGACAATTATCCGCCTCACAAATGCAATCAGGCAAAGTCGGCACGTACATGGCCCCGAAAAACAATAACCGCCATATGGCGGTAATTCGGTTAAGCAAGCCGAATCCTCATTTAAGCTTAACCAGCCGTTCGCTTTCGGTCCTAAAAAGACGGGGCGGGACGGCGCTTTTTAAACATGTATTTGGCTCGAAGACCGAAAAGCGTCACATATCGAAGTAAACGCGAAGTCCAGCAACACGCATTCGGTCAAACAGAGCATTAAAACCGAAAGCATCGTCCTAATCAATTCGGCTTTAAGAGCCGAAACCATATCACAGGTTAAGCAAGTAGCTTTACACAATACGTTCACATGACCAACATGCTGGCCTAGGAAGTTCAACAAACTTAACAAAATACCGAAAGTATTTTCGCAATCACATGCACAGGCGCATAATTTAAACTCCAGGAGCAGAGGTAGAGGGGTTCAAGGCAGGAGCCTCCTGAGGGCCGGCAGCAGCAGCAGATTCGGTCCTTGCTTGTCCCGCTTCGGTGGTCTCTTCGGCAACAGCGAGAGGGGCTTCGGGGGTGTCCGCCGGTGTATGCACGGCTGGGGAGCCTTCCCGAGCATCGCGCTCATCAATGTAAGCTTGGACCCGCTCCTTGATAGCCGGTCTCTCGCTAGGATCCTGCAATATCGGAAGCCACATCAGCTTCGGCAGCGATAACCGAAAGGGGCACAAACACCGAAAGAAAGAAATAAAGCAAGCCAGCAAAATTAATTACCCTTGCACAGGCATAGGCCGCCCGAAGCAGAGCCAAGTCTCGCCCTCCTGCATCAGTCCAGAAAAGGTCAAAGAACCACCTCTTGGCCGCAGCTTGAACATCAGCATCCGGTTTCCAATAGCTCATGGCACTTTCAAAGCATGCGGCTTTCTCAAAGTGATCACAGCCCTCCTCTTTCACAGCCTTCATCAGGGCACGTGCCGTTTCAAACCCAGCATACTCCCGGCCCAGCTGAATGGCGTGGTCGAGCTGGGACAGCTCCCGGTCAAGGAACCGAATCTTCTCCAGCGCTGACTCGCCAGCCGAAGGGGGCACACAATCACCACCGACGCCGTTCACCACTCGGCGAAGAAGGAAAGCTAACTCATTCAGTTTCTCACCTACTGAGCGCTCGGCGGCTTGAGCCCTTTCGGCATCTTGACGTGCATCACGCTCACGCTGTTTCTGGGTCTCCAGGGCGGCTTCGGCTCGCCGTTGAGCGTCCAGAGCCGCTTCGGTTTTCCCCACCTCCTGAGTGAGAAGGCCTTCGGTATCCGCCAGCTTAGCCCCCAGCCGTTTAATCTCCTTGTCCTTGAGGAGAAGCTGCTTTTCGGCATGGGCCAGGGTAGCATGGCCTTGCTTCAGCAATGCGCCAGATAAAACCGAAGCCTGCAGAAAACAAATGTCAATTTCACGAACCAAGAAACCGAATGCGCGAGCAACAAAGCACTTACCGAAATGGCATGAAAGTTGATAGCCGAAAGCATCTCATTTCGGCCGCAGCCGCAAGGCCTCGCTCGGTCCGACCGGGCCGAAAAAGACGAGCCGCACTCCCGACCGAAGCCTAATGCAGCTTGGGAGGGCAAAATACCCACCTCACGGGGTCCACGTACGCCACCAAACGAGCGTCGAATCAACTCCTAAAGCACGAGCAAGTTCATAAGTTTCTTCCCGTTCAGGGCTATGCTCATCAGCAGAACATGAGCCCGAATACACCTTCATTGGGCCGAAACGAAAGCTAGACGGTTCAAGGGAAATAAACCCCTTGCCGAGCAAGACATTCGCGGACATCTCAGGTGTCATGCGCGTTGATTCGGCATGAAACCGAGACTTACCAGGGCGCCGAATAGTGGGGGTGATACTCCGTGGGCCGCCCGCAATCTCTTGCACGCTACCCGAAGTAGCCTGGGTAGCAGCTTCGGCGGGTCGAGCAGTTTCGGCGGGTCGGGCAGCAGCTTCGGCCGTGCCACCCAGGCTTAAGCCGCTGGGGGTTCCTCTAGACCGAAGTTGTGAGGTGTGCGCCGAAGTAGCTCCATCTCGGCCAATCTTACGCTTCTTCGATGTCAGCTTGAATCCACTCACGGTCGGCTGGTCGTCGATCGCCAAGTCACGAGCGCTTCTCATCTTGCCGCCAGCCATGGATGAAGCTTCGTCGCTGGACTCAGCAAATTCCTGCAAGACAGAGAGACAAAACCGAATCAACACAAGCCGAATCAAACAATATAAAGACAAAATAAAACAAATTTCGGTCGTATCAAAGCATGCCGAATCAAAACAAGCCGAATCCAAGCCAAGTCTTTCTACCGTATGCCCGGACACAACCGAATCGCCTTCGGGCGATAAAGAACTTGATTGCGGCTCGTTTTATGGGTTTCACCCATTCTCGCTTGGCAAGCAGGCGACATACCCGAACGTCTTCATCTTCTCGAAGTCGTTTCGGGCGACCAACTTCACGGCGCCGCTGTGCTTCGGCTTGGCGCGTGCTACGGACGACGCGGGTGCCACGGCTGGAAGCCCGGATGCTTCCGCGACCGCGCGGCGCATTCGGTAGTTGTGCCGAATCAGAGGGATCGACTGCTCGTCTTCTTATTGGGGGCAGCCGATCCGGGTACTCCACATTCATGCACTCCCAAATTCGGTTCAGGCGCCGAAGTGACCCAAGCTTAGCCATGCTCAAGTCATACTCCTTATCGTTGTACGGGTCGCACAGCCGATTGGCCCGTTTCTCCATCTCTTGGACGAAATCAGAATCTGAATCATACCCAGCTGGTCGAGCTAGATTGACCGAGGGCCTTCGGTACCCTTGGTGATACGAAAAACCATCAAATCTCATGTTGGTGCAAAGTGGCCACCGACTAAGAGAAAGCATTTCCTCCACAAGATCTCGGCTGGTTTGCCTTTCGGCCGTTTGCCGATAGGATTCGGCGGCAGCATCGTCAAGTGGCCCCATAGCCATCTCAGGAACCGAAACAAGGCCTTCCATCTGCGTCATGACCGAAACAAGAGGATGAGCTTTCGGTCTGTTCTGTTCCTTAGCGAGTGCAACATCAGCATCATCACAAACTCGGTAATAAAACCAATGTTTTTTCCAGTCTTGCCACTTGTTCTTGAAGGTGGGAACTATGCAGGCTGCCGTGTTACCTCGAGCAGGGACAAAGTTGTAAGAGCCCACTTCCAACCGAAGTTCTTTCGTTTCGGCGTCATCAGTCCCATATGTGGAGTACAGCTGAGTTTCATAGTATCTAGTGAACACTGGCAAGCTCAATTGGCTGCCCATCATCTTCTGCGCCATGGCATAGCAGCTGAGGCGCACAATAGCATTCGGTGTCAGATGATGAATCTGCAAGCCAAATGCATCCAAAACATCTGAAACAAAACCCTCAAGGGGGAAGTGTAACCCAGCCTTGAAATAGTCCCTGAACACGAGAGCTTCGGTTGGCTCGGGTTTCGGGTACTCTTCAGTCCCAGGAGAGCGGCTTCGGTTACGTTCATCAGCAGTCAAAATACCATCACGCTGGTATTGGTTGAGCATACGTACTGTGGATTTTGACTGGCCAAGGCGGCAAGTCCAGCCAGTATGCCGCGGTCCTTTCGGTGGCCTCGGCGGTCGGACGGGAGCAGACTCGGCTACCTCTTCGGTATGAGGAGCCGAACTGACTTCATCCCTGCCCTGAGCGGCGCGTGCCTCTTTCTCACCTTCTGATGAATCAAAACATTCAACATATTCATCAACTTCATCTTCATCAGTCCCGGTTTCATCTGACTCGTCAATAGACTCTGGCAGAACGGCTCGGAGGGGCATCGGCTGTTTCCCAGGCGGAATATTTTGTCCACTGCTATCGCTAGAGCTGGACCCAGAAGCTGACTCAGAGCCCGAAATTGATCGATCACCTGATTCGGCATCCGAAGCCGAAATATCGGAGCTAGTCGGGACCCGTGACATTGTTAACAATACACAGTGAAAAAACCCACCGCGACTATAAAAGGAAAAATGGGGAATTAAAACAAGGCAACAAATCCAAATATACCGAATAAGAAATTACGAACACTTCGGCAAAACTGTTCAAAGACGAATAGCACAAAGCATTAAGTCGTTACCTTGGAGAAAACCGAAGAGAGGACACGACGGAGAGAACGATGTGCACCGAAACGTATCAGCCGAAGCGGAGCACCGATTCAACGAACCGAACCAGGCGCTAAGGCAACCGAATCGGCAAGGGGGGCTCAGCGGCGCGCGCGGTTGAAAATGACCGCTGGCGGTCGTGGGGGCCTTTTATAGGCGCCCGTCGCGGACCGTTCAGCGGTTAACGTAACCGCCTCGGTCGCGCATCCCGAGGCGATTCAACGGTCCAAAAAAAAAAAAAAAAAAAAAAAAAAAAAAAATCTTCCTCTCCGCGGGACGGCGCTTGGCACTTCGGTTATCATCTGCGGATCAGCGGCAGCCGAAATGAAGAAACAGTCAATTCGGTTACCGCTGAGGGGCTACTGTTGGGTGACAACCGGGACCTAGGCACCCTGTCCCGCCGAAATGACGAGTTGGTGATTCGGTCGGGGAACCGAATTGGACAAATGAGCGATTCGGTCTCCTTTGCCGGCTGTCCGTGCACGGCCAATTCGGTTAGCCAACCGAATTGGGTAACTGGGCGTTTCGGTTGCCTGTGCCAGCTGCGGGCACGGGTGACGCTCCAGCTCGCCCGGTCGCGGGGTCACCGAAATATGCTAGCAAGTGTGGCTTCGGTGCCCTCAACCGAATCAGACCGGGTAGCCGTAGGTGTGTTGCTTGTGCAGGGACGTCGCGCTGCTTTTCTTTGGAGGATCGCTCGCTGCCTGGTGGGCCTGAGGTTGTCGGCCATTCGGATGACCGCCGGGAAAAGCACCAAGAAGACTGTTACGCCCTCGCTACCTACCCACGCGAGGGATCAGGAGAAGCGGCTTAAGGGCATTATGGTCATGTAAAATGCCTACGGGCTCCTATAAATACGGCCCTGATGGGATTGTAAAACAGATCGGGATTTGATGGAATGCATTGAGCTTGTGTTCTGTTCATTTTGTGTTCTTTGAGTCATTTCGTAGTTAGATTCAGCGTCTCTAGTTGAGCATATTCGGATTTACCACCGGAGGGGGTTCTAAGGTTTTGCCTTAGAACAACAGGAGGTTTCTCTTTTTCATCGTGAACAGCTCCATCCTTGCTTGTACCGATCATCTCTTCTCCTCCAGTTGACTTCTGAGTGTTGAAGTACACTGGTCCAGAAAGCTCTCCAAATCTTTCTTCAAAGCGCTTGTCAACTGCTGGCCCAAAGATTTCAACCATGATTTTGCGGAAGGTGCCTAGAAAAGCTGTATTGTGATTCAACATAGTGTCTCCCACAGCTTTATAAATGGCTCCAACTACCCTCCGCATCTCTTCCTCGTCGCAATATCGATCGACCGGCGAGAAGAACTCGTGGCGTGATTGCTTGATCATCACTCGGCCACTCTTGTTCTTGGAAAAAGACATCAAACACTTCGCTGAAACTGCTCCATTGCTTGTTCTATCATCCGACGTTGCTCGCGGCGGCTCGTCTATGGTCACGTTCAGAACGTGACTGTTGTCAATTTCCGATCCCATCTTAGATTGCGAAGTTGTCCCACCGGGCGTGCCAAAAAGTGTGTTGACACAAAATGTGGTGCACTGTGTCTCACACACAGCAAGCCGGAAAGCCTAGCTTCAAATCGGATGCCCGGGCGTCTGAATCCGGTGGCGTGCCAGTCGATTTGACCTGAAAAAATCAACAAGGGATAAAACAGTAAGATCATAACTGGAACGTGCCGGGTGAGACCAGACAGTTCCATCTTTACGGCCCTGAAGCCACTTACGATGACATATAGCTATAGAAGCTATCTGCCAACAATTGCAATTCATTCGGCTAAAGTAACATAAGTGATGTAAATAGAACGAACTTGCCGAATACAGTAAATGAAGACATGTTTGAACAAGATTAAATCATTTAAAGCATATCAAACTATATCTCGGGTTTAAAGCATCATCAAGCGCTAATAATTAAGGATAAGTAACTTATAAATATAAATCTACCAAGCAACACATGCATAGGCCACTCCAACTAGTCTGTCGCACGTCTAGTTTTCATAAACCCGTCAAGCATAAACTCAAGAAAGCTAATCCACCGCATGATACCACTCACGGAATTTACACCACTCCTTACTACTAGATTAATCCACCGCATGATACAATCTAGCAATGAAGAGCTAAACGCATGTAATTACCTAACAGCTCTATAAATACTCGCTACATGTATTAGGCATAACCGCATCGGCAAGATTGCCGAATCGGGGTCCATGAAGAAGGAACAAACAAGCAACATGTAAAAAGAACCTATCAGATTAAACCGATCTCTAGTCCACCTGATGACTAGCTCTAGAGTAACCCAAAGACCTGCATCTGCCGCACGATACCCGGTCCTGTCAAAGCTCATCTACATCCAACGTGAATGAAGCCACAACATGTAACAACCTAGATTGATCTAATTTGGCTATATGAGCTTGATCTACTTGATATTGAATAAGCATGGAGGGAACGATCAACAAGCCGAATGAGTATCAATCTAGATTGGGCAAAAGAGTGTTGCAAATAATTGAACATTAAATAAAACATGCAACACGTGATAACTTAATGAATCTATTAGATCTTGCCAAATCTAAGAGAGCCAATAACTATCTTTGCTCATGTCTTAATCCGCCGCACGATACAAGGCACAAGCAAAAACTTCCCATCATTAAGTTTAAATTCGCCGCACGATACTAAGCAAAACGGATGAGACTACTTGCATCACATCTAAATCCGCCGCACGATACTAGACATGATAGCAAGGTTGCCGGGACTTACGGAGGTCGACGGATCGATTGGCCCTCTCGAAGAACTCGACGACACGACTAAAGGACTCGAAGGGTGGCGCGTAGCCGGTTGTATTGATTTGGTTGTGAACCCTTATTACAATGGTCGAGGGTTTATATTTATACCCTGGACAGAACATGAGTCCTAAGTACTTACGAACTATTTTAAACAAAATTGGAAAGACCAGACACGCTAACTCTATCCATAATCGGAGTCCTTGACCATCACGACTCCTTCCCTTTCTGGCCAGCTTCACCTTTCCTTCTTTTGCCTTCAAACGAAACCTTTTACCGACCGCTTGATCATTTGCCGAACACATGGAAATTAGCCGACCGCATACGCATTTGCCGAATTGCTCTCTCTGCTCCTTGCGGACCCACCTGTCATATTCCTGACCAAATTCTGGTGTTAACACATCTGTCACCCGAAACACCTCCAGTTGCTCGGCTAGTTCTCGCCCACACAATGCTCGGCTAGTTCTCGCCCGCACACTGAGCTCGCCCGTGGCCGCTGTCTCATGCTGCACGCAAATCCGTGCATCCACGCGTAGCGCGCCCGTCCGTGGCCGCTTGCTCATGCCGTGTGCTCGTAATCATCAATGGGTTGTGCTTCTTGGGTCAGTTCGATAGGGTGTCCATGTAGCTACCTATGATTATTGCTACTTGCTCTCTAGCTGACCTTTCCAGTGGATTCTAACTTTCGATCCACTTAATGAAACAAAAACATGAGCTAAGGCACGTTCTGGCAGGAAAAACCTGATCATACAAAAGCATTCCCAGCTTGAGACTTTAGCGGTCTAGTCTATCTGATTTCTGTCTACCATGATGCAATTGGCACATTTGAATTCCCAGTCTCTGCCAGTTCCAAGAGAATCCACTACAGCTAGTTTGATTGTTTGCTTGGTTCTGACTATGCCAGATGCCTGGAACAACTTTGTCTACTATAGTCTTTGAATGCTCACCTGCTATATAAGACCTGTGCGGAGTATTTAGACTATACAAACTAAAATTCTGTTCAGTATATGTGCAAACTAAAGACATCCAATAATGAGTTATTAAAAAATGTTTTGCTTATATAACCTCTGCAAACTAATATTAGATATATGAGGAACCAGGTGTCAGCACTGCTGCCTCCGGCTGTACAAGACCAAGCCCAGAAGGAAGATGAAGAACGGGCCCAGGCGTGCGGCTCGGCCCAATCCGCGAGTCGCCAGCCCAGAGTGGATGGCATGAGCATATAATGCCGATCAGTCGATCAGAGAGAGGGTGTAACACCCAAAATTTTACATTATTTTTAAAATAGCTAAATTGAATGATTTATACAATTTTGTGAGCATGAAACATAGGGGAAATTATAACTTTTATTAAACTAAAAATCAACTATAAGGTATAGAGACATGTTTATGCATTCATGCTGCTGCACATTTATTTTGTATTGCTTGGTTTCGAGCAAACATAAAATGGTTTCAAAAATTCTTTTGGAAATTGCCATAGAATATTTAGAAATAAAAAGAAAAGGAATTCTTCTTTTCCTTCCCTCTCTATCTCGGCTTTAGGCCTGCTTGGTTTTTTTTTTCTTTCCTGTTCCAAAACTGCAGCCCAAAACTGCTTTAGGCCTTGGCCGCTAGCACGCAGCTGGAGCAGCCGGTTGTCCCCGACCCACCTTTGCCGCATCGCAGCAGCGACCGAGCGCCCACGCAAGCCAGGGATTCGCAAGAACAAAGTCGCTGCACAGCCCCGTGTCCGCGTCGTCAGCACCCACGTCCAGCTTGATCCACTCCACCCGGATCAGACACGTCGAACTCAGTCCGTCACGGGCGGAGACTGACCGAGTTCACCACCGCGCGCTCGTGGCTCAACCTCTCTGCTATCCCTCTGACCTTCTTAGTGAATCCTGTGGCCTTGCACGCTCCCCTCTCCACTCCAGAAACACACCGATCCGTCCTGCTCTCTGGCATCTCCCGTAGCCGCCATCGTTGCCAATTACTGGAACCGAGCCCTCCAGAGTCGATCTCCACGGTGAGAGGTTCGTGGTCTTCGTGAAGGGTCCGTGCTTGCCGGAGTTCCCCAGATCGCCGTCATCCGAACCTGCAGTGAGCTCCAGGTTCTAGCGTATCATATCTCGTGTCGTCATTCATGCCCCATAGATCGAGACCCAGCCTCACAGGCATTCGAGATCATTGTGCTGCCGGCCATGGCGTCGCAGTGCCCTAGCGCGCCGCTGTGCACCAGCACCCTCTAGCGCCTCCACTTATCATCGAGCAGGCTGCAGTGCACGCACACACGCGAAATGCCCCACGCCGGCAAGCCGCACGCAAGCAAAGCATGAGCACGCAACACCGCCGTGCATGCGGTGCCTTGTATCTTGCTAGCTTCTTAGTTTGATGACACAAGGATGCCGTCATGATGACATGCCATTGATTTATGGCCGTTTTCTTTCACGAAAATAAATCCAAGAATACACCTCTAAATACGACATGAGCACCGTGCACGTCAGCACGTGGATTTCTGGTTCATTCAATTTGATAGATTTTTCAGTTACTTACGGGCTCATAAAATCGTCATTTTAACTCCGATTCGAGCCTTTCAAACTTCGTTAGATTCGTAATATCGTAAGCCACATTTTAGTGTCACTGCTACTACTGTTTGGAACTTTTTAAATTTCAAGTTTATAATTAATATATTATTTTATTATAGGAAACCTTAATAAATCCATAATTTATTCGTCATAGCTCTGTTTTCAGTGATTTTTACGTCCGTGTGATCGTAGGAACGCGTAGATCAATTTTATAACTTCTATTTGTTTTCTCACTGTTGGTGTACTGTTCTAATTGTAAATTTGTTTTCTTCATGTATGATTGCTGCGGATGCCCGTATGTTGATTTATTATCGAGTATAGACGGTGAGCAGACGCCGGTGATCAGGAACAGTACTTTGAAGATCAGCAGGACCAGTAGGGAAACTTTGATAATCAAGGCAAGTATAGTTTTAGTTCTTTCTATGACTATGATCCATGTAGCTTAACTAATGTTTATGCAAAGAACGATAAAAATGACACATTAGCAACTTGAGAATTTATCCGTAAGGGAACCTCCGAGATTTACAGTACAGCTGTGAGGGCTATATGGCTCTGGCTTTAGCTCAGTATGAGTAATTTTTCTAGCTTGATAGAGGTTCCCCGAAAGGGCACAAGGGTGTGTCCGGGTCGGGTGTAGTGTGAGCCCCTGTCTTTATATGTATAGGCTGCGCGTCATTATGCCATCGAGAAGGGGAGTCCTACATTCGCAGGCATAAATACCCTAGCGGCCCTAACTAGTTAGACGAATGCTTTGAAAGGCTTCATAGTGATCCCTGTCGGCTTTCCTTGGTAGAGAGCTAAGGGGCTGATCACCCCGGACGAAAGGGTAAATCACGACTCACAGGGAAGTGTACACCTCTGCGCAGAGTTTAATAAACTGGTATACTAGCCTTGCTCAAGGACACGAGTGGCCTTGAATCCTTACATTGAGATAAAGACTTATTGTTAACTTGCTCATTATTTACCGTTTTATGCTTTATATTATTTATGTTACATCGTTCATAAGTTCATGGGATCAAACTACTTGCTATACTTGTTGAGTACGTTTGTACTCACCCTTGTTTTTCCCATCCACACCAGATCAAGACTGCACTGAGGATTACCGCCAGGAGTACTAGACTTGTGGTCAACTAGTCGACGTACCGGTTCTTGGAGCTTCCGCGTTGAGAGAGTTCATAGTTTCCGCTGTAATAAGTTAAAATTTGTATTCGATACTATTTGATTATGTAATAAGCATTGTGATGATACATTCCCACAATTTGTCACTTATGTGAGTCACCGATCCGGGGCGCACATAAGGTTTAATATATCCATTTTGTTCCTTCAAAATTTGGGTATGACAGAGGGAGAAGAATTATGTAACTCAACTTCAACTTGTCTTCCATCTTCCTCCTACTCCTGCTATCGCTGCGGCGAAACCCTTGCTGTAATGGTTGAGAACCGAATTCGATTTATCTAGAACTAGTGTGTGCTAACACCATGCTTAACAATAAATTGTTCGTCAGGTGACCACCAACTACTTTCCCATGGTCGTATATATGATGCTCCCACAAGACGATAATATATAGGCGACTATCTGGCGCACATGGCACATTAATAATGACGATACACACCTCCATCTACGATAATTGTATTCACATACATCAATTTAGCATATGAGTAGGGAGTTAGCAGGTATATCCCACTAGTTGGTAAAGGTTTCCTACAATTTGATAGGCATTGGAGGCATGAGGGAAGAATGTACTGGATGTTGTGAAAGGATAGGTCGTTCAGAGCTGGCACCGGCATTGCTCACTCTCATCTGTCGCAGCAGTGACTACTCGCCGGTTCCTTGGGCAAGTGTAGTGGCATCGATACAGAAATTGGTCTTGTAGTCTGTGCCTCTAGGATCGGATGTTAACATGGCGGCCTCCTCTCGAACTGACGGACCAGCTTTGAAAATTTTTGTATTGGCCGTCATTGTACTAGAGTATTGCCAGCAAATACTGAGCCAGGTGAAGCTGCGCCTTGCGGCTAGACCAGCTGTATCACGTGAGCTCTGTTTGGCGGCAGTGGTCACCTCCCAGCAGCGTGATGTGGCGATGCCACAATTGTGAGCACACAACACAACACTGCTGAGCTTCACGGAAACAAAAGGAACAGGCACCGAGCCATTTGTCGAAACCAACGTGAACAAGGAAATTTGCCATGGCTCAGTAGGTTCATGGGGAACCCATATGAAAAATAATTGAGAAAACAAATAAGGTAGATAGCTACTTTGAGCTCCGCGCAATTTATAAAAAAGAGGAGTATTCGAGTAGTGCCCTAAGTGGTAACCGTACAAGCATAGCCAAAAAATTTGGTTATGGAATGAGTTCAGACAACCTCAGACATTATGTGTCTAGAGAGCAACCTAATGCAGTGGATTGGGATAATCTTGAGCATTGAAGCGCCATCTTCTGGTTGTCTTCTTTCCTGTTCCCTCCTATTCCTGATGCATTTCGGCCGACAGTTCGCTTGCAACTTTCTGACTTCCCTCTGTTTCCTCACCTCTTTTCGATTTGCTCTGCTATTTTATATTTTGCTAAAGATAAAACATTATATAGGCAGCCAGCAAGTAGCAGAGTTAATCTGGTAGGTGTAATTTGCAATGCATTCACTTCTGTAGATGATCATATCTTGCACCACGTATCCCATGAGCAGCGCAGTAAAAACATAGTGACCGGGGTAGGCCTAGCCGGCTAGCCCAAACTTGTATGGTTAAACTTGTAAACACACAGTTGAGCATTTAGATAGAGATGGCAATCAATGGTTCATCACAGGAGTGTGTTACAATCATACAAACAAAGAAAGTCCGCTCATTGTCGAGACATTCCTCGAAAGAATGTTGAACACAAGTTGTGACAAAGTGTAACACCCTAAAATTTGCATGATTTTAAATACCCAAATTGATTTATTTATGCAATATTGTGAGCATTTAACATAGGAAAAATACTAACTTTTGTGAAACTAAAACACATCATACGGCTAGCAACATGTTATTGCATACATGCAGCTCCATCTGCTCTTTTGAACTGTCTGGATTTCTCAAAGTTTAAATGAAATTCAATATGTTTTGAGTTTTCTTTTGAAAAAAGATTCTGGAATAAAAGAAAATGAGTTTTCTTTTCGTCCCTCGTTCATTCTGCAATCTAGCACTATAATACCAGAGCATCCAATGCATGCTGCACTTTCCAATGAATGAATGAATGGGCACCGTTAACTTTCCGTGCCTCCCCTGTCTTCCTCCCATCTCCAGCATATGTCCCTGGCTGCTGCAGCCTTCTTCCTACACGTGGTGAATGAACCGTGTTCCATTCCATGCTGCGAAGTCGTCTCTATGTACCGACCTCTGTGTGTTCTAGGCCATGCACAACTGCTCGATGCAGGTTCTACATGATGAATGTTCAGTTCGAACGTGAAACTTCAGTGGAAACCAATGACCCCAATGTAAGACCATCCAGAACAAGGTGGGCTCCAACTTTTCTTCTAAAAATGTTCGTATGCAGTCATGCATGGTAACTATTTGAAAGAATGTCTCTCTAGCTATACATTTGGTCAGACAAGGTGTCTTTTTCCTCTGGCCATCTTCATGGGGGCATTGATTAAGCAAAAGAAAAAGCATAACAAAAATATTAATTCTCTTAGCTGCATGTTGATTCCTTGAATGCTAAAATACCACTAGATGCAATACCCTTGTTAACACACCATCTACAAGATCGGACGACTATATACATTTCTTAAGATTATATTTTCTTAACCATCTTTGTAAAAGTAGCACTTTGAGTTACGACAGGGACGGATCTATTGTGGCGGCGACCATGGAGTCCCCTCTAAGCCCCCCCACCCCCCATGAAAGCCATTGGAGATTGAGAATGAGGGCATGAAGGCTGGACTATACCTGAGCAAATATGGCTTGGCCCGAGCCCATCAGGCTAAGCCCGGTCCATAGTTGCTTACTGGACGGGCTGGTGTTGGTTTTCATGCCCGGGAAAAAACTAGCCCTGAGCGACGGCCTTGAGCGAATTAGGAAAGCTAAAAAGATGAGAAGCAAGAAGCATCATTTCAGGGTTTCTACAGCCCTGAAAGTTATTTACTCAACTACCTAGTGACTCCGTACGTGGTCCATCTTGTAGAAGCCTACATCCCGGGCACATGGGTGGCTGTCAGTCTACGGATTGATAGTCATTACGGTGTCCCGATTTTGTTGTTTCGTTTTTTTTGTTTGGGTTGTGTGCCTTTCAAGCAGAGGCCGAGAGGATTTTAAGATGTTGTATCACCTTGATGTAACATTCTTGAAATTAATAAAACTTCCCGTTTCCAAAAAAAAGGTTTCTTTTTTAGACTTTAGTATAGAAAAGCTACAGGTAGATTGCTAGGAACTACTAAAAATTATGTATGCAAAGGCACTTTCTACTTTCCAGACTTGATCTAACATAATTCTGTAAAATCCCCAATAGCAACTTGGAATGCTCACAATTGATCGATTGTTGCTTACAACATGTTTCAGATGCAAATTACGTGAACGGGGAGCTGATGGGAACATGTTTTCTTGTAACTGTACTTTAATATAGTACCTATTTATGGATTAGGAGTTGAATGTTGGGATCACTATATGTTATATTTCCTCTTTACATCATAACCTTATAACTTGCTTGCCACTGACAAAAGAAAACACAAATCAGCATTATAAGCCTCGATTATAAGCTTCGAACACTATACATACAGGTGGACCCGGATGACATAGTCATATTCATTTTGTCGTAAAAGCATAGAAACATAATAAAGTGCAGGTAAAGCCCAAAATTGGCAGCGCAAGTTAAGGGAAACAACTGTTTCAGAGAAAGGAAACTGCTAGGAGTGCAATGTGAAAGGATACTGCTAGCAGTCCAATGTTCTGTTCAGTAAAAATGCGTGCTCTCAGAAGCTGGCAAATATTCAGAGTTTAGAGTCCAGAACTGAGACATGTTATGCCTGAGTCCTAACTTCCACGAAGAAAATTAATGTCATCATTGGCAGCAGCTCTGTGGCGCCTCAATAATGGTGGCCTACTCACTTATCAGACATCGGAGATTGCAGCAGATTTGGATGCCCTTGCTGAGATGGTGTTGCAGTTTTGTAAGTTTCGTGAGGAAGATCCATGCTTCATAGCCCATTAGCATCAGGTGGAGCACGCTCTTCGCATGGGCCCAGCTTTATTCACCTCCGTAGCTCTTGCGGCAAAAAATGATCTACTGAGCTGCTCATATCTATTTCCCAGGTGCCTCCTCTTCCCACCAGACAATGCCAGGTTCTCAACTGTAGCTGTTTCCTCCCTTGTTTGAGTCTACTATATATAGTTTTATTTACAATGTCGGGATGCCACAACTGAGAAATAACCTTTATATGTATACATAAAGGCAATGCCAATGACGCACGAAGTTTCTCATTAGGTGCATATAGAGTGACAATATTTGCTTACATTTGGGACTTGTAGTATACATTGATTTGCTAGCTTCTGAGTATGCTACATTGGAAATGTCATGGGTTATAATTATAAAGATGTCAGTTATTCATCCAAGACTAGTTGGAGCAGTTTTGGTCCTTGCGGATGGCCTCCTAGACCTCCATTTCTATAAAGTTCAATGTAGTATGTTTTAAAAAGGAAAAAGTCCACATTACTCCCCCTCGTATTAATTTAGTCCGAATAACCCCCTAAAGAATTTTTGTGTTCACATCACTCCCTTTGTTTCGTAAACTAAACTAGTGTACTTTTCACCTTTAGTAGGTAATTGAAACCAGATTAACTAACCCATGGCTGGTTTTGCCAAATGAGGTGTCACGCAAGCGTATGACGTGGCAAAGAAATTAAGTAGCGCACATAACCCATCGGGCTTCCCTACGGCCCAGCCCATCTCCTCTCTTCCTGTTTTCTCCCGTGGAAACCAACTCGTGATGGGTGTTGATTGCGGTCCTACCTCTTCATTGGTTAGTGGCTACAAACGTCAGCAGGAGCTGGGCGCACGAGCAGATGCTCACAACCATGGGCAGCTATGAGGAAGCAGCACACACTTTAGCACGCACACATGCACCCGCACGCACAGACTTGCTGCACACACGCACACTCTCTCTGAAGCTGACATAACTTAAGTTGCAGACTGAACAAAATTCCAATTCAAATTAAAGTTGTGGTTCAACACATAACTGACTAGTTGAGCACATCGTATCTGACAAAAAGGTCTGCTGTGTTCCTAACATTTTTTTATTGTAAACAGAGCTGCTAAACTGAACACAGAACTGAATACTCATCAGTTCACTGGCTTGCTTGAGCCTTGGGAACACCATTGAGCCTTGCAGAATTTGAGCCTACAACAGTACCAAAATCATCACCATGAGTCCTGCTCTGAAAACGCACACCAGCAGCATCATCTTCTTTTCGTTTACTCTTAGTACCTGCATGCAAGTTTCAGTAGGTAACATAAGAATATTTTTTCAGTTTACTACATAAGCAATTGTTCAGTTTACATCAGCTTGATATATAGTATATTAGAACTTGCCTCTTTGCCTTTCTCCAATCTCCACAATGCTTCTTTTTTTAGATTTACTCTTGCCATATGACCATGAGTTGTGACATGTTTTGTGGCACTTACTGCATGTAATTTTGAGGCCAACTTTGGAAAACTTTTTGGCCTTCACAAATTAGGCACAAGGATAGTATGGATGATGACGAGTCACTGCCCATAAAAATTCATGAAGAGGCAGTCTCTGCTGCAATTCAGCATACGAAAATATATATTTGATATCAGTTAAAACTATGAAGAACAAAGATACAAATCATATCAAGTTTATTACTCACAATTAGACCATGGCATCATCAGCTGTCATTTGGAATTGAAAAATCGAAGTTCCAAATCTGCGGCGTTTATATGAACTAGTGGCCATGTATGTGTGGCATGCACGAGTTTATGAACAAAATTCATAACCAGAAGAACACCAAAGTCATTTTTTATAATGCAGCCAAACTCAGGGATACTGCAAAAAGGAATAAACAAATTATTGAACTATGAAAATTAAGGAGGTTACCAGCTATTCAAAAATGTAATTTTTAAACAAAATACATTTTTAATTGTCCACATCAGCAGCAATTGAAGAGAATCAAACCTAGAGGTAAATTCAACCATCACTATCATGTGCCTGAATAAAGGGGTGTTCACCAAAAAATGAACCAAAAATACCGCTATTAGTGTTTACTTAATGATCTAGGTAGGGACACGTCACAATGAAGATAATATCGAGGCACAATCTAAAGCTATTCCCCTTTGAATGTTACCTAGTCAATTTTCAATATGTTGCAGATTCTAATTTCTATTAGCATAGGAGTTGCTTCTATGTGCTGCTAAATAGTAAACTACATAGCTTTGGAGTATCAAACATTATGTGACCATCTGGAGTAATTCATGTGCACGAGGCACAAAATTAAGTAAATTATGTGAACACAGCGGGACGCCACAAATCCAACGCAACAAGTGGAAGACGATTCGGAGTTCAAACAAATAAACCGCGGAGGAAACCAGCTGTGGCTTTGCAAGCCGTGAGAGTTATGCAACTCAGAATGAATTACAACAAGGCATTTACTAATAGCTAGGACAGCAAGTAAATTATGATTCTAAGAGCAACTTTCTGGACCACTTAAAAACGAACCCAAAGCAGAGTCCGGGCTGCTGAACCTGTTACTCAAAACACCCTGTGAAGAGCTCTACTGAAACAAGCTGCTCTTGCTATCACTGCACAGCTGCTGAACAAAACATTCAGGAATACACAGACAAAGAGATGTCAGTGGCGAGGAGCTGCACTCGCACGTGGCATCAACAAAATCATTTGCACATGATTTTAGGAAGCAAGCTAAAAGAGCAAGTCATTAATGATATCATGTAGCTTGATAGCGATGGCAAGGATTTGAGAAGCAATCACGTGGGTGCAATTTTCATAGAGCTAGGTGTGAACTGAAACACTTTGCACTTGCTGCTTATCCAGCAATTGCGTGTACCTTGGGAGCCCGAAAGCTGTAGCTAGCCGATGCAGTCACCTTGTTGATCGACGTGCTCTGAAGACTAGAGTGTGCTCGGTATGTAGCAGCAGAGAGCCGATGATGCTGCTGCTGCTGCAAGGAGACAAGTCCCAAATCCAATCTAAAAAGATCAGCCGGAGGTGCTGCACTCCATGACCGCAGACAGTGGACTCAACGAACTCAAGAACAAAAAGAACCTGCTTGTCGGCAGATCCTGCTGGAAAGAACCGAGTTCCAGAAACCGAAAGCAAGCACTCTTCGACGAGCTTGCACAGCACGTATGTGTCGACTCTTACTGCTGCTACAGAGCTGAGAAACAGATCGATGCCCAGAAACACAGAGAAGAGCCTGACGAAGCAGGAAAGAAGCGGCTTCAAGAATCAACAAGATCTGACTCCATACTCCATGGCTGGAACCCAAATTCCACAGATTTGGTATTCAACTAGAAACAAATCAATCCTCAAGAAATCAGTACCTAAGAACATCTCAAACTCTGGGGCCACAAGATTTGGGGAAAAACGAAAACAACGAACAGACAGCTGCAAACTTGAAGAGCAAAATCACGACACCATAACTGAATCCCAGAGGGCAACGTGAGGTAAGGGCCTCACTTCCCAATACATCTCAGGTTCCAATTTCCAATTTCACAGAAAAACAATAATCTGTGGACCTCTCGCTCTCTCGCTAGCCATGGAAGAAGGAAAATCTACAGCCAAGAGAGAAGAAACAGAATGGGGAGTGGTGAGGAGGATGGATGCTCCCACTCCCTGTTTTATTGGGCTTATTTTGATTCCAGTTTTGCCCTTGGTTACATACATGAGCAGCCCACCTAACCGAAGGGTATTGTGGACCAACTCGGTGCTTTGATGATCCGACGGCCACCGCGCCTCTCACCGGTAGCCTCGCTTCCACGTGATCTCCCCGATGCCGCCACGTGCCGTCCGTCCGCATCGGGACCTCTGCCCCGGTTTTGAGGCACACAAACCAGGGAAACCCGCCGCCGATGGTTTTGAGGCGAAACCACCAAACCCTCCGCGAGTAGCGTAGCCCGTACGCGTCCCCCGCCGTGTACACTTGCGCTCGTCGATGTCCCAGCTGTCGCCCACCACGTCGGCCGCCCGGTCCTCGGGTCCTCGATCCAAGCCTCACGTCCGCCCTTCACCGCACCCGGTTCGTCAGCACGGCACGCCCTACTTGATCTTCACCGACCGTCGACCACCATCTCCGAGCTCGACACCTGCAGACAACACAAGCCAAGAGACACTATTGTTTGACACGAAACCGCGTGCCATCGGTTAGTAAGAACACACACGCCTTGTGTTGGCATTTTGACAATCACTCATCACACAAAGGTCCACACAATGGTTATGGTAAAAACCATGTATCCTCACCATTCACGGGTACGTGCATGCTTTTGACAACTTCACAAGAGGATACTGTGAGTGTTTTTTTAGGCAGGATGAATCTGGATTTTAGTGATTAACCCAGTTTTTCCAGACTGACAGGATTGAGGTGGAGGGGCTATTATGAGCAACAAAGAGGTCAGGAAAACAACGCAATGCATTTGAGCGCACCTATTGAAAAAATTAAAGAAAACAATATTTATCTTTTTTTGTTGAATGATATGAGAAGATCTCCGTTGCTTATATATGAAAAAAAATTCCTTTTAGCACTATCTCAAACATCTGCAATCTCACTGAAATTAAGAAAGAATTGCCTTGGCACAGGGGGCTTCTAACCACGAGGTTTCAGCTAAGTAGCAACTACCTGAATAATTGGGCCGCAGAATATAACTAGGTAGAAATCTTCATCTTATAGAAAACATCATCATATGAAAGTGTTTGTTTCGTTTGACAGAAACCATTATGATGATAACTCTACCAGTTTCATTTTCTTTTATCAGCATCTGTCCAACATCTCTCAAATTTTTTTCCACTAAGTTCCAATGTTTTCTTCGATAGGAATTTAGGAAAAAAAACTCAAAGTGGCTTGTGATGGTATTCAAAGTGGATATAGTAACAATACTGACTCTTATTTAGATGGACGAATAGGGAGGTAAAATTTCCATTGATCGTTTCTCCCTTTCAACATTATTTTGCACTTCATGCCAAATTTTTATTATTATGTACACAGGCATATGGTTGAAAGTATATGAAGCATTATGGCTCTCACCAGAGGAAACCTTATCATAAGAAGGATATGTAAATACCCACAGAGAAAAGATCAAAATATAGAAGGCCTCCAACACTAACAGTAAAGCAAGTTTACTATTGGATACACAAATTGGATTTATTTACCTGTCACTTTGTAAGTTAAATGCTGCATCACTTGGTTTATGTCATATCCCTTTTCTACTTTTTGAATGGGGTTAATTTACCAGGGAGCCATGTGAATGTTTGGATTTCTCTTTATAAGGTGCAGAATAAGGCTACCTTAACAAATGTTGTCTACTATTTTTGGAATTGATTCTTGAAGTTTACCATTCCTATAGGCTTGTTATATCATAGTTTTGTACATGTAAATGTAAGATTTATATACAAACAGCAAACTTGCATCGTCACTGCAATCATTGTGACTTGCAATAAATAACATGTGAACATATGGTAGCAGCAGGCATAAAAATAGAAAGGTAGCACACAGATGCGTAGTTCTACAGTGAACTAGAAAGTAAATGATTATTCCTATTCTTTGCTTTCAGTTTTTTAGTAAGCTATAATTGAATCTGTGATACATGGGTGGGCGTCTTTATCAATTAAGTTTGCACTGAATTTACCATATATAACAAATTATTATACAACTTTGTTAATTTAGCACTTGCTTTGCTTAAATGAAATATAAAAGGATGTGTAACAACAGCGAGATAAATGTACGAAAAGTTACTAATTCGTGAAATGGAAATCAATTTAATCCCATGATCTAGCCATCAATTGCAAAACACATACTTTAAAAAATAAAAAAATTGAAACAGAGGATTCATCAGCTATTATGGCAGATTCAGTGTGCACTTCATATAGAGGGATGCCAGCCATCACATAGCTTCCTAAAACCTTCAAGGTGATATATGATCATGCTGTGCTTTTTCACCACAAGTGTTACATAAATGCAAGTTCTAAATACTGTGATACATCCTACAAAATCAAAACAATATATTCATTAATTTAAAAATGATATTTTCAATAATAATATAACATCATCTATCACAGCCATAAACACGTGCGTGACGCACGTGCATTCCACTAGTCTAAAAAAGTTAAAAAAATTGTCTGGCATAAAATTTCTAGCAATTAATCACCATAATTGACGTGCCCCCTATATAACTTGTTTTTTGGTGGCATACAGACAACACTAGTAAACCTGGAACGCATGCAGTATACTAGGATGAAATAATGTGAAATTATTGGGAGAATTATTTGGGATGTTGCCCTGATGTTCTCGCGTGGGAATTAGAGGCATCTAAGAAGCAGGTACAACTAGTCAAACACATGAGCTTGCCTTGTCATCTCGAGCAACAACCACGACGTTTGGAGTTTGGCAAACAATCTGAGGCCGTCGTGTCATACTCTTTTTTTCGAAAGTGCCTTTGCACGTACTCCTTTAAGAGAAGATAGAGTAGTTTTTTACAACTTTCCACTCCAGCGGCGAGATGCCAACTGAAGCAGGAAGCCAACACACAACAAACGCCACCGGCTCAAACGGTGGTGCGAAAGAAATGTACTACTTGGAGGAAACCAATCCGCTGAGAGAGATAAAAGGGCCCAAGCACGCTACTGATGGGCGAGTGCCACTAGCGCCGCCAAGTGACGGTACCCAGCGGTGATCCAGGAGTCGAACTCCTCCCGAATGCGCTGCCGCAGCTGAACTGGCGTGGTAGCGATGCCGTCGAAGGTTCGGCGGTTGCGTTCCTTCCAGACCTCCCAGGAAATCAACAGGACAGCCGAGTCGAAGCCCTTCATGGCCGGCGCTGGTACGGCTTCCCGGGAACACAGCCACCAATCGACAAGTGAATCATCTTGCCCTAGCACTAGTTGCCGTAAGCCGGCCACAAGCAAGAGACGGGACCATACTTCTCTAGTGTAGACGCAGGAGATGAGCAAGTGGTCATGAGTTTTTTCCAACTGGCAGCACAAGACGCAGGAGGCCAATGTCTGAAGTCCATGTCTGGCCCTCCTCGCTGCAGTCTAAAGCCACTCGTGTAAGGCGAGCCAGAAGAAGAACTTGACCTTCGGCGGTGCCCGCACACGCCAGAGCTCCTTAGCACCGTGCAGCTGGACACCGCCGGCGAAGAAGGCCCGGTAGGCGGAGGTGCTGGAGTAATCGCCGCTGGCTATCCACCGCCAGACGAACCTGTCGTCCAGGACGGGTGTGAGTTGGACGCCGGCCAGCTTGTTAGCAAGCTGCAGCATCTCCAGCATGACAGTCAGTGTCCTCGCACCAATGACATCGTGCACCCACCGGTCATTCTCTAGTGCTTCCCGTACCTTCCGGCTACGTCGTCGAGCACTGACCAGAGCGAAGACGTGCGGGGTGGTGCGGTGGATGGGCCCGTCCAGAAGCCAGGAGTCAGTCCAGAAGAGGGTCTTGGCCCCGTCTCCTACCACAACAGAAACTGAGGCGCTGAACATGGCCGCCACCTGCGCTTCTCCAAACGGCGCGGGAGCAGCGCCCAGGGCGCCGCATCGTCCGTGCGCCTGCGCCATTCCCAGCATATTTGAAGAGCGTAGCCGAGTATGCGGAGGTCCGGTAGGACAAGGCCGCCCAGGTCCCGTGGGGAGCAGGCCACCGTCCAAGCCACGCGACAATGGCCACCGGACACAGAGTCTTTGCCCGCCCACACGAACGCCCATCGTCATCTGTCGATCTCGGCAATCGCCCAGGGGGAGAGAGTGCAGCAGATGGACACATGCACAGGGATTGTCGAGAGTGTAGTCTGCGCAAGGGTGGTTCTCCCTGCTGAGGTCATCAGATCGCCCTTCCAGGCAGGGATCCTTGCAGCCACCGAGTCGATGATGCCTTGCTCCTGCGTGCGACTGAGTCTGGAGACGGAGAGAGGCGCACCAAGATACTTGATGGGGAGGTCAGCAACGCGGCAGGAGAAGACTTCCAGGATGGCTGCAACGTCCTCCTGAGAGCAGCGGATGGGCGTGATGGAACACTTGTCGATGTTGGTGGCTAGTCCAGAAGCCCCGACGAAAAGCGACAGGAGCGAGGAAGACAACGAGGTCGTCAGTGTAGATGGAGGTCCGGTACTTGATTGCATTCCCCGGGAGTGGGTGCAGCTGCCGGCGTCGATCGGCCGCAGAGATGAGGGCGTTAAGAACCTCCATGACAATGATGAATAGGGACGGCGAGAGAGGGTCCCCCTGGCGCAGCCCGCGGGCATGGTAGATGTGTCTTCCTGGGCGTCCGTTGATCATGATCTTGGTTGTGGCGGTGGAAAGCATGAAGGAGATCCAATCCCGCCAACGACGAGGGAAGCCAACGTGCTCCGAGATCTCCAGAAGGAAGGGCTAGCACACCGTATCAAAAGCCTTGGCAAGATCCACCTTGATCAGGACCATAGGCACCCGCCGGCCGTGCAACCAGCGGCAGGCTAGCTGCACCGTGCGAAAGTTCTCGTGGATCCGCCGTCCCCTGATGGAAGTAGTCTGGTTGATCTTGATGAGGTCCGGCATATGCGGCCGGAGATGCAAGGCGAGCGTCTTTGCGAACAGCTTGCTGACGGTGTGGATCAAGCTTATAGGGCGATAGTCGTGGAGCGCTTCAGGGGAGCGAGTCTTGTGGAGAAGGACCATGACCACTTCGTTGACACAGTTGAAATTCCTGAAGTCGAGGTCCCACAGCACATGGAACGCACGTACGATGTCTGCCTGCACAACGGACCAGGCCGCCTTCAGAAAGCCCGCGCCGAACCCATCTGGTCCGGGGGATTGATCTGAGGGCGACTCCTTCACCACCACCACAATCTCATCAGCAGAGTAGGGCGCGGCGAGGGAGGTGAGATCCTGTGTGTACGGATGATGGTCGTGCCCAATATATCGTTGTAGTGTTATAAACGACCTCCTCTTTGGCCTCATCCTCAGTGAAAGTGTGGCCCTCGTGGGCAATGGCGATCATGTAGTTTTTGGGTCGGCAAGGACATGCCTGGAGATGAAAGAACCTGGTGCAGACATCGCCATCATGTAGCTGCCGCGTGCGGGTGCGCTGACGAGCCATCGTCCTGGCCAAGGACGCAAGACCAAGGACGTGCACCTTGAGGTCTCGGTGCAGGTTTCGCTCCCCCTCAGAGAGCGCGCGCGACTCCTCCACCACATCAAAACCTTGAATGATGGCACGCGCCGCGGTGAGCTGAAAAGAGATATCTCCCACGTGCGTTGCTCGCCAACTGCGAAGAGCAGGGGCGAGGTGGTGCAGTTTGACGTCCAGGTTCTTGCATGCGTCGATGTCCGGGTTCGGCGGCCCCCAAGCCGCAGCCACGACGTCGAGGAATCCCTGGATTCTCGGCCAGAACAACTCGTAGCGGAAGCATGGCACAGCCCAAGGCTGTGAGTTGAGGACGAGCAACAACGGCGCATGGTCAGAGGAGTCCGAGGACAGGCTCCGAAGGTGGTGGTTGGGGTAAAGATGCAGCCATTCCACCGAGGCGAAGGCGCAGTCCAGGCATTCAAGGCTCGGCTGGTCCCGGCCATTGGACCATGTGAACAGGCGGCCTTTCAGGTGCAACTCCTCCAGCTGCGGTTGATCAAGCGTGTCACGAAAAGCCCACATGAGCCCTCGGTGGAGTCGTCCATTGCTCTTGTCTGCGGCCTTGTAGATGAGGTTGAAGTCACCGCAGACGAGCCAGGGCCCAGGGCAAGCAGCCCGGACGTCTCGCAGCTCCTGCAAGAAGGCGGCCTTCTCAGGCCGGCGAACGAGCCCGTATACGTTGGTCAGCCACCACTGTTGCTGAGAAGCGCCCGAGATGGCGATGGTGACTGAGTGGCGGTGGCGCGAGAAGGAGGACACGGTCCAGAGGTCCCTCCGCCAGGAGGTGCACGCCCCTCCCGCGGCGCCGACAGCCGTCAAGAAAGCAAAGCCGTAGTCAATGTTTATTGTGGCGGAGAAATTCACAATTTTTGTTTCTTGAGTACAGACGATGGACGCACGCTGCGAGGACACAATGTTCCGAAGGACGTTCCGGCGCGCGCGGTTATTGAGGCTACGCGCGTTCCACAGGAGGAGGTGGTTTTCACTCATTAGGGAAACTAGTCCACCGAAGAGGTTGCTGGCGCGGTGCTCAGGTCGCGCGCGATGCGGACCGAGCCACCCTGCCGCCCAGCAGGGGGAAGAGCTGTCGCATGGTTTCTTGGCACTCCGGTGGCACATCGTCGTAAGCTGCTTGGAACTTGATGGCAATGGTCGGGTCCGGTGTGTTGGAGCTGTCCTGCTCTGCGCGCCCCGCCCATTTGTTCACCAGGGCCCTGCGAGCCTGGCGCTCAGGATTGGGATCCCGGTAGGCGGACTTGGCCGTGAGCCGCGAGCTGCATCGCGAGCGCCACTCGTTGTGCACAAGCCTGGAACAGCGAGGGCGTGGCGGGTCGGGCAGCAGAGGCTCCATGATGGGCAGCGTCATGCAGTCGATGAAGGCCGCGACCGAAGACTCGGATGGTGGCAGCGAGCCAGCCACCGGCTCCATCACAGACGGCGCAGGCGCAACAACCAGCGGAGGAAACGTAGACGAGGGTGGCGGCCGCGCGAACTCAGTGTCGGCAAGGTCCAACCACTAGTCCACACGGGTGGTGGCGGCGGGTGACAGGCCCACGCTGGCAGGTGAAGCGGGCTGCGCAGCCGGCCGGTCCAGGGAGCGCGCAGCCGATCCCACGGGAGAGCCACCAAGCCGAAGCTGGGGCGTCTCGACCGTGGAGCAGGCGCGGGACGAGGCCGAGGGCGAGGCCGGCTGGAGCAGAGAACCGTCTGCCGCGAGGAGTAGCCGGGGCTCCAGTTCGGTGGAGACACACATCAACCACCAGTCGTTGTCCGTTGGCGGGGGAGTCGCGGCGCATTTTCCACCATGGAGGAGCACGGGCGCCACTTTGAGAAAACGTCCCACGAACCCGGAGACGCGGTCACCCGGCCTCCTGGAGATCGCCTGCGAGGGAGTGACGAACCCCAGTGCACGCCGGCAGGAGGTCCGACCCAACACGCGGCCGGTCGAAGAGGACTTGTTCGGTGAGGGTGTGCACGGTGGAGGCGGCGGCATCCACCGTTCGTGTCATACTCATGAGCAGTGCCTCAGACTTCAACTGTGCTGGTTCACATCAACACGTTTGATGAAAAAAAAAACTGAAGCTTGGAGCAAACGTGACCCGTGTGACATGTGTTCCCTAAACTGCAATTTTACAAATGTTAGATACTAGCTTGCAAAAGATTGCAAGAGTTTAGCTAAGAGACACATTTATTTCATCTATCACCCTGACAACTTCAGATATCCGTATTCGATCGTATGATACTCTCGTTAGTGCTGAAAGGTAACACCATTAAGTCACGTGAAATGATCAATATAGTCCTGATATAATTTGGAGGCAATGCAAATGCCCTTAATTGGACCTTTTTGTTTTGCTTAGTTTGTACATTTTGTTGGAAACACCAAATTTTCATCTTTCATTAAATTTCATCCTCGTTCTACATAAACCAACTTATATATGTTTGCTGGTATGTGTTATTAGTCATCGTTTTATTAAATATCATTCACATTGTACAATCATCATTTTATACTTTGTTTAAGCATCATGTATTAAATTCCATTAACCTAATATTAATCAAAACCAAATCATATTATAATTTATATATACACAACCATGCATAGCTGCTATATTGTATTCCACTAACCTAATAGTTTGTAGATTCCATTTTGTGAGTTTTGTCCCATATGTGCCATCAAAATTCTTCGTAAAAACAAAGAGAGCTCTAAAAACAAAACAATAATAACAACAAATTTTGTAGCCCATCTATGGGAATTATTATGGAAAATATGAATAATAATGCAAGGATTGTGTGGTTTTCCTATGTCGGTGCTGCAAGAGGCGTCACATAGAGCGAGTACGCAAGGCCGTACCTGAATGAAAGTTACAAGGGCTAATGACAAAAGGTCTGCCCGCTTCTGCTATATTGGCAGCCGGTGCCACTCTTACTCCGGTGTTCTTTGCGTTTGAAAGCAAGGCTAACATCATGTGGGCAGGCAGAAAATTTCATGCATTCTTCTTTCAAATGCAACATCAAGCATTTAAATGGAATTGATTACACAAATTTACTATAAAAATGATTAAGTGGAATAACATAGTTTTTTGGAACATGGAAAATAAAATGGGAAAAATTGAAGGTAAAAAAGTTGAAACTAACAACAGATTCCACCAGAGAAAAGCCTTGCAATATGGATAACCATATAGTCCATTAGTTCTTTTATCTCCCAAAAGTCAAATGGTAACTCTTCCGATCTACACTTTGATGTTCTCTGCCTGTGTATTAGAGGTGAGTGTATTTGTACATTGGGTTCCTAGTCATGGGCCAATAGTACTATTTCTACTGACGCTTATAAAATATGAAGTGTTCTGAAAAATTGCAAGTGTCAACATAAATCAATTTTTTACTAGTGATTGTTTCTTGGGACTAAGAAACATTTTTAGCTCTGAAAGTTGAGCATAATGCTTAGAACTTTATGTTAAAAAAATATGAGAATTTTTTCACAATGTATAATAACTCACAAAATAAACACATAATTTAGAAAGCCTACTGACTACGGAGCTAATTTATAACTTGTTTGTTATTTATGTTGAAGGATTTAAGATGGTTTAAGGACCATAAAGACAACAACACAAAGTAGGCGTAGTCTTCAAAACCCTTCAACTTTCGATGGCTGTGCAGGATGAGCTGCTAAACGATGTGGCATATACAGGTGATGTTGGTAGAGTATGCATATTATAACCCCACGGTTATAATATGCAAACTCTACCAAAACACCACGGAGAGAAGTGGCATGTCCCCTATATTAACCCCTCGGTTACCAATGTATGGCACATCCACACATATCCCACCCAAGCTATCAAACAGAAATAGAATAGCCAAACAGAATGCTTGTGCGTTGCAACAGGAACATATAATACAATGATAACATATATTAGTCAAATTCAGATTGTGTAAGCTAAAGCTCAGGAGATATGCCATGACTATATTTTGCATCTTGGCTATGATACAAAAATGAATAATCGCTAGAGCTGCATTTGGTGGAATGTTTTAGTGGAATGTGAGGGCAATGGATATTAATCTGAAGGCACATGGCAAACATCGACGGTGCAAGCATATCTGCATGTACTCATTCGTAGAAACATTATTTGTGAAAATTTGTAGGTAGAAAACTGGAAAGATATTTGTCAGTTCAATCACAACTAAATAAACATTTTACATGAATATAAGATATGAACAACCATCTTATCATGACAGGAAACCAAATTGGCAAGCTTCGGATATATATGCGTACGTGCATGGCTGGAGATCAGAAGCTAAAAAAAAAGTGAATGGAACTCGATATGGATGAGTGTCCATCCGCGAGCTATCTCAGTAGAAGAGCATATAAGCACAAACCTTTGAATTATACAAAGGCGCTGAGTTATTTGAGGTTCTCCTCTACGTGAAGAGCGAACACCGGAAGAACAGATTTACAGCAGAGCAATAGAACCTGTTGACCCCAAAAAAATATAAACACAATATCATCATTCACATTCATATAATAAGCAAATGGAGAGCATATGAATGATTGTAAGTGCAAGCATTAAATCAGATCTCCAACATTGCCACAGTAGCATGCATCAGGCAAACTGCTGGCTACCGGCCACCAAAACAAGGTAGCATCGCATGAAGAAACTAATTTCACAGAACACAGTTACATTCAGCTACAGTAGCATGCAGCACAGAAGCCTACAAAGCCAAGCCAGCCGTTATCAGTAACAGTCGAAATCAAATTGTACCATGTAAGGAAGATATCAACATTAGGCAAGTGCCCAGTAGCAGCATCAACCGGCCATCAGCAGGCAATGATCGAGCATGCAAGATAAAAAAGGAAACTACTATTCTGATTGATTGATCGGGTCAATCCCTCAATCAGCGTTCACCTTGCACTGCCACCCTATCATCCGCAGCTCTAGCAGGTCGAAAATTTGGTTCGCAAGGACGCGCGTCCAGCTTATCTCCACGGCCAGTTTTCTCTCGAGATGCGTACCGACCCCATGGCTGCATGCACCTTTTGTATTTTATATTCGCGTGGGCTCCACAGTGGTCAACACCACTCTGCCTCGAATTTTGCCTGGTGATTGAAGGCGCCCAACTCATTGGCAAGTCTGTTTTTTTTACGAAAAGGTCCCCACCACCCAGCAACACTCGACCAATCCCCATTCGAAGTCAGCTTGCCATCTCCGCCGCACTCAATTCATCCATTCGAAACCTTCCCCTGTCGCTCCCAAACCCTAGAACTGTACATCCAACTGGATTTTTCCAATTCGCTTCCACATCCGAATTGGGTCCGGTGATGAAGGGTCCAGTAGAGTTTCATTCCCCGGCAATGGTGGAGTATCCTTTCCCGCAGCAAGCTTTCTCCATGGCGGCGACTTCGGTTTTGGGGCAGAAGGATTCTCCACTGGCCTTCCACCCCTATCCTCCCGCTGTTCCAGCTTAGGCGGCTACAGATTAATCTTTTGTTCTCACTGCATTTTTCTTTCGTTCCCCTACCGTGTCTTACACTTAGATTTTTCCTTTTCTGGCTATCGGATTCCCTACTTCCGTGTCATTTTACTTTTTATTTTGGAGTCCATTCAGTTAGCGCCTGCATTTTTTTTAATTTCGGGGTCCTTTGTGTTTTTTATTTGAATTCTCTCTTTTCATTTTTCTTTTTAGTTTGGACTTTGTAATCGATTAAGTTATGCATTGAGTAAAAATAAGGGCATTTCACACTACATAAATATATAGATTAGAAAATACACGTTTGAACTTAACAGATCCACATGCATGTTTCTTCTTTTTGAGCGAACCTATTTTTTTGTTATCCAAAATTTCGGATCAGTTCTGTGCCATTCGGTACTATATACTTGTTCTTCACTGCGTTTTTATTTCGGTGCACCAGGTTTTAAATGTTTCTTTTGTTGTAAGCTTACAGATCCGTCGTTTCATCACATTGCTCATTTGTTCATATTTAACCTTTACTTGTCAAAATTTTCAGATCCCTCTTTGGACCACATTGTTGCCAAGGTACAACTCCTGTTTCCTGTAGAATTCATCTACTGAATTCAATTGGCCTGAAGTTTAAATGCTGCTAGTGCTAGATAGACTTAACAGTTCAATTGCCTGCTGATTGATTGCTTAGTGTCACACAAACTGTCAACTTTGTTGAAGCATTTTTTTTCTTGAATATTTTGCATTTTTGAGCAATGAATGACATGTGTCACTAAAAAGTCTTCTCATTCCTTTTTTGCTGCTGCCACACTATATCTTTACTGGAGTAGTTTCCTCGCCTTTTCCCTCTTGTTATGGAGGTCGATGTTACCTATCCAGAAATATGAACTTGGATGACAGTATGTTCGTATTCAAAGGATTTATGGAATGCTGAATGCTGACTAAATGTTTTCGTTTATTTTTGGTAGGATTATAACAGTGTCACACAATTTTCTTTATCTATCAACCACCAGTTTGTCAGGATACAACTGTTATTACTACCTCTTCATGTAACTTTTGGCTACCTTTCAGACCTCAGTTTGAGGTTGGTGCTCCTATTATGCAATGAAACCACATGTGTACATGTCCTTACCACATGTCCTCCCTCCTGCTTTCTTATATGTGCTATATTTTACCTATCAAGTTCATATATCACCTTATATTTATGTATGTTTAGTTTCAGTTTATGATGACTACGTTAGATTTATTCCAGTCAAGTTGATTTCCTTGGAAATCTTTACTGTCCCAATGCGTTCTGATTGACTGGATATTGTACTGAATTGTTCAATCTGATTTAGTTAGGTAACATACTACTGAGATTTTGGAAATTCTAGGATGTTGATTTTGTCCTAAATTTTGTGCTGCAACTTCAACCATTCAACTTCGTCTAGATATCAATTTTGCCTTGCTAATACTGTGGGGTTCATGAAAGTATTAGATTTTCCATGCTAACAGCTTGCCATTAATTGCAGTTGGGTATTACCTTTAGTTTTCCCTTACTACAAGTTTTATACTCTAACTTTCCCAACTATTATGCTTCTATTGCCTAGCGGAAGGCCCTACTTTTATTTGTCAAATCTTTGGAGTAGTGTGTGCTTGAGATTAAACTATATGAGTGCACCCTTAACAAAGTTCAACTGAGTTCAGAGATACACGAATTGGTGGTTGGACTAATAGTTCAGTTCAATACATTCTAATTAGTACTACTTAGTGTTGGGTTGTATGCTATTTATTAGCAAAAGATTATACAGAAAAAATAATAGCTCGTAGGAGATGGGACACATCAGTTCTAAGCCAAATGATGCTGCTTTCCTGTTTCTCAACTGGTCACAAATGGGCAATGTATACCCACTTAAAGTTGACTTGGAACCTTTTTGTTTACATTTTGCATTTTTGTTGTCAACCATCGAGATAGTTCATTGCCATCCAGCCTCATCCTGACATTGCAGATACTTGGTTGCTGATCTCAATTTTATCTATGTTACTGTTACACATGTTTTCGAGTTCTTGAACCCTGAGCTACAGAGGACATCAGTGCGCATGTTTATCTCCTATGCCTTTCTGATTCTGTTTGAATTTTGTAGTTTTGCCTGTGTAGCTGGTAGTTGTGACTGTGCATTGTTCCCTGTTTCGTGTTTCTAACAATTTTTTTTTGTTATGGGTTCTTGATTATCATTGTTGATATCATGGCATGCCTCAGCTCTGTTTTTTCCGTGGTAGTCAGGTTTCATGACCGTTCCAATGGAATCAGGATAATATGAACTGCCAGTTTCCTCTAGATCTTATCAGCTAAGCAGACATGATATTCTGAATTCCAGGGTATTTTGCTTGTGATGCCCGTATGTAAAGGCGCGAACCTCAAAATCCATTTAGATTGTTGTTAGTCTTAGTTTAATTTGCTTCCTTTTGTCCATTATAGCAATGAAATTGATGGATTTTGTGTCATTGATGCTCTCTCAACAGACCAAGCTCCTAGATCCAATTTTAGTACTTGTCAAGGTGCCCACTTTGTTTAAAACATAATCTCCTTGTTTAATTTCAGGCAACTAATCAAGGGTTGCTCCTAGTGCAACATTATTGGTTTTGACAATAGATTATTCCAGGTGAGTCGCCTGTGCTGCAAATAGGGATGTTCACTTACATGATTAATGAATACAAGTTCTGTCATTTGTTATTATTATTCAGGCCACTAGCATGTTTTTAGAATTTTAGGGATTAACTCCGGGTTAATCAGCCTTTATGATACTCATCATAGATCTAAAGAAGGCAACAAAGTATATCGGCAGCACAATATCTGGCCAATATAGAAACTAAAACTGGGATCTGTTGTCGCCTTTAGATTTCATGATATCTAAAACACATGTTTTTTATTCCTTCAGTATATGATATATCTAAAAATAGAACAAACATGTAGCTATCCAGAGCACTTGCAGGTTTAACGTCAGTTCCAATTTTAGATATCAGCACGTATCACTACAAAATTCAGTAACTGATTTCTTATGTACTGTTATTAATCTCTATTGTGGTGTCACCATGAACGAAATTAGAAGCACATTCCCTTTAATTCATTCGAAATATTATAAAAAAATACTCAAAAAAAAAAGATTATCCTGCTCACTTTGCAACTGGAGGGTGTATGATTTCACCCTCAGTTGCTGGTTTTGTGTATGCAAAGTTAGTGCTGGATAACCCTCCACTTCCAGGCTATATAAGCTTCTGAAGAAAATAGCTATATAATTATTTGATTATATAGTATAGTTTATAGCAGCACTCAGAAGCATGTCTGTAGCTAAAATTAATTAGAATGCAGATGTATAGCTATATGTACAATCAAAGTATTATTGGAACAATTGTAGTTGAGTGAGATTTGCAGTTTTGTCCTTTTGACCATGCTCAATTAACTAATAGAATATACTGAGAAGTATATGGTGAAGTAAATTCATGGTTATGCCTGATTCAATAGTGTATACTAATAATATGTTTTATGCTGCTATGAGTCCGTTCCATCTCACTTTTGATGCTCTATGCAGGTATCCACATGGAATCATTCAAGCTGGAACAACTGAGTGCTAAGTGGTCATCAATCATTGGCCATCAGAAGTGGTTGATCAGGCCATGGTATGTTTTTTTGGGCCCTGTTGGTTCTTCTCCAAACTTTGTATAGATTTGGGCATCTCTTTGCAGTTCATGTTTCTTCCTTTTTTCATTTAAAAAAATCTTAAGGGTTTCCTCCATCCACTATGCCTTATCTGAGAAATCTTGGGATATGATTGACCTTCGATTTTTGTTTTCAAAATGTCAGGGAGTAGTGGATGGAGCTGTTTCTGTGAATTGTTGCTTTCAAAACGTACCGGGTAATACAAGGCACCTGCACTTGCTTTTCCACTACTTATTTTCCAGTGCTACTCTTCTTTTACTCAAATGATATTCATTGTTGCAACTTCATATGGGCTAGCTACTTCGTGATTCCATGACATTTGGTCACTGTACTATCGGAACCAAAAAGTTGTGGAGTTACAGTAGAGGTTGCTGCCATTGATTAACTAGGATGGCTTGCTGAAAAAAAAAAACTAGCTTATGCAGTCCAAAAATTTCTCCACCTTCTGTGGAAGCTACAATATTTTCCAGTAATTTTAGAAACTGATTGAGACAATGTGCATATTTATTGTTTCGAATACTTAGTAGTTTTACCAGGAATTAGATGCAGAACATAGAATGCACCCTTGATTTCAATTCATCACTGCTAATTGCAAATCTAGGTTTTATACCTTTCTGTGCAACAAAAATATGAAATATGGCAAGCTTAAAACTGTGTGGTTCTAAGATAAGTCAACTTTGAATAACATAGAGTACGATGTCCATTTTTAGATTTCCCTTTAATATCTAATATGATGTCCATAATTCGTTCATGAATTGCAGTGGACCCCAAACTAAGAGAAAGCAGGCAATGCTTTTGCAGGATGGGCAAGGTGTTAGCTTCTTATGCTACAAAACCCTCGTCTACAACACTTACTGTGTTCGCTCATTTAATGTGTTCGCTGTGTCAGACATGTGTTGTATGAGGTTTATGCTCCTGTGCTTCCACTCTGCACTGCATTTGCATAGATAAGTTATTGTCTGCTCCATGATTCCACTTATGTACCCCATAGGGTATTTACACATGGATTATGCGTGTAATTCATATCTATGCATCATCCTCAGGCCACAACATGTACATCCATACACTTTCTCCATATTTATTTGCAATTGTTCATATGGCTGTGTGCGCGATTGCTCGTGCATGTACCTTTTCCATCATCTACTCATGTACTCCTTCCATTCCTAAATATTTGTCACTTCGCTTCACATGAAACAACTTTAATTAATTATATATTAAAAATATTAATATTTACATTACATAATTAGTATCAATGGGAATTTATTTAAATCTAGTTTTTTAATAAATTTATTTAAAAATATAGAAGCTGCATATACTTTATAAAAATCTGAGTTAAACTTGTGGTATGCATATAAAAAACGACATAAAAAAGGGTCGGAGGGAGAACTCGACTACAACTTTTCTCATGTCATTGTACTATCAAGTACTATCTAAATTATTATTAAAACCCATCACGCTTCGATCCATCTAATTGACTTCTCTTTTTTTTCATGGTACAAAGATTCACGTCCAAAGTACTTAAAAAAATTAGTTAGTAACTTATACTCCCTTCGTTCCATAAAATATACAACTATGGGTTGCAGAAAACATGTAATTATAGATTAGGTGCCGATAAAATAGCTCACGTCTGACCAAGTTTCTAGCGAATACTATTCATATTTATAGCTCCAAATTAATTTATTAAGAAAATATATTTTATAAATAATCTAATGATATTTATTTGATATTGTAATTATTTATATCTTTTTTATCTATTTGGCGGACTTAAACAGGGTACTGTGCTATAATTGCATGTTTTTTTGGAATGGAGAGAGTAATTTGAAACACATGGAGTATCTCTCTTTAGAATGCACAATGTATTTAAACCGATAGTGTAACCATGTACTATGTTTTGACTTAAAATATTATAAAATCAGATTTATTCACACTATGATTATTTAGGGATATATTATGTATATTCCCACTTCCCATAGTTTTATAAGATCATGGACTGGTGTCCTAGAAAGATACGAGTATGATGTCATTGCCTTACATGTATGAAAAGGCCTGACCAATGATCGTTTTTATAGTACATTTCGGCGGTTTCAATAGTGTTTTGTGACAGAATAAGTTGTAGTAGAACTGATAAGCCAACGGAAATGAGTAGTAGAACCATAGCAACACTTTAGGACATACAGTAGAGTGTATTTTAGAGTACCATCTATGAGTTCACTGTACTCCTGTTCTAAAATAAGTACATGTCACACACTTCGAGAAGTCAAATAAATCTTAAGTTTAAAGAGATGTATAGATAATAATGTTAACATTTGTACCTCTAAATAGAATTCATATAAAAATATATGATATGGTTAAGGTTAATCTAATGATAATTATTTGATATTATAAATCTTAGTATGTTTATGTAGATTTGGTCAAATTTAAGTTTGTTTGACTGCTACAAGCATGAGATTTGCAGACTTATTTTGTTATGGTAGGCGTACTTATTTTAGAATATCACATCAGTACCATCCACGAGTTCATTGTACCCCTTCTGTTCTAAAATAAGTACACGTCACACACTTCGAGAAGTCAAACAAATCTTAAATATAAATCTTAGTATGTTTATATAGATTTAGTCAAACTTAAGTTTGTTTGGCTCCTACAAGCATGGGATTTGCCTTTGCATTTATTTTATTATTTTAGCCTTACTTATTTTAGTATATCACATCAATACCATCTACGAGCTCATTGTACTTGCTCTATTTTAAAATAAGTACACGCCGCGCACTTTGAGAAGTTAAACAATCTTAAGTTAAAAGAGATTTATAGAAAATATTATTAACATTTGTACCTCTAAAAAGAATTTGTATAAAAAATTAAAAATATATGATATGGTTAATCTAATAATAATTTTTTGCTATAAAAATATTAGTATGTTTATGTAGATTTGGTCACAACTTAAGTTTGTTTGACTACTGGAAGCTTGAGATTTGCATTTGTATTTATATTTATTTTGTTACTATAGCCGTATTTATTTTAGAATACCATCCATAAGCTTATGGTACTTCCTCTATTCTAAAACAAGTATACATCACGCACTTCGAGAAGTCAAACAAATCTTAAGTTCAAAGAGATTTATAAAAATAAAATTATTATTTGTACCTCTAAAAAGAATTTGTGTAAAAGTATATGATATGGTTAATCTAATGATAATTATTTAATATTATAAATCTTAGTATGCTTATTTAGATTTGACCATAATTTAAGTTTGTCTGACTACTAGAAGCTTGAGATTTGCATTTGCATTTTTTAATGTAGTTGTACTTATTTTAGAATATCACATATGTACCATCCATAATCTTATTGTACTTCCTCTATTCTAAAATAAATACACGTCACGTATTTCGAGAAGTCAAACAAATATTAAGTTTAAAGAAATTTATAGCAAATAATATTAACATTTGTACCTCTAAATAGATTTTTTATAAAAAAAATATGACACTTAGTGTATTGATAATTATTTGATATTATAAATGTTAGTATAATAAAAAAAGGTGTATAACTAAACTATTTTTTGTTATGCCGTGGTCTCTATAACCTGTTTAATGAATTACTGATCAAATTCATATGAAGGAAACAAAGAACCAACACATGTTTCCAGTGCCAATGGAATTGAGAAGTATCAAAGTTTAATGACTTACTAAGATTTCAGTTAGAATATTTATTGAAATGCACCAAAATTAAACCAAAACAAAGAACACCACAGACGTGACTATGTGGTAAAAAGAAACAGAGCAATTCGTATTTAATGTAGTCATTTGAAACATACCAGCTCTTATTAGAGCTGCAATCAGTTTCTGAAAAGTGACATCATCCAACAAAAAATATGTCCTCCAGATGCCTTAGGTCCATTTGATTTTGATTCAGCTATCTTTGCTAAAAAGAAACAAGAAACCACCTTGTACCTCTGTCTCATCACTGAATTCTTCATCATTAATTCACCTTTGAGAACGTGGTGTTATATATGCATGTCGGGTACCTAGATTAGGGGGGCCCTAAATGAGGCGAATTAGAGACAAGCAAAATCACCCTCACCTCTCTTGAAAGAAAACCAGATACTAACTAAGAAGAAATCCCAATCCTCCTCCAACTGGGCCGACACGCAAATCAGGGCCACAAACCACAAAGCCCACCAACTCGAGCGGCGTTCGCCCGACCGCTCGAGACAAGGGTACGGAAACCGCTCGAGCGAGCAAGCCGCTCGAGACAGCAATGCAGACCGCTCGAGCGGGACGGAGAACGCTCGAGCGGGCAATCGCTCGAGTTGGCCTCAATCATTGCCCATCCAGAGCCGCACATGGCTACAGGGCTCGAACAGTGCCGCAGACCATCCGCCCTGCCTAACTCCATGGCTACAGAGCTCGTAACAGTGGATCGTACGCGGGTCGCATCCGCATTACGCTGCCTATCCCCCGGATTCAAGGATGGCAGATGCCACTATTAAGCCATGCCTTGTGCTGTGCCACACGCGACACCTTCTCAAACACCGTTGTCAACTCTCCGTACCACCTAACCCGCTGCTCGGTCCCATCGCACGGGACGTCAACCCCTCGAGCCGGCCTCCAGGCGCTTGAGGAAATGATGGCGGACGCGATCGACGTACGGAGCAAGCAGTGTCCTGTCTTTCCCACCTCGACGACCATATCGCAGGGTTCCCAGGACGCACGTGCTCGTCTACGCCCTGCGCCATACCTCGACTACGTCAGCCCACGATCGAGGAGGACGAGCAGGCCATCATCGCCCATGCTGCTACAGGCTCTAACCGGACCAAAGGGAGCGACTACGGTCTCGACGACTCGACGTGGCGCCCATACCTCGACGTCACGCGCACGATTGCCCTACCTACTCTTGTACTCCTGAGTCTCCCCTTGGTCTATAAAAGGGGATGCCAGGGCCTAGTTCAGGACGGGTTACGAGACACACGCTCACAGGTTACAATCCTCATATTCACAACACACTTCCACGCACGCTAAGTCTCGGGACTCCCTTGTATTCACCCCTGTACAAGCACCACGGTGCAAGATAATACAAGTTTCCTCCCCCCCCGCTGGACGTAGGGCACTCTTTGCCTGAACCAGGATAAACACTTGTGTCCTTCTTGCATCACCATCCGGATTAGGGAGCACGCATAGAAATTTACTCGTTGGTGTTATACCCCCCGGGTACGAAACACCGACAGTTGGCGCGCCAGGTAGGGGCACCGCGTGTTTCACCCGATTCCCGCCACTTTCCGGATGGCTTCATCCGATTCCTCACTTCCATTCGCCACGGTCATCTGGTTTGGGAGCCTAGAGTTCGTGTCGCTCGGCCCAGGCCACGACATGGCTCTGCTCTCAATCGGAGAACCGGGTGGAGGGCGCTCGTCACCTCCACACGCCGGTGGGGTTGCGCGACGACCACACCACCACGGCTCGCCACCACGACGCCGTCACAACCAGCATCAGCATCACCGGCAGCAGGCACAGGGCCATGCGCACCCTGCTCGTGCGCCACCCCGGCCAGACACCGCAGTACGCCCAGCCGGGGTGCCAAGTGTGCGGCAGGGGGTGACGCATGAACAGGAGGTCCTCGACATGGACCCTGACTTCACGTACGCCATGCGTTCACCGAGAGAGCCCGGCGTGGTGCCTCGAGCGCGCGCACAGCCAGTGTCGTCAAACTTGTTGCCGCACGGGATCTACCGAGCCCGTCGCGGGCTCCCGTTCGGACTCACCAACGCCACCACTACGTACGCCCATGGGCTTCGGACAGCCATGGGATCGCAAGAAGGGAGTCCTGGCCCCCTCCTGCGTGCCACCATGGACCTGGAGGTCGTGTGGCCGGCGTCGGTGGACTGCGGGTTCGACAGAGTGCCTGGCTCGCAACGCCGCAACACGGTCGGTGATATGCGCCGCTGGATCGAGGAGGAGAGCACAGGGAGACCCTGGACGCCGTCCAGCGCTAACCCAGACTCTGATGACTCGGACTCAGGGTGCTATGACCCGGCTCGTGAGTGCTTTCACCTCAACGCTGACGTCCCGTCGGATGAGGAAACCAGAGACGGCGCCGCCACGGTGGTCCCTGCAGCCAACCGGGTGGACGTCACCCCAGCGATCGGGACATCGGCAGCTGGAGCCTTGCAAGTGATGGAGCCGCGTGGACCATTGCCACCGCCAGCGCAAGGCGACCCACGACCTGAAGATGACGCTCGAGCGGCACAATGGGCCCAGCTCAGGGAGATAGAGGCCAAGATGAACGAGGAACGCGCAAACCTTGAACTACTCAAGCGTGCGCTCGAGCAGAACCATCCGCTCCCTCCTCGAGCCCTGGGCGCTCGAGGAAAAGCGCGGGGTGTCCTCAACCGCATCATCAATGACGGACGACCGGAAGCGCCACCCGAGCCCGCCCACTTCCCTCGAGCAAGCCAGAATGTTCTTGCGGCAGCCATGCTACTGAGGGATATGCCAGCACCCTCGAATCCGCATGCATTGCGGATACGAGATGAGGTTCAAGGGCTCCTCCAAGTCGCGGCCGTCCAGCAAGCTGAGAGCTCGGCCTCACGACAGCGAGAGGCGGCCCCAGAGCAACCACGATACGAGCGGGAGGGTTCTGTCCACCAAGAGGCACCCCCTCAAGGTGGTAGAGCCCCTGCTCGAGAATGCATCCTCGACAACCGCGCGCCTCAAGATGCGCGTCATGACATCAACGACAACCGACGACGCAAGGCCGCGGGTGCCGAGGACCGCGGCTTTAGAGCCCATCGAGGAGGACGCTACGACAGCGACGAAGACCAGATGACTCCTGAGCCGCCGGGCCCTCGAGTCTTCAGTCGATCTATCCGCAACACGCCATTGCCAAACCCGTTTCGACCCCCCACGAGCTTGGTCAAGTACAACGGGGAGACCAAGCCAGAGCTCTGGCTGGCCGACTTCCGGCTGGCCTGCCAGCTGGGAGGGGCTCGAGAGGATAAGGCGATCATACGCCAACTCCCTCTGTTTCTCTCTGACACCGCTCGACGGTGGCTCGAGGAGCTTCCCCCCAATCAAATCTACGATTGGACCGACCTGGTCCGGATTTTCGAGGGGAACTTCAAGGGCACCTACGTTCGGCCTGGCAACTCGTGGGATCTCCGTGGCTGCAAACAAAATGCCACGGAATCTCTCCGGGATTTTGCTCGACGCTTCTCCAAGCTACGCACCGAGCTACCACACATCCCAGACCATGACGTCATCCTGGCGTTTGTCTCAGGCACCACCTGCAAAGAGCTCGTGCGGGAGCTCGGGCGCAACCGCCCAAAGACGGTCAACGAGCTCATGGATGTCGTCGCCGACTACGCTGCCGGCGACGAGGCCGTGGGGGCCTTCTTCGGCGGGACCGGGAACAAGGCCGCTCCTCCCCCGGGAGGCGGTGAGGGCTCGAGCAAGGCCCAGAAGAAAAACCAGAAGAAGAAGAAAGGCAACCTGCAAGGCAAGCGCGAGGGCACGGAGGACGAGGTGGCCGTTGCCGAGCGCAAGAAGCCTAGGCCCCCACCGGGTGGGGGCGTCTTCGACAAAATGCTGAAGCAGCCCTGCCCATACCACAAGGAACCGGCCAAGCACAACCTCGAGGACTGCCGTATGCTTCGAGGCTACTTCAAGAAAATCGGCCTTGATAAGGACGACGGCAAGAAGGATGAGGGCCACGACGATCAAGTCAACGACAACGACGACAATGGGTACCCACCCATCACCGAGTGCTACATGATCTATGGCGGTCCCTCCACCCAGATGACACGTCGAGAGCGCAAAGCCGAGCGCAGGGAGGTCTTCTCTGTGAAGCCCGCCACGCCTCGATTCCTCGACTGGTCAGATGCTCCCATTACGTTCGACCGTGATGATCATCCAGACCACGTCACCAACCCCGGCTCATACCCTCTCGTCGTCGCCCCGATCATCCTCAACGCCCGCTTCACCAAAGTCCTCATGGATGGAGGCAGCAGCCTCAACATCATCTACATGGAGACCCTCACACTGCTCGGCCTCACGAGAGCCGACCTCCAGCCGAGCGCCGGGGGCTTCCACGGAGTGGTCCCCGGCAAGAAAGCACTCACGGTCGGACGCATCGACCTCCCCGTTGTCTTTGGGACGCGCTCGAACTTCCATCGAGAGGTCCTAACTTTTGACGTGCCCACTTTCGAGGGGTCGTACCATGCCATCTTGGGCAGGCCATGTTACACAAAGTTCATGGCCATCCCCAACTATGCCTACCTCAAGCTCAAGATGCCAGGACCAAAAGGAGTCATCACTGTCGGCTCCACGTATGAACACGCCTACCACTGCGATGTGGAGTGCGTCGAGAACGGGGAGTCGCTGGCAAACGTGATGGGAACCTCTGAAGACTTGGCCATGATGCTCGACCACATGGCGGCTGAGGCCTCTGCTCCAACACCCAAGCGGCAGGCTGGCAACTTCGAGCCCGCTGAAGATACCAAGAAGATCCCGCTCGATCCAAGCTCCTCGGGGAAAAAGACGCTGATCATCAGCGCCTCCCTCGACAACAAATAGGAAGCAGTGCTCGTCGACTTTCTCCGCGCAAACGCCGACATGTTTGCGTGGAGTCCTCGGACATGCCTCGGCATACCGAGGATGTCGCCGAGCACGCCTTGAGATCCGTCTGGTTCAAGACTGTCAAGCAACGCCTACGCCGCTTCGACGAGGAGAAGCGCGAGTCATCCGCGAGGAGGTCGAGAAGCTCGAGAAGGCCGGATTCATCAAGGAGGTACATCATCCCGAGTGGCTAGCTAATCCTGTATTAGTAGAGAAAAAGAATGGAAAAATGAGGATGTGTGTAGATTACACTAGTTTAAATAAAGCATGTCCCAAGGTCCCATTTCCTTTACCTCGAATAGATCAGATTGTTGATTCCACTGCGGGTTGTGAAGTACTTTCCTTTCTCGACGCCTACTCTGGCTATCACCAAATCAAGATGAAGGAGTTCGACCAGCTCGCGACCTCTTTCATCACCCCTATGGGCATGTACTGTTATGTCACGATGCCTTTCGGTCTTGAAACGCCGGGCAACATATCAGCGCTGCATGTTACATGTTTTTGGCAAACATATAGGAGAAACGGTTGAGGCATACGTGGATGACATCGTTGTCAAGACACGTAAGGTCGAAAACCTTATCGAGGACCTCAAATTGACATTCGAATGCCTTAAAGCTAAGAACATCAAATTGAACCCCGAGAAATGCGTATTTGGGGTGCCTCGAGGCATGCTGCTAGGCTACATCGTTTCCCAGCGAGGGATCGAGGCCAACCCAGAGAAGGTCGCGGCCATCATGCGGATGGGGCCGATTCGAGACCTGAAAGGGGTGCAAAAGGTCACGGGATGTCTGGCCGCCCTTAGCCGATTCATCGCACGCTTGGGAGAAAAAGCTTTACCTCTGTACCGACTCCTCAAGAAAGCTGAGCACTTTGCATGGACGCCTGAAGCAGAAGAGGCCCTCTCGAAACTGAAGAGCATGCTCACGTCTCCTCCTGTACTCGTACCGCCTCGACCAGCTCAAGACGACAAGCCCGCCGAGTCCCTCCTCCTCTATGTCGCCGCAACCACTCAGGTGGTCAGCACGGCCATAGTGGTCGAGAGGCAGGAAGAGGGGCACGCGCTTTCCGTTCAGCGGCCGGTATATTTCATCAGTGAGGTGCTCTCAGATACCAAAATCCGATACCCTCATATCCAAAAGTTGCTCTACGCGATCGTGATCACACGTCGAAAACTCCAGCATTACTTCCTTAGCCACCCGGTAACGGTAGTGTCATCATTCCCGCTCGGGGAAATCATTCAGAACCGGGAAGTAGTGGGTCGAATCGCTAAGTGGTCAGTCGAGCTCATGGGCGAGACCATCACTTATGCCCCACGAAAAGCTATCAAATCCCAAGTGCTGGCCGACTTTGTGGCGGAGTGGACCGACGTCCGGCTTCCCCCGGTTCAGATTCAAGCTGAGCTATGGACCATGTATTTCGACGGGTCGCTCGTGAAAACAGGAGCGGGCGCAGGCCTACTTTTCATCTCACCACTCGGAGAACACATACGCTACGTGCTACGCATCCACTTTGCCGCCTCGAACAACATGGCAGAATATGAGGCGCTCGTTACTGGGTTGCGTATCGCCATCGAGCTCGGGATTCGACGCCTCGACGCTCGAGGCAACTCACAACTTGTCATCGACCAGGTGATGAAAGCCTCGAGCTGTCACGACGAAAAGATGGAAGCGTATTGCAATGAGGTGCGCAAACTGGAAGCAAACTTTCATGGCCTCGAGCTCAACCACATCCCAAGACGCTTCAATGAAGCGGCTGATGAGCTAGCCAAGATCGCGTCAACTCGAGCACCGCTCCCCCCAAATGTCTTCTCGAAAGATCTTCACGAGCCGTCCGTAAAATGGGACTCGGGGGCTGGGGCGGGACCAGCTGTCGAGCCCGTCTCCACGACCGAACCCCCCTCGACGGGGGCCACGATCATGGAGATCGACCAAGATACAAGCCCGCCACCTGATTGGCGTGCACCGTTCCTCGAGTACCTCATTCGAGGGGAGCTACCAGAGGATCGAACGGAGGCAAGACGGCTAGCTCGACGAGCTAAAACTTACGTCCTTTACGGGGATGACAGAGAGCTCTATCGCCGGAGCCCAACTGGCGTACTCCAACGGTGCATCTCGATCGAGGAAGGCAGGAAACTGCTCAGGGACATGCACTCGGGGGCTTGTGGCCACCACGCTGCTCCTAGGACCCTTGTCGGGAACGCGTTCCGTCAAGGCTTCTACTGGCCCACAGCTACTGCTGACGCCATCAAGCTTGTTCGAGCGTGTGAGGGATGCCAATTCTACGCCAGGCAGACACACCTTCCTGCACAAGCGCTCCAGATGATCCCCCTCACGTGGCCATTTGCGGTATGGGGACTCGATCTGGTCGGACCCCTCAAAAAGACGACGGGAGGCCACACCCACCTGCTCGTGGCCATCGACAAGTTCACCAAATGGATCGAGGCCAAGCCCGTCACCAACATCCGCTCGGAACGGGCGGTCGAGTTCTTCACCAACATCATCCATCGCTTCGGAGTCCCTAACGTCATCATTACGGACAATGGCACCCAGTTCACAGGCAAGAAGTTCCTAGACTTTTGCGATCGGAATCACATCCGTGTGAACTGGTCAGCGGTCGCCTACCCTCGAACTAATGGTCAAGTCGAGCGCGCAAACGGCATGATCCTGCAGGGCCTCAAACCAAGGATTTTCAGACGCTTGAACAAACACGGCAACAAGTGGGTAGCTGAACTCCCATCTGTCCTGTGGAGCCTACGGACGACCGAAAGCCGAGCCACTGGGTTCACCCCATTTTTCTTGGTCTATGGGTCTGAGGCCGTCCTCCCCACTGATCTCGAGTACGGGTCCCCTCGACTCAAGGCCTACAACGAGCAGACTAATCAGGAGAGGCTAGCAAACGCCATCGACCAGGCAGAAGAAGCTCGAGACATGGCGCTCCTACACTCTGCGCGCTACCAACAGAAGCTACGGCAATATCATGAGAAGAATGTGCGCAAAAGGAACTTCAAGGTTGGTGATCTCGTGCTCCGTCGACGTCAAGACAACAAGGGACGCCACAAGCTCACTCCTCCATGGGAAGGTCCGTTCATCGTGATCAAGGTGTTGAAGCCGGGGACATACAAGTTAGCCAGAGAAGACGGCTCGATCATCACCAACGCATGGAACATCGAACAGCTACGTCGCTTTTTCCCCTAGGCCTCGATACCTTGTACATATTTCGCTTAAATTGTACCGCTAGTATGAATAAATAAGTCGGTTTTTCACTTCTTGTTCATATGCAAGGTGGGCTCGACTTTGTTTCCACAAAGTCAAGCCCCCCTCGGGGGCTAGACCAGGGGGGGAACCCCCCTGAAGTCCTCAAAAAACGCCTCTAGTTTTTCAAAATAGCGCTCGATGCAATCTTTTCCCTCCTCGCCTCGAAATTTGTCGTAGGCTAAGACGTTGCGACACCTCGAACTCATCGAGCCTGGGCAATCGAGCACAAGGTTTCCTACGCTTCAGGGCTACGGCATCCTAACTCATCCCCTCTCAAAGTAGTTCGAGCATGATGCCAACACTTAGCCAAAACAAAGTAAAGGCAAGAAGGGAAAATGATATCAAGTGCAAAAAGGAAAAGTTAGAGTGTTACGATTCAGATTACGAGCATCAAGGTTTTGGGCCACTATGGCCACCTTCACGACCAGAATATTTCTAATTTTTACAAGGGCCTTGTCGCCCAGATTTCGGCTCGCAGGCCAGATGAAACCTATTCTGCATCAGGCGGGAGGACTTCCTGCAGTAGATCACCTCCAAGACGTGCACCCGGTTCCTCCGCCTCGGCCTTGAGCTGCTCAATCCGAGGGTTGACCCCTCCTTCTTGCTCACCCTCGACGTAGGCAAAGCCGCCCGCGACGGCCTCCATCCCGGCCCGGGCCTCCTCCCTCGAGACGCTAAATCCCGAGTAGAAGATCGCCATTGTCCGGCGCGCAGCAAAGACAAGGGCGTCCTGGACTCGACCCCGCAGAGAAGCGCCGAGCTCGAGGACCCGGTTAGCATAGCTCTGGCCAGCAGCTGGCCCCTCGACATCCACCACCGGTGGGAATCCCCACTTGGCGCTGAGAGTGTCGATGGCGCCGGTGACGCGGGCCTTTGCTGAGATCACGCCTTCAGCCAGCGCATGGGAGGAATTGGCAAACTCACGTGCGTCGGCCAGGCTCGCCTCCAAACCTGAAAAGGAACGACAAGAACCAAATGCTCAATCAGGTGCTCGAGCCACACACACACACGTGTGAATCAGTGCACGAGAAAAGGACCAAAGGACTCGAGCACTTACCGGTGCAGCGTTCGAGCGCCCGCGCGAGCTCAGCCTCCTTCCCCTGGAGGGCGCGCTCGACGTCGCGCTTCTCCACGCGCAGCTCCTCATAAGCCTTGCCGGCGCCCTGGATAGCGAGGTCCTTTGTTGTCATCTCTAAACGGAGGTTCACCGCATCCGTCTGGAGACCGTTGGCCCGCATTTTTTCTGCTTCAAACGCGCTGGCAAGAGCTTCTTTCTCGGCGGCTTCCCGGGCGACCGATGCCTGGAGATCCTTCACGTAGGCCTCGACGCCGGCCTTCTCCTTCTGGAGCTGCTCCATATCCCGGCACTTGGCCTTATAGCTCTGCAGCGCAACAACCGCATCCTTCTTGAGCTGCTCGAAGGCCGCGTGCAGCTGCGCGTACCTCTCGCCTGACTCCTGCCGCGCCGTCTCGGCCTCCTGCGCCACCCGAGCGAGCTCATCTCGAGCTTCCTTGGCATCTTCCTTGGCGGCGTCCAGGGCCGCGTTGGCCTCTCGAAGAAGCCGGGCAGACCGATGCAGCTCCGCCTCAGCGTCTCGCCCCAGGCGCACGTATCGTCGGATCTCGTCCTCACTCTCACGGAGAGCATGGATGTGAACCGATTTGGCGTACGAACAGCTTTCCGCCGTCTGAGCCACGGAAAAGAGAAAAGAAAAATCGTCAAACACGAACGACGACAAACCCAAACGAAAAAGATGGGGCCGTGCCCAAAAGTACTTACAGAAGAAACCCGGGGCAGGTCCTCAGAAACGAGCGACAGGGCGACCCTCAGAGCACGCTCGAGCCACTGCCGGCGCTCTTCGGCCTCCACGCGCGCCTCGAGCTCCTTCTGATCGTCCATCACGACCGCGGGAGCTTCATGGTCGAGGGGGTCGGGGAGCACCAGCGGCGGCCTTTCCCACAAAGGGAATTCCTCCCGTGCCTCCTTGTCGACGGAGGAATGGAGTCTCCTCGCTGCCTCCAAACCGACGCCCGCCGTCGCCACCCGCTCGGCCAAGGACATCGGACGCTGCGGCTGGCCCTGGGAAGAAGACGCCTCCAAGGCGAGCACCCGCGCCTCGAGCCGCCTCCGCTCTTCAATAGAGGCCGTGGAGGGCTCGACAGGACCGAGACCGGCCGACCGCATGTGGCCGTCAATGAGGGCAGACGCCGTTTGCCTCCTCTGAGCCTCCTCCCACTGGTCGGCCTCGGACATAGTGGTAAACTCCACCTCGCCCGTCGTCGAATCGGGCACGAGGTGAGGCACCACGACCTCCCCTAACCGCGGCACGAAGCGAGGCTCCTCCCTGTGCTCGTCCCCCTGGTACTTGTCGTCGCCCGCAGCGGCGGGTGACTCAACTAGCCGCCCCACGTCCATCTGCAACTCCTCTTGCTCAACCCGCGGCTCTGAGTGCGGCAGACTCTCCTCAACGCCTGCGGCGGCAAGCTGCGCTACCGGCGCCACCTGTTGCTCCACCAACTCCTCCTCCTGCGTGGCGGCGGGGCGCTCCTCGACCGCGTCCACTCGAGCGATGGCTTGGGCCTCCCCCTCATTGACCCGGTGCCCAGCTGAGGGCTCGACCTCCGTGTCTCGAGATGGGGTTGAGACTTGGCTGGGTTGAGGCTCAGGCACCGGAACCGCCTCCTGCATCTCCACATCTCCCACCGACCGATCGGTGGCAGCCGGTACCTCCTCCACCCCCTTCTCTCTACGCTCTTCCTCGAGCTGGCGTAGACCGGGCGGCCAGGAAGACTTGGTGCCCGAGCTCGGACTCTCCTCGAGCACGATGGGCTGTAGCTCCGACCCGGCCCCCGTCGCCGGCCCTGGCGTCCCTGCCCCTTGGTCGCCTGCAGCCACATCTCCCAGCGCACCTGACGATATCAGGGTCTCGAGCGGGAGGGTGGCCGAGACCGTGGTGGCGGTGGCGTCCCTCTCCTCCGCTGCCGCCTTGGCCACATCCCCGGCACCTGCACGGGACGCAGCTGCCATCAGCCTACCACGCTTAAGGGCATCTTTAGCCCGCTCTAGCCAATCCGGAGCAGAGGGGGGGAGGGTCACTCCACCTGGCATCGACGGGGCGCCACTCGATCCTCCCGCGGTCCTCAGCCTCTTAGTAGGCACCATGGAAGGGAGGGAGGGTAGAGTCTGCAGAAGGCGTTTAGTCCTGGAAGAAAGAGAAAAACAAAAACTCATTATAACCCAGCACTCACGCACGGACGAAAAGGAGAATAAAATAGGGAAAGTCGACCAGAAGACTTACCCTGCAGACGAGGCAGCGCCACTCGAGCCGGCCGGCTTGCTCGAAGCGCTCGGGGGCTTCCGAGCCTCAGATGCTCCCCTCGAGTCTCTCGAGGTCTTGGGGATCTCGAGCCCACCACCCGCGCCGCTCGGGGGCTTCGAGACCTGGGCAGCCACCCCCGTACTAGCCGACTCCTTGGCCGGCGCAGGCACAGCGTCCCTCGCAGGGTCCTGGGGCCTGCCGGCTGAGGATCGCTCAGCTCGACGGTCGCCAGTGGGAGCCTGGCGCTGCTCGCCGGACTGTGCGGAGGATGAAGTACGCACATTCGCAGCCTCCTGCTGCCGGGTGTGCGCGCCCGTGGTAGACAAATGGGGACGGGGGGAACACTCCCGCCGCGTCGGAGACGGCGCCCGCCCGCCGTGGCCAGGATGACGGGACGATTCCTCTCGCCGTCCCCCCTGAACTGGTGATGGCGAGCGAGTACGGCGGCTGGAGCGTTTGGTCGCCCCTCCTTGCTGCCTCGATTGGGCAGGCGACGGCGCTCGAGCGCCGCGGCTCGACGACTCCTCCCGACTACCCGCCTGGACCAGCGACGAGTCACCACGCAGAACGCCTGGCGCCAAAGGCGGCTCCTGCACACGAGAGCGAGCAGGTGTCAGGGCTCGAGTGGCGGCGGCGCCATCGCTGTCGGTCGCTTCATCATCTTCCTCATCATCATCGCTCCCGTACTCGTCGGTTGACTCGAGACTGGAACTCCAGTCGGTCGGATCCGCCGCCAGGCGTATTTCGCACGCCCGGCGACGCCTAGCCCTACGCTTCTGAGTCTCCTCTAAAGCAAGAGCCTTCTTCGCTTTCTCTTCCTTTTTCGAGAGTACGGCGGCGTGAGCTCGTTCGCCCCTCAGGCGTCTTACCTCACGGTCGGGCGCGTCCTCCTTCACCGGGGGCCTCGACTCCGCGTGGTCGATGATGTTCTGGAAAAAGGAACAGATCTCGATGAAGGTTACTCGAGCAAAAGACACGACGAAGAGACGGTCTCGAGAAAACTTACATAGCCCAGCAGATTGTGTTCCGGACACATGCGGAAGAGCCCGACTTGGTCCTCGCCAAAACTCCTCCCGGCGTCGATTGCGTCGCGCACTCGAGCCACGATTGTGGCAACCGGGAGGGGCGTGTCCGACATCCTGCTGGCCTCGAGCGCCGCGGGATCAGCGTTCTCCGTCATCTGGTCGAGCCGCAGCGGGCGCTCGGCGAGCGGAAGCACCCGCCGGCTGTGGAACTCGGCGACAACATGCGCGATGTTGAAGAAAAGATTGCCAGACCTCTTGTTGCGGAGGCTCGTGATGGCGTCGAGCAGGGGGTTCATACGGGGCTGGCGCGCCGCCGGCTGGCCATGCGCCCAGTTGAAGCCAGGCGCAGTAAGAACAGCGCCGGTGTACTCCAGGAAAAAGCCTCCCTCGTTGCGGAGATAGAACCACTCCCGGTCCCAGTTGGCGTTGTTCGACGACCACGAGCCGGATAGCCAACATTCCTTCCTCTTCAACCCGAGCGAGCAGGAGCCCGCTCGAACATAGCGGCGGATCTTTGGCTGTACTGCCTTCTCCTCCTCCTCTTCCTCGTCCTCCTCCTCGCTCTCCTCCTCCTCCTCGTCGTCGTCGTCACCATCGTCATCAACGACCTTCTGGTTTTTCACCGCCTTGGTGAAAAGCGTCGCCTTGAAGACGTGGGTAAACAAATCCCACTGCGGCGCCATCCCCAGATACCCCTCGCACACGGCAGCGTAGGTGGCCGCGAGCGAGATGGAGTTAGGGTTGAAATGCTGGAGCTCGACCCCGAAATGATGGGGGAGCGCCGGCATGAAGCGGCTCGGCCGCGCACCAAGTCCCCGCCGGTGGAACCTGATGAAGCTCAGAATGTAGCCCTGCGGAGGATTGGGCTCGAGGTCGCCGTCGTCCGGCACCCTCCACTCCGGTAGCCCCTCCGCCGGATTAGGCGGAAGTAACCCGCCGTTCACCAAGTTGAGCAGCATCCCCTCGGTCACCGTAGACCGAGGCCACGGAAGCGCGTCCGCCATCACCACTGGCACGGAAGGCTTGGCGGCGCCCTTGCCCTTGCCCTTGACCTTGCCGCCGGCACCACGGCTGGAGCTCTGGCCCGTCTTCTTGGTTGGCCTCCCCATGGCGGTGACGGGAGCAGAACAACGGAAGCAGCGGCGGCGGAGCGCTGGGAATGGTGGCGCCGGGAACGGTGGAGCAGAAGACAGATACGACCACGGGCTACAACAGCACCGGCGGTCACGAACGGCGGTGGCGGCAGCGATTGCAGAAAACGGCGGCAGCGGCGGATTGGATCTAAGGCAGAATACAACTGCTGGCGGGGGCGGCGAAGAAGGGCGCACGCAACGCGAGACGAAGCGGAACCGACGCCAGCCCACGATCACCACGATGCGCCAGTTTCCGCCTAAAAAGGCGCGCCACTTGCAACGGATAAACGCGACTCGAACGGACGCGATGATGGGACGTCTCGACAGACGCTCCCTTACACGGTAAGAAACCCAGGGATCCTGGTCCCACCAGTAAGTCTCGAGGGAGCGGAGGCTGACCCACGAACGGGTTCGAACAGCCGCCCTCGAGCACCCGAGTTAGGGGCGCCAATGGGAAGGGACCCTCGAAAGGTTCCGCTCGAGAACGAACTCTCGAACCCAGAAGGCGTGTCCAAGGCCGGGCACTAAGCATCTAAGAGATCCCGCCGACGGGAGGCACACGAGCCGCTGGCCCCCTCGAACGGGGCCAGTCCTCTGGAAGCTAAGAGCCCAGCTTTAATGAGAGCGCCCCCGGGCCGCGAAGCCGCCTCCCCTCGAAAGGAGGCGAGCTCTCACTTGGACTATCCGCTATTAGCTCACAGGGAGGTATGGCGCTCGCTCGGTCGCGAGTAGTGTCAGATCTCTCGCCACTTGGATCTGATCCAAGAGATCTAGCGAGGAACTAGATCGCGACTCTGGCCCAGCCATTCGAGGCTCGGGGGCTCGAGTCACGTAAACAACCTCCCTCGACACGGGAGGAGCCGAAACCACTCGGGGGCTCGAACGGTGATCGGAAATCTCCTGCCTTGAGACACTACAACTCCAGTTAATACTACTCTTACCAAAGACCATTCATCTCAAAGCCCCCAGAGGAATGCCACATTCCTCTGGGGCCTCGGGGGCTACCCCCGGGGGTCGCTCGCGCGCCCCCCACGGAGAAAGAGCAAAGTAAGCTCCTCGAGACAACGCAACCCTAAAATCTAGGTACTTCAACTCCACTTCATGATCCCTTGCTTGAAGTTTCTCACAATCAAACAAGGGCTCGGGGGCTACTGTCGGGTACCTAGATTAGGGGGGCCCTAAATGAGGCGAATTAGAGACAAGCAAAATCACCCTCACCTCTCTTGAAAGAAAACCAGATACTAACTAAGAAGAAATCCCAATCCTCCTCCAACTGGGCCGACACGCAAATCAGGGCCACAAACCACAAAGCCCACCAACTCGAGCGGCGTTCGCCCGACCGCTCGAGACAAGGGTACGGAAACCGCTCGAGCGAGCAAGCCGCTCGAGACAGCAATGCAGACCGCTCGAGCGGGGCGTAAACCGCTCGAGCGGACGACCGCTCGAGCGGGACGGAGAACGCTCGAGTGGGCAGTCGCTCGAGTTGGCCTCAATCATTGCCCATCCAGAGCCGCACATGGCTACAGGGCTCGAACAGTGCCGCAGACCATCCGCCCTGCCTAACTCCATGGCTACAGAGCTCGTAACAGTGGATCGTACGCGGGTCGCATCCGCATTACGCTGCCTATCCCCCGGATTCAAGGATGGCAGATGCCACTGTTAAGCCATGCCTTGTGCTGTGCCACACGCGACACCTTCTCAAACACCGTTGTCAACTCTCCGTACCACCTAACCCGCTGCTCGGTCCCATCGCACGGGACGTCAACCCCTCGAGCCGGCCTCCAGGCGCTTGAGGAAATGATGGCGGACGCGATCGACGTACGGAGCAAGCAGTGTCCTGTCTTTCCCACCTCGACGACCATATCGCAGGGTTCCCAGGACACACGTGCTCGTCTACGCCTGCGCCATACCTCGACTACGTCAGCCCACGATCGAGGAGGACGAGCAGGCCATCATCGCCCATGCTGCTACAGGCTCTAACCGGACCAAAGGGAGCGACTACGGTCTCGACGACTCGACGTGGCGCCCATACCTCGACGTCACGCGCACGATTGCCCTACCTACTCTTGTACTCCTGAGTCTCCCCTTGGTCTATAAAAGGGGATGCCAGGGCCTAGTTCAGGACGGGTTACGAGACACACGCTCACAGGTTACAATCCTCATATTCACAACACACTTCCACGCACGCTAAGTCTCGGGACTCCCTTGTATTCACCCCTGTACAAGCACCACGGTGCAAGATAATACAAGTTTCCTCCCCCCGCTGGACGTAGGGCACTCTTTGCCTGAACCAGGATAAACACTTGTGTCCTTCTTGCATCACCATCCGGATTAGGGAGCACGCATAGAAATTTACTCGTTGGTGTTATACCCCCCGGGTACGAAACACCGACAATGCATCTCTCTCAAACTGCTGTATTTGATATGGTCGACCTTTCGGTACAATTTAAGAAATCTTGATAGATTATATAAATTTCATGTATGATAGCCAACAAATGGTTCTAAAGATAATAATAATAAGACGTGTAAACTAGCATGCTTATATTTTAGAATACTAACTATTCATGAATATTATCAGTTACTAACACATAAATTAGGATAGTCTACTTCACATCTAGAAAATATTACAAAATAAGCATTTTTCATATCATCAAATAATGCAAACCCTTTTTCAATATCATCAAATAATGAGTATATATCACGCAGACAAATGATTTTAGGTGGTCAAAAAAAAAGATTTTATACTCAGTATACTAAAATAATAGTAGAAATTACGAATATTATAAAATTATAAGAGATATGAAAACGTTTAATCTTGACACAGAAACTTGGTTGATAAAAAACGAAATGGATGAAAAGCGCACGTGCAAAAGATACCCCGGATTTTCTAATGATTCCAACGGATTACTAAACCATAGAATTTTGATAGTCTAGTCCGCATCTAAAAACATATGGGCCTTGTTTAGTTGCATGCAAAAAGGTTAGAAATATGACTCTCTCTCCATCACATCAATTTTTAGCCGCTTGCATAGAGCACTAAATGTAGGTAAAAACATAACTAATTACACAGTTTAGTTGTACATCATAAGGCGAATCTTTTGAGCCTAATTGATACACGATTAGACAATATTTGTCAAATAAGACAAAAGAGTTACTATTCATCGAGTCACATTTCTAGCCAACTAAACAAGGCCATGGAATCCTATCTTCTGATCTAATAAATTAAAGAGTTTTCAATTATGAACTCTATCACGCAAGCAAATAATTTATATGGGAGCAAACTAAATTATATGGGAAACGAGCAACTTTGGACTAGGACTGATAAACAGCGAAAAAGGATAAATTTACACTAGAACAAAGAGAAAAGGAAACCCAGCGTACATGATACAGGAGCAACCTCGTGTTCTGTACGACAAGAGCAAACAAAAAGAAAAGCAATGTAAAAACAAAAAAAAGGAAGCAAATTCAAGGCAGAATGAGACCGAACCATACGAAATGTGCGTCTGTTGGCCCATGAGCCCATGCCTCAACTATCTGTACGAAGCAAACTCCAGGCAGAATTACCGGGCATTTTTTACCACCTAGGCATTGCATCTGTTGACTTTGTGGGCCCGCTTGCTGTAAAAAGGTTGCATGCATGCATCTGCCATGCTGCAGACCGGCCAACCACCACCACAAGTTAAGGTGGACGCGCCATGCTTTTCAGGCAGCTCTCGCCACTGGACAGCCCATGCACGCCGGTCGCCCTCACCTCCTCGACGTTCATCCTCGGTGTTGCCCGTAGCAGAGGCCGACGACACCTCGCCGAGGCACCGCGCGTCTCACTGCCTTATGTCGATCTCGGATTATGTACCTTGTTCATATGTGGATGGCGTCCGTCCGCGGCTGCGATCCGTCTGCGGCGATTCGTCGTGGGATTGGGGCTTCCTGACTTCCTCTGCCACAACTCCGTCGTGCGTCGGATCACGAGAGCGCGGGAGACGGCGGCGGTTCAGGAGTGGGAGACGGCTGCGTCGTGCCAGCAGCGTAACTCCGGCGGGCTGTGGCCGAGAGCGCAAGGCGGGCTGTGGCCGAGAGCGCGAGGCGGTGGCCGAGATCGAGGCGTCGAGGTAATTCCTCCACGCGTACTGAGGGCAGACGGTCTGGGCTGGGAGGAATTATGGAGAATATGGAGAGTATTTGTTTACAGCAAGTGACGATGATTAGGGAGGAGATTAGACCAGGCTGGACAGGCAGCGAGGAAACAAACTAATATTCACCGGGCGGGGCTCGTGTCGTACGGGGGCTGGAGTCGCCTGTGGACGGAAACTGTTGAAATGTTTTAGGTGTAGAGATAGAGATAGAGATAGGAAGAGGAGGCACATGGGAAGCAGATCTCAGAAGCCGCAGACACCAATTCTGCATCTGAGAGGAATAGTGCTCTTCGTGAGTGGGGTCGAGCGATGATAATTTTTATTACCGCAGGAAGATTTTCGTACCTGCCATTGCTGGAAGCTAGACAATAAGGGCCAGGCTTCGGCGCAGTCCCTGAAGAGGTGCTCGTCGGTGTCTCTGATGTGTGCACTGTTGGACACAGCCTGATGGCAATTGCTTGAAATATTGGAGTGGAACAGGGATCCAATTCTGATGGAATGAACTGGTGTTGTGGTGGTTACATACAAATTCTACAATATTACTGCTCCCTCTTAACATAAAGCACGTCATTTGTTCCACACGTTTTTGACATGCTCAAAATTGGGTTTCACATATTTGCCACTTACACATCATGGACTGCTTGTTTGACATGCAAATATCTCCTCATAATATGTTTTTTATACTATTTTCTCATTAGACCCTAGAAATAACCCTTACTCCATTATAGGAAAAAAACATCATGCAAGGTTTGAGATATCTTTGTTCCTATACTAGCACACATGCCTGCAAAAACTTACACCACTTGTAACAAGAAAAAAAAGTTGCTATTTCACGGCAGTTGTTTATATTTCAATAATTCATTTCGAGAGATGTTTCCTTTGCCACCTCTTTAATTAATAGCCAATTTCTCCACATATCTTTTGGCAGAAAGTCTTCTAAAACAACTTTCAAAAATCACTTTGATGTCCCGATGTCCCTTTTTATAGTAGTGGTGCTATTACAGTGCACTGAAGTTTAAAGTTTGGAACAACTGATCAGTTTTCCAACATATAATCCATATTTTTTATTTTTTGGACTTATCTTCTTATTCATAGTCACGCTCCTAGCTTTGGTATGATATATTGATTTGTCCAGTCACCTTTAATGTGCTTTCCATCGTTGTTATGTTGCCCCAAGAAATGATATATAGGAGGCTGCAGCACATCGATTTCTACATGGCATAGGTACACAGGTGCATCAACTTAGCGTCTGAAGGTTTGATAGAAATGGGAGGCAGCAGGGAAAAATTTACTAGATGAAGTAAAAAGGGAAGTAGCCCAGAACTAGTCTGGCAAATGATGATCGCAGCTGACCGCATCAGTCATCCGAACTCATCCAGTCGCTAGGCTACTTCTTGCCCGCACGTTGTGCTCGCCAGTGGCCGCTCGCTCACGCGGCATGCAACTAGGTGCATCACCGCGTAGCGCGTACGTCCATGGCCGCTTGCTCATGCCATGTGTGCTCGTAACAAACATTTTTGGTGGATGCAGATGTTGGTTATTGTTGGAACACGGTTCCAGCAGGTTTAATATTTACTCATAATCGCAGTTACAAAGCTAGAGCGTGAAGAAGAGAGGTTCTTCCACTCCAGGAGTCATCATCTACAACAGGGGCTGGGGGGCTCCTTATATAGCCAGCCCAGCTCCCAAGTACAAAAAGACATTACAGCCCCAAAGGGGAAACAGGGAAACTCTAATCCTACGACCCTTCCAGGTGGGGCTGGCAGGGGCAAGGCCGTCCATCGGAGTATTCAGTGGTCCATGGGCTCCTCCTAGGTCTGCCAAGTGTTCTACGTCTTCCTTGCTCCCGGGCCGTTGGTGGGCCGTCTTCCATGGGCCAGATGCCTCAGCGCAGGCCAGTGGCCTCCGCCATCGTCCCGATGCCTCCGCCTTGAGGTCTTCGACTCGATGCCTCCGACGGAGGCCGGGGTCTTCGTCTCCGGCCCGGTGTCTCCGACAGAGGCCGGAGGTCTTAGTCCCCGGTCCGACGCCTCCGCTTGGGGAGCTAAGGTCTTCATCGCCGTCACGATGTCTCTGCCCTCCGATCGGAGGTACTGCGACGCATCGGTCGGCGTGGTCTCCGATCACTCCTGCACAACAGGTTAAAGCATGTATAACAAAATAGGACAAATGTGGGGTCAGTCGTCCGTGAGCATGTGCCATGTCTCCGCTACTGAGATGCCTTTTCCCAACAGTTATTGTGTTGTGCTTCCTGCTTCTCAGTCCATTAGGATGTTTTAGCCACTCCTTGCTTGACCTATACTGAAAAACAAGTGGGGAAAATTATCAAATTGAGAGGCCTATCACTGGTGCTCAAACCATGGTGCTGCAGCTCCCTTATGCATCTTATCCGGACAGAGCCAATTTTTTTGTGGATGGTCGCGGCGGCGCGGCAAGGAGGCGGCCCGGCGGCTAGGGTTTCGGGGAGGACGAGAGCTAGAGAGCTGGAAAGCTGAAATAAGTGCCCTTAAGGTACTTCTTTTCTTGATTCAATCCCACGAAAAAATAGCGCGCCAGCAGAAACACCGCGATGATATTGCTCTTTTTCGCGCTATTGACGCTGTCGCCGCTATAGCGTGTTATACCGCCGCTATTGTCGCTATAGCGCCGTCGCCCGCTCTTTTGACGCTATCTGTGATTTGCTCGGTCTACTCCAATTGAGCCCATATTGAGCCCAAACTTGCATAGCCCACTATTTATTCCTTCAACCCAAATCTAGACTAGGACGTTCCCTTGACTCCTACTCGATTCCTCTTCCCGTACAGGGAGATTGGTGGTGGCGCAACTCCACGCGCGTCCTCACCCTCCGCTGCCGGCCCTCCTCCTCGACTGCCACCCTCCGCCAGCCACCTCTGCCCTCCGTCCTCTTCCCTCGTCCAGCGAATCCGGCTACGACCTCCGCTTCCTGGACCTCCGCCATTGTACCTGGACGCCGGTTGCCAGGGCGTCAAATCCCTCTCCCCTCCGTTGGCAAGGCCACATCGGTAGGCTGGCTGATGGCGGCAAGTTTGTGCAGACTGGGCGGCGGCGGTAGGCTGGGCGGCAGCGGCAAGTTTTGTTTTTGGATTGTATTAAATTATGAAATCATGTTTATTGCTAATTTGCTATGCTCTTGTGAAGTTATGAACTTATGATGATGACTTTATGAGATTTATCAGATTGATAGATTTTATTGCATCTTTTTAATATATTGTCGCTTTCTATACAAATAGCGCGCTATAGCGGCGCAATAGCGTGGCCAGACAACTAACGCTGTGGCGCTATAGCTGCGCAATAGCAGAGCTATAGGTATAGCGCCGCAATAGCGGAGCTATAGCAGCGCAATAGTGGCGCTTAGCGTCCAGAAATGGCCGACGCTAAATTTAATAGTGTGCTATTTTTTTATGGATTCAATCAGTTTACATCTGGGATATATTTATAGCCTAGGATAAAAACCCTAGTCTACGCAGCGGTGGCGCATGGGACGAAGGCGGTGGTGCACTGGTGGGGCGCCCTTTGGGCTGGCGGTATGGGCCCTTGGCCCTTATGCTTGTATAGCACCTCCCCCTATTCCGGTCGGCGCATCCTCGCGACAAGACTGGAGACCATTGGTGATGATGATGCCGTGCTTGTTTGACGAAGACGACCGGGGAGTAGTCATTATCGTCCTTCTGCTGCTCCTCCAGAACAGCATCGTTGACGTTGTCGATGTGGGTGACGATGACAAGGGCATTCACGGCCGACAGCATGGCCACGTGCTGCGGCGCTGCTGCTGGCGTGATTACCGTCATTGGTGATGGCATCTCTAGATCCAATCTTGGTTGGACCTTGGTGATGACGACGTCGTCAGGGATGCCATTAATGGGCACGACCATGGGTGGCGACGCCACTGTTGGCGTTGCCACGGTTTTGGTGTTGATGCCGACGTTCATATCAGATCGTATCTGAACGTTGTTCTCGTGCTGCAGGGAAATTTGTTTTAGATCAGGCAGAAAACCTGCGGTTAGGGCGTGGATGTCGTTGCGGATGTCCTTGATGTTCATAGCGGCGTTGGTGGCGGCCAAGGGTCGTATCTTCGCGAATTCCTTCGTGATGGTGGCGGCATTCATGGTGGTGGAGGCCGTGGATCATCCTAGTAGCTTGATACCAGCGGTAACAGGCATAGTCCTGGAAGCCCTCGCCATTGTCACCGGCGTCTCCGACATCACATTTGCGCCATGCACCAACGTTGACGTTGTCGACAATGTTGTTTAGGAGAAACAACAGAAGGCCAACAACAACGATCCACAAGTCGTCATCACCAACCCGGCCATGGTTGGTCCTACTCTTCTTGCTGCTATTCTCAAATATCATCAACAGCAACAACCATGTCGGCCTACTCGGCGCCATCGCCTCCAAAGACATTGACGTCAACCTGGAGCAACAAAGCACCATCAATGATGTCTTCATCAAATGGGGCCTCGACAATAATGATAGCATAACGCTGTCAAACAACGTCTCCACCAATGCCCACAAGGTGTTTGATGGGAACGACCAACTAGGCCAACTTATAACGGCCAAGGAGGCTGAGCGGCCGTCAACGACGATACCACCATCGGGACCGCCAACACAATGCTGATCTACGACAACAACTATCCTCTGGATGTCAGCATCAAGCCGATCATCGACAACAGGATGCTGCCATGCAACATCCGCGGCAACGACGTAGCCTCCAACGACCTCATGTTCGGCTACAATGACATCACCTACTACAACTACTACCACGACACCAGCACCATCATCGTCGAACGCCTTGCCCAACGGGAAGAAGGAAGGCTAGCACCGAGCAACCTCTACTTCACCTTCGTGAGCTTCAGCAACCATCACTACTACTTAGAGTTCATACCACCTTGCACAAGGCGGAACATCCTCGACAACTCCATCAACGGTTGCACGAACTACTTATCCCAAATTAATTACATGTACTCCAGATTCGGCAACATCATCATCATCATCAACGTCATGCGACTCTGCATCATCTTCAACAACACATGACAGTCGCTTGATCTGTCACTTGGAGGTCACCCTGCCAACAGAGTTCTCTCTGAACCCCGTCAAGAACCTGCCTCAGTTTCGTCGTGCTTTTCTCATCTACGTGTCACGCGGGGAGGCGCCTGAACTACGAGTCTCGCGGCGCGTGGATGTGCGGCGGGTAGCTTAGACATGAGGGGGGAAGCGAAACACACTGTCACCTAAGGATGGTCCCTCCTAAATAATCGTCTGATGGTAAACCTAGACAAATCGGACGGATGTGATCTGAGGTGGGTGCCCCCCCAATTCCGTCGCTTTTTTATAGTACAGACAGATGAATTTGATAATGATTAATCTCAAGTCATAATCTTTGAGCCTGAATTGATTTCAAATGAAATAGTAGTTAGATGCAAAGTTGTGAATTTTTTTAATACTACAGCTTTCATTAAAAACTTTCTCCGTCTGAGATCATTTCCAAAAATAAAAAAAATGTAAAAATCAAATTATTTGTACTGGTGCTAGGTTAAGTAGACTGCAAGTACAAATGCATTAACAAGTCTACCGCCAATAGAAAACATTTATTTCTACTAGTCGTGCATAGTCATGGGCCCATAGATTATTTTTCTACTAACACATATAAATTATCAACGGTTCTAATAAACCAAAAATGTTAACAAAAATTGATATGTACTAATGATTCTTTCCTGGAATAGGAAGCACAAGAAAGCAGTCACGGGTAGTCCAAGGTTAAAAATGGGTCAAGTGTCATTTAAGAAACACATAAACTTTTAATACAATGTAGGTGTCGTCCCCAACCCTTCAATTTTCGATGGCAACGCAGGATGAGCTGCTACAAGATGAGATATATACAGGTGGACCTGGTAGTGTATGCATATTATAGGAGTAGACCTACCAAAACACCACCATCGTTAAACTGAAGTGGCATGCCCACTAAATTAACCCTACAGTTACCAATGTATGGCACATCCACACATATCCCACCCAAGTTATCAAACAGAAGCAGAGTGGCCAAGATGAGATGGTTAGAGCTGTAGAGCTCTTTAGCAGGAGGATGGTGTGTCGCTAATTAATATGCTCACTGATATCTGATAGGAAGGGGAGGCATACGGGAAGCAGGTCTCAGAAGCCGCATATACCAATTCAGCATATCAAAACAGCTATGCTCTTCATGAGGAGCTAGATTTAGTTCCTAAATGTATGGTTCTCTAGGTGTTCTCGCTTCTGTTCAATTGCCTAGGCTTCTTTCCGTGGAGTACACACTGTGCATGTCTGAATGGTTCAAGTAGCAGAGAGGAGGAGGAAACGGTATATAGCAGGGCTGCAGAACTGCCGTGATTGAGTCCATCGCGCCTGTGGTTGAGAGAGATTTGTGGCTTGTAGCGAATATTAAAACTCGCTCTCTTGCTGCCAACCTACTCGTTCCCGTTGTGACACCACATACAAGGCTCCATCCTCTTGCCTAGCATGTCCTCATGCCTATCTATTATTGCGGTTGCCTATATATAGTGCTTCTATCTTCTTTGCTGCTGCGGCTGCTATTGATGGGTGTTTCTGGTCTGAACTGCACAATATGGGATCAACTGATAGTTCTTGACTAGTGTGGTCCAGTTTAGAGGATTGCACCATTATTAGCATGCCCTATTAGAAACAGTACAGGTTTCACCGTGGCACATGTACATCCATCTCTAAGAAAGCAAAGCAACCTGCTCCTCTGAGATATCTTGCTCGGCTGGTCACCACAAGATTACAGTAGCCCGTCACTATATCAAGTAGAAAAATGATGTAAAAGTTTGTAGATCACATTGACAACTAAGACTTTAGTACGGATAGCTAGGCTACTTTACCACATGTTGTTGTTTTTAATTTTTAATTTCAAAGCAGAGAACTTAAAATAGATATTTGTTACTCTCCATGACGTCAAATCAAATACTTAAAAACAAAAGAGTTTTAGATTATGTTAAGAACTACAACTTTGGTATTGACCATGTCCTGTAAATTGTTTTCAAGACTCCGAAATTCAAAATATGAAATCTTAAACAGAATAGGAGACTTCAAATGACTACAAATAAAAACTTCTAACCATGAAAATTGATCATGTTTAGAGCTACGACTTTCTTATAGGAAATGTCAACATCCAAGTCTCATTCAGAAATTCTAATTTTTAATTTCAATTCCTGTAAATTTTTTTAAAAAAATTATATGATGCCCTTGGGGCTGTGCAAACTATTCTAGCAATCGAGGTGCCATGCCTTGAGGACTTGAGGAAAATAAAGATAGTAAAAACCGAAATGTTTAGCCAATCGAAACGTTCTTGGTGACATGCTCTTTCAGGATCATTTTGTGGATCTCAGGATCGAACTCACATGGCCCTCTTGGTCTTTACAAGATGCACTTCAGGCTTTGATCTCTGAGTCCAGAACGCACAATTCAGCAAAGGTTATGCTCATGTCCCTGTTAGGCAATTGTCTCAGCGCTCCAGGGCACCCAGTACACAATCATTCTGTAGGAAAAGCTTCACTGGCTTTTCTAACCTGACCAAAGTCCTAGAAAACAATATATTTCGGATTGAAGCAAGAGTTCCATGTTATGAAGGTAGCTGGCGTATTTAGTCGAGCATTAAAACAGTCATATCTTGCACGGAAGAGTTTTACACATTAACACTACGAATGTAGAATCAAGTATATCATTAATGGAAGGGATCTCCAAATTAACACAACGATCTGAATGCTACCATAAGTTGATTCTGAATGCTACTTATTTAGGTGCATACTATGGGTACGTAGCAGAATCCATTGAACTCACTTCAGATAATTATAGCACCAGAAGATGCTAGTGTTACTATATAAGTAGATACATTGTTCACAGTTCGGTTTTGGCATTTCTCAAATGTGCAACGTTGATAATTAGTATTATCATTATAATATTAGCTAGATTAAACGCCAACACAGAAATGGTTGCTAACCCACAAAAAGAACCGAAAATGAAACAGGGACACAATAAATGTTAGTCATATTGATATAGCTGGTACATATTCATAGATATGTAGTTTTGCAACACTTTTCCATTCTCCATCATGAAGTTGTAATGGAGTCAGAAATCAGAGTAATACAAAATGCCGTAGTATCATAGGAACCAGAGTCCAGAACCAAGGAATAGAAATCGCAGATAGCTTTTTAAATGTACAAAACATAATGGTGTAGGATTGATGGTGCGGCCTGTTGTATCTTAATCTTGTTGGCAAGATTTTTGATGGAACGCATCTTTCTGCATTGACGTGCACTCAGTTTGTGTCGAAGATGGTTTCAGGATCACTGAGAGAATTTTGATGCTAGTCTTGCTTGTTAGTTTCACAATACAAGCGGATTTTTAGTCTTGGCCTGTCACTTGATGTGTGCATAGTTCCATTGGACATAGGAAATAATAATAATAATAATAATAATATGGAAATGTCAGTGATTTTTGTGCATAGTATCGACAGAGAAATTGGACGAATGACAGTAAAATTATATTTTCTGTCAGTGTTTTTCTAGCAGCGTACTGATGGAAAAATCAATCTCCCAAATCTTGGTTTCCAGTTCTTGATTTTTCTGAATTTACTTTTTTCTGAATAATTGCAATTAGGTAACAGAGCAGTGACTCAGTCTTTCAACACAAATGTCCACCAGATCGTTTGTTCTTGGCTTGGTGTACAGGATTTCTTGAAGTCAATTTTCTGAAATTAAAATATTACCAACTAAAAAATCTTAGATCATATTGAGCTCTATAGTTCATATAAGCGAACTGGTGTCCAAATTTTAATTTAATAATGGAGCATGTCTACCCCGCAGACTTATCTCTTCTATCAGCAAACAATGAAGGACATACAATTCAGAGCTCTCCACAATTTGCTTGACGGTGGCACAACCAACACTAGGAATCCAGCCCGCTAGATCAGGTGGGATTTCTACAACACCTTCACTAGAAAAGTAGTGAAATTCTTTGTGAGAATTATTTGGAAAGTTCCTGTGCTATTATCTCGCAGGAATTGGAGGCATAAGGGAAGCAACTGTGATTCTGTGTGTGATGAGTTAAACATATCAGCCTGCTATATCATGTTGGAGTTCAACATCACCTTTAGTACGGTGAAGAGTCTCCTGTAGCGGTGAACATCCCAGAGAGCATTCCTGCACTTGGTTACTGTATCTCCGATTATTGTCCCCTTCACCGAGGAAGCATATGCATGGACGAGTCAAACATATCAGCTTAATGCTGACTACTCTCAAGCAATTGTCACAAGATATGTCTCTTGTCTCACTATATTACTTTAGCATTACCGGTACGTCTGGTGGCCCCATGCTTTGCAGAGCAGATCTTGATAGAAATATCTGCCAAGCAAGAATAATGAGATGCAACGTGATATTCAAGACTTCCTGTTGATCATAACACTACTGGAAAGCTATACTTTGCCAAGTGTCCGAGGCTTTGCCGAGTGCTTTTTATCGGGGCACTCAGCAAAGTCATGCACTCGGCAAACCTAGACTTTGCCGAGCGCAACGACACTCGGCAAAAGGTATTTTTTACACACCTTTAAGATATTATTGTTTTTTCGGTTGGAGTAACTGAAATACTTATAAGCATTTCCTTGGCTGCCAACCTCCAAGAAAATTCAATAACCCCCAAGGAAATTGGTATTTTCCTTGGCGGTTAAAAATAACACTCAAGGAAATAGTAATTTTCTTGGCTATTTAAAAATATACTTAAGAAAATGAATTATTTCCTTGGCGGTGGTTATAAACCGCCAAGGAAACACACATAACCTTGGCGGTTTACGTCGACCTCCAAGGAATATATGTTTCCTTGAGACTTGAGTACTCCTGCCAAGGAAACTATCCTTTCCTTGGCGGTTTTATTTGGGCACTCAAGGAAATTTCTGGCCGTCAAGGCTATTCCAATTTGGTCTAGTGGAATAAGAAGCATATTCAGGGTCAGTGCGTAACAGCAGTGGGTCGTATGACGGATATGGTTCTGTCCTATTCGTATGGTGATTATACATAAAACAGTTACAGAATGCTGGTTTTTTACTTTTATTGAGCGCTGGTTGACAACAACACACGCAATGAATTATGTATACAATACACGGAGCAGATTATAAATCACAATATGTTTTCTTTGCAACCAAATATTTTGTATTTCGCCTCATCACACTTTTTCACTGCAATTTTAAACATTCTAATGTTCTCTTCAACTAGCATAGCAATTTTTAACCACCTTTTCCACCAAATGGAAACAAATGTGTAGACAATTGATAATATTGTACAAGTGACATGGAAACATTTCTCCTTTTTTTTCCAAGAGCTCATGCCAACAGTTCTTTGTTTTTCCCACATTTCCATAATTGGCCACATATTGTTCCCTTCCAAAACACAGGTGCTGTCTATATTGACCTTGCTTATTCTATGCTTCAGAGGAAGGATATTCAGCTGCTCTGGACGACCCTCTTGGTGTTGAGCGATTTGATTGTGAGGAAATCCATTTCAGCATCCAATTCAGCCGCCACACTCTAGGCTTTTCACACTCCAAACCCTACTTCCATTCTGCCTCCATTTCCCAACACACAAGGCCCCCCCCCCCCCCTCTACCAGTAGCCTACTATATATGCTGTGCTGCGGTGGTAGCATGCATTCTGTTGAATTATTTGGGGAACACAAAATGCATATAACGCTAAGCAAATAACCGCTTGTTTATTATTTAACTTTACTTTATCAGCTCATCAACGGTGGTGACAATGTTAAGCGTTGATTTGCAGGATATCTGTTTGTCTCAATGATTTAACCGGTTTGCCTAGATAATTATAAATTGTTCGTTCCAATTGTGTATGACGTGCTCTTTGCACCCAGGTTTTCCCACCCTACTTCATGGATAATAATCCAATTAGGCTGGTGTAGTTTATTATCCTATCAACCTAAAGTATTAGTAGTACACATATTTAAGGTTAGAAATAGGGGAGCCATGCACCGCCCCACCGACCGGCCTCCCACAATAGGCGAACGAGTGGGCCTGCAGGTCACCTCCCAACAGCTGCACTCCCTTGACTTCCTTTGTGTCGCCTCGTACCACCTCGATCCATGACTAGTTGCCCTTGCTAAGCCCTTGTCCTCTATGCACTCTGCCAAAGGTCGCCCACCACTCCACCATAATGATTGGCTCTGCACTGCAGGTCCCCGTTAGAGAAGCCTCCTCCTTAATTTCTACCTTATGAATCTCCTGAAGGGCTATGCGTGCTCCCAGCTACTGAGAGAAGTGATGGACATTGCGCACACAACTCTCCATCTCAACTGGACCATGACGTGCCTCGCAAACATCCTTGATAAGGTCTATTAGGTTATTCCCGCATGCCTCTCATGCCTATAAAACTGCATAAAACCTTTCCTATGTATTATATCAAGTTGATTTCCTTGTGTACCAAGCCTTGGATATTGTTGTTCTAGGCCGAAAGCCTAGAACCCCAAACAGAGAAATACCGAATAACACACAGTGGTAGAAACTTGTGCTTTACACAATACTCCACTCAATCCATTTACAAGGTAGCCCGCAGGGCGTATTTATAGTTTCCCGTGGGTGTTTACATGACAATAATGCCCTTAGGTTTTGCACCCTAATGCCTCAAGCCCGCTTAGGACGTGGGCTGAACCGTCTTGCTCGCAGCACCAAGCTTTGTCTCCCGGAGGGCCGACCGAGATAGCCCCACCTGTCATCGGTCGCCTGTAAAGTCCTCCCTTGGATTCCAAAGTGTCGACCGAGCGTCATCGAGCCAACTGCAAAAAGCAAGAAAATGTGCCATGGCAAACAGGTTACAAGGTGACTCGCATGGGATTCGGGTGCCACGCCGAATGCCGGCTGCTGTACGATTCGTCGTCATCACTGCGTCGATCCGAGCCAGACAAAGCCAGCTTGCGGGAAACACCATGACGATGGGATTCGGCGCCCATGGTGAATCCAATGGTGTCGCTATTCGGCATAGGCAGGGTGCCTAGGGTTTGGTTGTCCCCAACAAAGCCAACGATACATTGTGATTGCGGTCACATTTTTGAGTAAATTTTTAGTCACCAATTTTTTTAATTTTCTTTGTCATTTTTTGCTATTAACTATTCTGTGACATAATCACTCCCATAACTCTGTACAAATTAATACCTCAAACGAATCATAGCTACTGAGTTTTTTTAGATAAAAGATAGTTTAATATCCGGCCTCCACATCCAATGAATGTACACAATCAATTATTACAATACCTCTGATTACAAAATAAAAAGAAAGCCAAAGTTTTAAAAATAAGACTAGGAACTAAAGCAAACGTTCCACCCTCTGTTTGAAATATCTGAAGCAATCATCTCTAATTTCTTACTCATTATTGTAAGGGTGTCCTTAGCTTGCTCGTCACGCTGCAACTGGGCCCAAAAGCGTAACCACTACGCTTCCCTGAAAATAACCTGAAAATAACCTGCAGGATAGAGTTAGTTTTCATTTTATTAAAAACAATATCATTCTGACAACGCTAGATAGCCCAGCATAAGGCAGCTACCCCAACCCCGATCAAGCTTTTGACCCTCTTATCTTGATTCATAAGCCAGTTACCAAACATATCTCTGATAGATCTCGGTTGGTCCAAACTAGTAGCAAAGAAGATAATCCTCCACATCAATTGTGCACACGGGCAATCAAGGAATAAGTGTTGGATGGTCTCATTCTTGTTGCGGTAGATACACTTTTGGCTCCCTTTCCAGTTTTTCCTAGCGAGGTTGTCTTTTGTTAGGGTGACGCTTCTTTGTAGGAACCAGAGGAAGATTTCGATTTTTAGAGGGATTTTAAATTTCCATATCTTCTTATGATGAAAAGGTGGTTGTGCATCAGTGACGTACAGATACATTGGGTGCACAAAAAATAACCCGGATTTGGTTAGGTTCCATTTAAAATAGTCTGAGCCTTCCACCAATTCGATATTTGAAATCTTTGCTACTAGGTCAAGCCACTCTATAAGTTTATTATCCACCAAGGCAAGGAGATGTTAAGACGGCTTGTAGCCATTACTTTTGATATAGTAGCGTGGGGATCACCACTATATTATACAGGGCTGGATATTTAACTTTTAGAGGCTTGTCTCCTACCCATGTATCGTCACAGAACCTCGCACTGGTTCCATCTTTGATTTGGAAGGGACCATTAGCTAACACCTCATCTTTGATGTGCATGAGTCCTCTCCAAAGATGAGAGTCTGTATGTCTGGCTGTCACTTGAGTAAGTGATTTAGATCTTTGGTATTTATTTCTTAACATTGACTGCCACATGCCATCTATGTTGAGCAAGTTAAACGACCATTTGGCTAGTAGGCACTTATTTTGTAATTTCAAGTCAAGAATACCTAGATGCCCTTGGTACTTAGAACGACACAAGATGTCCCATCTGGCAAGTCTATACTTATGTTTATCAGATGAACCTTGCCAGAAGAACCTTGACCTAAACTGATCAAGGCTCTTTAAGACCAGGCTGGTAAGCTGTTTAACACAGAATTAAGCAGAATAAGGCTTCCCCCATAGGACAAGTACTTTTTTTTTCCAGCAAGAGAGTTTTTCTTGATATAATTTATAAAACAATCGAATATTTCTAGAACCCGGAAAAAGAATAAATCTTCAGGTATTAGTGTAGTTTTCTGCATTTTTACTCTATAGAAATTGACTTCTATCAACCAAGTTCCCTCAAAAAAAAACTTCTATCAACTAAGCTGAAATGGTGCAACGACTCGCTCTCGTGATGCCAACATACTCCCATTGCGCCACCAGCCCACCACATACAACGCTCCGTCCTCCTGCCTAAGTAAGTTAGGAGCGTACTCGCCAGACAAGAACATGTGTAAAAAGGGCTCATCCGACTCTGTTTGGCCAAAAAAGTTATGAAAACAGGCCACTCTCTACAGGCTGGTATGGGCTTTCACTGGACCGGGCTGGTAAAAAAGCGTTTTCACTAATTTTCAGTAAATGTCAGAAGAAATTCTAGACACTAGCTCACGACAAAGCTCTAATGAGGTGCAACATTCTGCTACACGTTAGGAAAATCCGTGCTTCACAGTCGTCAGGCAGTGTTCTATCTTCGCATGACCCAAGCGGTCTTGACTACGCTTTCTCATGTAGTGAAAATGATGCTCTGCCCGTCTCATATCTGCTTCCTGCGTGCCTCCCCTTCCCACTGGACAAAGTCATCAACCCCTCGACTGTAGCCATCTCCTACCTTGCTTCGCCGTAATATAGCAGTTTTATTATAGATAGAGAGGTGATTTGTTAGGTGCATATAGTGATAAAAATATGCATTTATATCTGGGTATTGTATACTTCGGTTTGCAAGTGTCGGGTATGTCACATTGGAAAAATGTCTTGTGTTATACGGATGCCCAATAATCCAGTCCAGTTTTTGTGGATATGTGCTGCTACAGACATGGCTTATGCAGACTTATTTTGTCACATGCTTGCTTGAATAAAAAAATTATATCATCATTATTAAAACAACATTTTTACTTGGAATTGGATACTCTGCTTTGATATACCTCTTGTCTCGCTTCAATACTCTGCTTTGCAAATAAAATATGCACAAGGGTATTAATAAATGTACAGATGAGATGCATTCTTCACTCTGTTCTCCTTCATTTTGTGAGTACCAGATATATCCTTGCTAGCACACTCCACAAATGCAAAAAATGGTCCACCATTGGGGAATTTAAGGGACCTCCAAAAATTGGTCAAGATGAGTACGTTATGCACTTATTAGATGTTGCAAGCCTACACCAACTTCCTTGAAATCGATAAAACTAGAAATAATCGCGACGTTGTCGCGTGGCCAGTGTGTGGGCTGCTTTGTAGCGTAGATGTGTGTTTTTTCATTCAACTTGATCTTTCGAGTGTAATAGAATAAGTATTTATTTTAGGTCTTTATATGTGCAAATCATGTCTTTATTTGAAAAAATATGTGGAAATCATGTTCATCTTCTACCCCATCCGAGATGGCGCGAGCCTCCGTCCTTGTTGGCCAACTAATTTGGCCGCCATTTTGGTTGCTAAGCGTGTCCCGTTAGCTCTTGCTGGCAGAGTCTTGGTTTAAGCCCTTTAGGGCTTTTCTAAAAGCATATTTAGCCCGTAATTTTGTTCACTACATTAATGTCCAAGATACTTATTGCATTTCCATAATCTAGTGGTTTTACGTTTTAGCTTTTGTTTTATAAAAAAAAAACTTTTTTAGCTTTTGATTATAAAGATTGTTACGAATCGCTTTTGGAAATACTATAGGGCATAACATGATGTATCTTTTGTATAATACCTTGCTCTCTTATGTTGAGAGAGTTGTTGAGTTGATCAATAGTTCCTCTATCTCTCTTTTTTTAGATTAGTTCCTCTATCTCTTATTCATCCAATAATCTAGAGTTGTACTAATGCATATGATATGTACCTACTGTATACATGTAGTCATGAGAAACTGAACAAAATTTGATTTTTCATTTCATATTTTTCTATGATTTTATATAGATTTTGGAACTTGTAGCCGACGATCAAAAGATAAAAGAAAAAGAGAAACTGGATCTCTCTATAGGATTCTATATAAAATTTTTATGCTTCTCCGTTATTTTATATTTCCATTTTTACATACTTAAATTAATTATAAAATATTTAACAAGCGTAAAACTTAGTTATACATGCACCAATGAAGCTGAAAAGTTTATCATAGATCAATCATCACATGAATAGCCCACCATAAAATTTTTATAGTAATTGGAGAAGATAACTACAAATATGAATTTCACACTAAAAGTCATAGCCAAGTATCTACAACAAAAACTTGGTGCTAAAAATGTCATATTATGTGTTTACTCCATAGCTATACATATATATGGGGAGCTTAACAAAATTGTATTTGTCATTTTTGGATTTTTCTACAAATTACTATACATTTATCAAGAAAATCACTAAGATAGAGACTTTGTAATTGGAAACCTGAACTTCTAAGAAATTAACCCAGAGCACATGAACGCTATGTAGCACTATTCATTTGACTGGATCTTTGCAATGGGAACCCAGTCAAACTTTTTTAATCATTTTTCCTCCCCTTTCTTCAGCCTCACTTATTAGTAAAAGGTAATTATTGGAAATAATAATAGATACGAAATTGAAGTTGCTAGTTTTATCTAAAGTTGAACTCGTTGATTGACAGAGTTTTTTATTTTTGTAACTCATGTGTAATGCACTGAACTCGTCCAAGTGCCTTTCCGAAGAGGTTCAATTCAGAACCATGACCTTCGATACCACAGTAGTTGCTCAATACCTTCAACATGCAGCCACAGGCCCTGCTAAGGCTAAGATAATTGTGTTCCCACATTGAACTTCAACATTGTAGTGAGTTTGCCCTTCAGCCGGTAGTTTGGAAAAGTAGCGGAGGGGACTGAGATTGTGCCGCCGTTGCTTCCTGTTAGTGAAGGCGAGACAACGCATCTGCGCACGCAAGGATGCGAGCTAGACTTGTGGTCAGTGAGCAGCTTCCCTTGGAGGGATTTCCTCAAACAGTTGCTAGACGTCGTCCATGTCGATGGTTGCTCCTGCTGCTGGAGCATTGGACTGTGCGATCTGCTGTATAGGATTTCCGCACAGGGGGTCAGGGGCTCGGGAAGCTGCGATTCTGTGAAGCGCTGCTGGTGGTTGCCCGCATCATCACTCGTGCCTTGTGATGTCACGGTGCTTCTTCCCCCGCCGGGCCAACTGCTCGCACCGCCACCATCTTGGTGCGGTTGTTCCGCTCGTGTCTTCGCCGCTTCAAGGATGGCCTCCACCATCGCTGCGGTAGGGGTCAAGGCTCGTACGGTGCGGGCCGGCCGGCCTCGGTGTGAGGCAGGCCGTGGTCTGCTGGCCACGTGCGAGCGCGCTGTACGGCCGCGACGATGGCCGGGACGGAGCTGCCGCAACGAACGGAGAGAGTGAGGGTGGCGGAGCAGGGCGTGCGACGAGCGGAAGGGCCTATAGCCGGTCGATCATGCCCGCGGCGGTGGCCCGCGGCGGTTACCTGCGCTGCTGGCTTATCGACGCCGAGCGAACGGACGGGGCGAAGCGCCGAGAAGGCTCTAGTGGTTACGGGTCCACGATGGAACGGGCGGAGACCCGTACGATCCACCATCGGACGGACCAGGTCGCTTGTTCGCTCGATCCGACGGCCAGCGCCTAAGCGGGCGACGTGGCCCTATCGGGCGCCCGCGGTTTGTTGCAGGATTCGTTTATGGAGATTTGTCAATATGTCAAGCAAACAAATCTCAAGAGTAATGTGCTCAATAATATGTTGCGATTGTTGATGCAACACACTAACAAAAGCACATCCAACTTGGACTAGGAATTCCTTGTCAGTGTTATAGCTAGGTTTCATTAGACCCTTAAATGGATACATCAGTGACACTATAGCCATAGCTTTGGTCCGACCCTCGTCCTGATGAGGTCAGGCAAAGTCTTGATCATTTTAGCCAGATTAGTACTCGAGTTTTCTGACAAAATTGCAGGATCCATAAGGCCCATAGTTTCGGAACAAACTTTCGGATCAGCATCTTATTCTTCTTCGCCAGCTGCATTTCTTAGAACCCTATGACAAATAAATCATAGCCTAGCCTGAAAGCCACAGTAAAAGCACTCATTAGTATTAAAGCATTTGGAAAAGATCTTGGAGTCAGAGCACAGACTTTCTGACCGTGGACATGCAAATACTAAGATTAACAGTGTTTTTAATTACCTCCAACTAGTAATCAGCTTATCACACGCAATAGATCACAGGGTTAGCACATTATTTAACCCAGCTTACAAGAGGTCGATTGCTAGTGCACCATGCCGACACAATTTTTCTGCAGCCTACTCCCCCTCATATAGGTCACAGCTAGGGTTACAAGCGGGATGCCCCTAATCAACTATAATTTGTTTCCTATTGCAAGGATATACACTCATGAGGCATTCCTACTCTATTTTCGCTCCAAAGAAGTCATTAATTCTAGCTCACCGCTATATGTCGGGTGGGTGGGGGGTGGGGGGGGGGGGGGGTCCAGGAATCATCAAGATATAGAACTTTTGCCTGCTCCCTAGCACTACGTCAAAAAAGAATTACCGCAGCGTTGGGTTTTGGGCCTCCATGATGGATGCTTATGTTGCCCGCTGCGGTAAATTCCAACGATGGCGCCATGATGACCACGCTTATGTTTCCTGGTCCAGCAGCAAAACGGTGGCGCCATGATGACCACGAAGGGCTCCACGATGCAACGTCGTGCAACAGAAACACATTGACTGTAGTACACACTACACATGGGCTGTTTCTAATCAGCAAGGATGCCTACTACAGCTCTGAACAAGTACCTCTTTTGACGGAATTTGAAGAAGAGACTTTCATGTGCCTGAGGACTAGTCCTAATGTGGTTCTTAATGCTTCCCATGCTCACACCCACGGATGGTAGCAAGTAGATGGGTGCTCGAATGATCATGCACCAATGTTGATCAAGTTAGGTAGGTCTAGCCGTCTAGGTCAATAGGTATGTGTGTGCAGCTTAAATTAGTCCCAGTGCACCATGCTGGATAATGTTCATAGATAGTCTATATATATAATGTCAAATTAAAGGCATCTCAACACGGAATAAATGGTGACTTGCATAGAAAAACAGGGCATAAAACTTCATGTGCTGTGTAGCTGAAGGCACTGTAAGGCAGCCTCAAACCCTAGGATCCATCTCTATTACAGAACACAAACATGTAATAGGGTGGATAAATCTATTGGATGAGAACTAATAGCATGTTACATTAGAAAACCCCAATTTTTACAATAATACAATCCACAGAATAATAAATCATAATTATGATTGCATCAATGCATCTACCTCTCCTCTACCATATTTTTTTGTGGAATATTCGATAATATTGAAACACATAGATCTACATGATAATTGTGACTGATCTTTTTCAAATCTTCTGATGATGTAAAGTTTTGTCCATAAATCATGTCCTCCATGGGTACCTCTTCTATTAGTTTTCACAAGATCTCATTTTTTTTTGCACCAGTTTTCCATTAATTGAGTAGAAGAAGAGCTACATTGTCGGACATGGTGGCGGTGTGGGGACCAATCCGGCCTCCGGAAACCAGCTATAAGGGGACTAGCACGGGGGCACCTTCTACTATTGAATTGATCAAATTAGAACTAGTGAGTATGTATAGCCTAATTGTCCTAACTTATTAGACCGTAAGCAATTCTAGAGAATTTCTCCTCATATTCTCTTTCCTTGTTTTTACATTCCCTAATTAAAGAAACTACTTTATTGATGAGACGATGACGCAGTGAGTCGGATATGATGCCCAGGCGGCACCCCTTCCTCATCTCGGCGCGAGCGGCGCCCTAGCCACAGCCCATGATGTCATCATCCTGAGGCTGGATTGGCCTAATTCTTCGCAAAATAGCTATGAAGCCATTACAATTGTTATATGCTCCCTCTTATTATGAAGCAAGTTATTTGATCCAGACAATTTGCCATATTCAAAATGGGGTTCACATATGTTCCACTTCCATCGTGGACTCCTTGTTTTTTTTTTTTTTTTTTTTTTTTTGATAAAGCTGTCCTATGCATCCTTATTCTATATACTTGTATTTGGATGTGTTTTTCTATTAATTAACGCAGGTATACGTTATCATGGACTCCTTGTTACATAGATGGAAATATCTCCTCCATAATACATTATTATATTATGTTCCGATAATAGACAGTAAATAACACTTAATCAACACGTGGCTGCAAATACTTACATGACTAGTAACGTGCAAATAATAAATTGTTACTTTACGGCAGTTGTTTTTTCTATTAATCATTTTGAGTGATGTTTCCCTTGCCACCTCTTTAAATAATGGCCGATTTCTCAACGAATCCTTAGGCAGAGGATCCTCTAAAACAACTTCCAAAAATCATTCTGATCTCCCTTTTAATAGTAGTGGTCCTGTTATGGTACTATAATTTTCAAAGTTTGGAACAACTGATCAGTTTTCCTTGATATATATAATCCGTGTTTTCTATTTTCGTGGGCTGTTGGGCTATTTTCTTATTTATAGTCACTCACCTAGCTTTGGTTTGATATATTAAATTGTCCAGTCACCTTTTATGTACTCTCCATCGTAGTTATAATGTCCCAGGAAATATATAAGAGGCTGGAGCACATCAATTTCTACGTGTAAGGCGTAGGTATACACGTACATCAACTTAGCATGCGAAGGTTCGATAGAAATGGGAGGCAGCAGGGAAGAAGTTACTGATAAAGTCAAATTGGATGTTGCGCCCAGAACAAGCCTGGCAAATGATGATCGCAGCTGACGGCATATGTCACCCGAACACCTCCCGTTGCTCGGCTAGTTCTCGCCCGCACAATGCTCGGCTAGTTCTCATGCTACACGCAAATCCGTGCATCCACGCGTAGCGCGCCCGTCCGTGGCCATGCCGTGTGCTCGTAATCATCAATGGGTTGTCCTTCCTGCCTCAGTTCGATAGGGTGTCCATCTAGCTACCTATGATTGCTACTTGCTCTATAGAATAGAGTCCTGACCTTAATGAAACAAAAACACGTGCTAAGGCGCATTTTTGCAAGAAAAACCTTATCATACAAAAGCATTCCCAACTTGAGACTCTGGCGGTCTAGTCTATCTGATTTTTGTCTACCATGGTAATGGCATTCAATTATTGGAAAAAGTCTACTTCACCCCCTCAACTATGGGGTGTGGACTACATAACACCCCCAACTATGAAACGGTCTAATTTACCCCCTGAACTTTTCAAAACTGTCTACTTTACCCCCTAGGTGGTTTTCAACAGCGGTTTTGCTACAGTGCGGTGGGTTGCTACACTGCAGCAGGTGGTTTTGTTTTTTATTTTCGCTAAATTTTTGAAAAATCATAATAAATCATAGAAAAATTATAAAATAAAAAATCCAATTTTGTTGGACTCCACATACATAGATCTACATGGTGATTATACAATATTGTATACTTTAGTACAGAAAAAATGATGCACTATTTTCTAAAGACAATTGAGTGGATTCTGCTGAAGGTTTCTTTGTGTAATCCATTATATAAATTGTATTGTATAATATTCATATTTTTAAATAAATAATTCAGTATTTACCGATTGTGTCCTTCAGCTGCCAAGCGCGCATATATATATCGTGCTTCCTGCTACCATCTCGTCGACTTTGTGCTCCACTCCAAAGCAAAATAAAATAAAAAAAATTTAAGAGACGTTGTTTATGTGGCTGTTTGGCTAATCGGTGCAAATCAAGCAACAACTCGAGTGTAGATCTATTTATATGGAGTCTAACAAAATTGGATTTTCTATTTTATGATTTTTCTATGATTTACTAGGATTTTTCAAAGATCTAGCAAAAAATTTTAAAGCAAGGTGTGTGACGTGCAGCTAATCCCCTTCCCTTCTAAGCAAGCATCAAACACCTGGATTGAGTAAAGCAAGGGTGAGATGAAACATCTCAGAAAGCGAACTTGTTTTGACAAGCTATTTAAAACACAAGTTGAATTAAACATCAATTTAAGATGAGGATATAATATGAATAAGTGACTTCCAAATTTAGACGTAGCTAGATAATAGAGCTTCGTAATAGCACAGTCATAACACCTTCAATATACTTCACAATATCATAGACATAATCCCTTCAATATACTTCAGAATAACATAGACATAAGACCTTCAATAAATACTTTCAAAATCTCTTCAATAACATACATGTTGTGAATGCATATGAATGCAATGCAAATATCTCCTACCTGCACACCCAACAAGGTGTGGAGCTGCATCCCATGATGCGTACCGGAGTCATGACCATAGGTCAAGACATTACTTCCAATGCCAATGAATGATGCAATGCACTTGGCACGCTTCAATAAAAATTAACATACACCACCATGATACTTCAACTTCAACTTCAGAGTTGTGGACTAGCCACAAATATCAATATATGATAATAACATCACCATGAATACTTAAATAATACCACAATTAATAAAGACTGAATAAATCAAGTTTATGTTTGTATATTAGTGATAAGACATTCTTATAAGTAATAAGATGTAGGTGATAAAAATAACAAGTCAAAACGGTAGCAAACCACCGCTACATTCACTTGCCTCAATACCGAAGAAGATCAAAGCACTAGCGACGTTCCGAAGTCTACCACCTGATCACAAGCAATATTCAGTACATGCACCAACATACAAGTAAGTATGACAACAAAACGCACTAGAGCGCCCTAAACCCGATATTCAAGCCTCTACCGTATGTGCTATCGATCAAGACAGCAGCACCGACTCTTCTCTTTTTTTAGAGTTCAGACTACAATTCCAAAAATTCTGAAAATTTACCAGATTATGTAAAACTCCATCATCAACAACGTTCATATTATAAAGTTTTTCATCGAGGTCTCCAATATTGCCTAAATAACCACGCAACATAACTGAATAATTCTAGCTTCCAAAACTGAACACCAATACTAAAAAATTTATAACTGAAGATATGCTAATTCAATGAATACGAAATTTACCAATATAGAAAGATAAAGAAAAACCCTAAAACTTTCTTTCAGATCACAAAATGAAACTAATTCATCTAAATAGTCCAAAACGACATAGATCTGAAACTGTCTAGATTCTCGTCATTGAAAAACTGACTAATTCAACAGGTCATATCTCCTAAACTAGAAAGGCTGTGGGGGTGATTCGGGTGTCCAAAGACAGATATCGAAGTTCTCTATAACTTTGTCTACATGAGCAACATTTATTGAGGCCTCTAAGATACCCTAAAACAGCGACAAACAGAAACTATAGAATCTGATAGGTCTCAAAATGCGGGCTAGATTGATTTTGGGAATTACTCCAACTAAACCCTTCCTAAAGAGATGATTTGATCCATGAAACTTGATCCAAAGAAAGGGATTAAGATATGAAACCTCACCTAGATTAACCACAACGAGTATGGCGGCAACCCTCGGGCTATCCTTGTCGCTGCGATGGCATTCTTCCGGTAGAATTATGGAGAAGGAAGGCACGTCGACGGCGGCGACGGCAAAACCCTAGGCCCTCTCCTCTTTTCCTTCTCTCCTCATCTTTCTTCGTGTGCTATGCAGATCAAGAGGGGTGGTGGTTATTGGAGTGGAGGTGCCATGAGTTGGGGAGGAATAACCGTAGGGGAGGGTTGAAGACCGATTCCAACCTGGAAAGGAGAGGCCACGCAGTTACTATAGCGTGCTACAGTAACTCTACTTTTTTATTTTCTTTATTTTTTTCCCTGGGGGTTACATGTTGGCTCTGCGTACTGGCGTCCAAACGCCGGGGATGATCCAGGTAACTCAGCAGGGCATCGTGCTTGCTAGGATGCTTCAGGATAGATCGCGCCTGTAGAGATGACGGCTGCCTCTCAGGCCTGCCGGGGCAATCGGAGAAGCTAAAACTACGTTATCTAGGTCACGATGGGTTTAGAGAAAACGCGCAGTAATAGATGGGAGTTTTTTAGATGGTTACGGCAAGTATTTTATTTCTATTATATTCTGTAATGGTAGTGGTGGGTAATTTTTTCTAAAAAAATAAATTGATCCAATGGCTCATATTGCTGTGCAACATTAAATTGATGGCTAGATTTCTCTGATTATTGTTAGAACTTCGACGATTTTTCTTTTTTTCTAGAGCGTATGGAAAGAATTAACGTGGAACTTTCGTTTGAGCCTCTAATTAGTAATAGTAAGATGGAAGAACTATTGATATTAAATTGCATATGTATAGTTTCTATAGTAGTATGTATAGTTTCTATAGTAGTGTGCATAGTAAATGTTGCCCCATAACCATCATATTTATATATAGGATCAGAGGCTGGCACACATCCGCATAACAAATGTAAGGCACAATGCTAGCAGGTTATTTTTTTTTCTCGGGTTAATTTTCATTTGAGGCAGGAGGGAAGAAGTTAAGAACAAGTGACGGGGCGTGATGTCTAAAGCTAGCACAACATGACAACAATGACGATTTGATCGAGCAGGTGAGGTAGTAAAGTACTGGCCATTCGTGCATATCTCGTCCGTGTTCTAGATCATGTGCTACGGTTTGGTTCAGGGCAACGTCGAGCTCCTTGAGCAGGTGGCAGGCAAACAGGGAAGCCAAGCAGTGTTGAATTAAATTAAGCGGAGCAGCGATGAGCAGCGATGTGCGTGGAATTAATATTATTGCAGGCACGCAAGGGTAGACTTGTCCAAATTGCTATACATTGTAAAAGTAATGGGTGAACGGGATGACCTTTTCTGGTTCCCGGTTACGTGTTTATATAGTGGAGGGAAGAGCCCCCTCCGTGGCTTTACATAGAGACAGGTACAATATTGACTTGACTTGATCTACATTCTATTCTAGCCTATGCATGTATGCATGGTAAACAATGGTGAACACAGCACCACGTGTTTTACTTCTAACACCCCTACTCAATCTCAACCGGCCACTAGGTTGAGGTTGTTTCTGAAGGCTTCTACCTTGGTTGCAATTAGAGGTTTTGTGAAACCATCCGCTACTTGATCTGCAGAGTTTATGAACCGGATATCTAGGAGCTTCTGTGCAACTCTTTCTCGGACGAAGTGGAAATCTATTTCTATATGTTTAGTGCGAGCATGGAACACTGGATTTGCAGAAAAATATTTTGCACCAATGTTGTCACACCATAATCGAGCTGCCCGAGGATGAAGAATGCCAAGTTCATCAAGTAATTTTTGAATCCACATTACCTCTGCCGTGGCATTAGCTAATGCTTTTATATTCTGCTTCAGTGCTTGATCGTGAGACTGTGGCTTGTTTCTTGGCACACCATGAAATGAGGTTGGGCCCAAGAAAAACTGCAAAGCCACCTGTGGATCTTCGATCATCAGGGCATCCTGCCCAATCTGCATCACTAAAAGCACTTACCATCATAGAATGAGAAGCCCGGAATCGGAGTCCCAAGTTTATAGTCCCCTGCACATAGCGAAGAATTCTTTTAACTGCACTCCAGTGCACCGTAGTGGGTGCATGCAAGAACTGACACACCTTGTTGACAGAAAAGGAGATATCTGGCCTTGTCAAAGTTAAGTACTGTAACGCCCCTACTATACTCCTGTAGCGTGTGGCATCATCAGGGCTTAACTTGTCACCATCTGTAACACTGAGTCTTTCTGAGCTGGCAAGTGGTGTGCTTACTGCTTTGCACTTGGCCATACCGGCTCGATACACAACATCTGTGGCATATTGCTCTTGTGACAGAACTAAACCCTCTCTTGATCCCTTGACTTCTATACCCAGGAAGTAATGAAGATCACCCAAATCTTTGAGTGCAAATGCATGTTCTAGATTCTTGAGTAGTGCATTTGTAGCTTCTGTCAATGAACTGGCGATAATAATGTCATCGACGTAGACCAAGACAAATATGGTGTATCGGCCGTTGTGGTAGAAGAATAGTGATGTGTCTCCTTTGGATGGAATGAAGCCTAAGGACTCAAGTTTCCCACAGAGCCTTGCATACCAGGCACGGGGTGCTTGCTTGAGGCCATATAGGGCTTTATCAAGTTTGCATACCCATAATGGCCTATTTTTGTCAACATAGCCCGGAGGTTGACGCATGTACACTTCTTCTTCAAGGATGCCATGGAGAAATGCATTTTGAACATCTAGTTGTCTGAGAGACCACCCTCTAGATACTGCAATAGATAGAATGAGTCGAATTGTGGCTGCTTTGACAACTGGACTAAAGGTGTCTTCATAATCAATTCCATAGCGTTGTTTAAAACCCTTAGCAACAAGTCTAGCTTTATGTCTATCAATTGAGCCATCAGATTTGCGTTTTACCTTGTAGACCCACTTGCAATCTATGATGTTTTTACTTTTGGGTGGAGGAACAAGATGCCACGTTCGATTGCGATGCAAGGCTTGCATCTCTTGATTCATAGCCGTGAGCCAATTTGAGTCATAGCTTCACGGACGGATGCTGGTTCTTCAGAGATCGTTGCTGACATTCCCCAAGGTACTGTGCCATCGGTGCGACATTTGGGACACTTGATTCCTTGTGACAGGCGAGTTGTTGGTCGACTCGGCACGGGGGCAGCAGCAGGACCCGGAACCGCAGAGGATCCCGGGAGGGAGATCTCAACAGGAGCATGCGCCGGCAGCCGCAAATCTGTGGGATCCGCTGGAGAAGCCACATCCGGGGCCGCATGGTTGGTGTGAGTGGCCGCGGAGTTGTTTGGCGTAGAGGATCCATCGTTGATCGGAGCAGTTGGGGAAGCCGCGTCCGTTGGTACAGATGTCGCGGCAGGAGAGGGGCTCGGTGCCGAGGGCGACGCAGCACCGTGCGGATGCAGCAATCCCGATTCGGATCCATGCCGGGCAGTCTGACGCGCTCCAGACGGATCTGAATCGAGGTTCATGCCGCCATTGTCGTTGTTCCCTCCGGAGAAACACATGAAATAATGAGGATGAGCCGCTGTTGGTGCAGCGTTTGACGCCGTTTCTTCATCAAAATTAGATCGATTTGTTCCTGCATCTTCAAGGCAACGAGCAGAGCTTGGAGACATGTTAGATGCAGGGTTAGTGTCATGCTGGTCATGCAAATTTGCATGCCCAAAAGAGGTGGAATTTTTTAGAGAATCTGGGAGTAGGAGGATTTAAGCTCTAAGCCGTGCTCCGGCGTTTGGGTGTAGTGCAGAGAAAGGAAAAACAGATTCATCAAACACGATGTCTCCGGAAATATAAACACGGCCTTCAGATGGGTCTAAACACTTGAACCCTTTATGAGAGTTGCTGTAACCAAGGAAGACACATTGTTTATAGCGAAATTGTAGTTTTTTTGTATTGTAGGGACGCAGATTTGGCCAACACGCACATCCAAAGGTGCGAAGAAAGGAATAGTCAGGTTTCTTGCTCAGAAGGCACTCATGAGGTGTGGTATTTTGAATGATTCAGGAAGGAAGATGATTAATAAGAAACACGGCTGTTAAGAAGGCTTCATCCCAAAATTTTAGAGGCATACTAGCATGAGCAAGAAGAGATAGTCCAATTTCAACAATATGTCTATGTTTGCGTTCAGTGGCCCCGTTTTGTTGATGTGCATGAGGGCATGAAATATGGTGTTCAATTCCTATGCGCCGGAAAAAGGAGTTTCGGGTTTGGTATTCACCTCCCCAATCAGATTGGACCTTTAATATTTTTCGATCAAATTGTCTTTCAACAAGATTTTGGAAATCTTTGAAGCAGGAGAATACTTCAGATTTATGGCGCAATAGGTAAATCCATGTAAATTTGGAATAATCATCAATAAAGCTTACATAATAATTGTGTTTCCCGACCGAAGTTGGTGCGGGTCCCCAAACATCGAAAAAATCAACCCAAAGGCTTGGCTGAAATGCTAGTTGACTTAGGGTACGGTAGGCGATGACTTTTGCCCCGTTGACATGCATCACAAATTGAATTGTTATTTGGATTGGAAACATAAGGAAGATCATAATGATCTAAAATTTGCTGAACTACAGCGAGAGGATGCATGCCCTAGTCTAGCATGCCACAATGATGATGACGGCTTGAAGGCGCCAAGTGCTTGTTTATTGGATGACAGCTCGAGAGGACAGAGGCCCCCTTCGGACCTACCTCGAAGAAGAGTTCTCTTGGTCCCCTGCCCCTTAATGAAAAAATGGTTTGGGTGAAACTCAAGAAAAGCATTGTTATCACGAGCTAATCGATGGACAGATACGAGGTTTTTGCTAGTTTGAGGAACATGAAGGATATTTTTAAGATGGATTTGGCTATGTGGGGATTGCAAAGAGCTATGACCAATATGACAAATATTCATACCTGCACCATTTGCAGCATGCACCTGCTCATTGCCGTTGTACCTGTCGCGGATCGTTAACTTCTCGAGGTCTCTGGTGATGTGATCCGTAGCCCGGTGTCCATATACCAATTGGTATCTACACCGTAGGAGGATGAAGTAGCAGCGGCCGCCGTCTTCTGAGGAGGGCCGCCGTTGTAGTTGGTGTCGTAGCGGTTCCAGCAGTGGTTGGCCGGATGTCCTTCGAGTCCGCACACTTGGCAGATGACGCCGGGTTCGAAGTTTCGGTCGGGTCCTTTGGTGCCATTGCCGTGACCGCCCTTGGGGCCACGGCCAGGTCCCCCATGGCCGCCGCGTCCGCGCGAGTTGGTGAAGTTGGTGGGCGGTCCGCCCCCTCGACCACCGCAGGCAGCCATGTTGACGGAGGACTGAGGAGTCGTACCACGAAGGGCCACGCATTGTTCATGGGCCACCAGCTGCGCGTAGAGTTCGGAGATGGTGATTGGCTCCACACGGGTGGCGACGGAGGTGACGACGGACTCGTAGTCGATGTCGAGGCCGGTGAGGATGTACGAGACGAGTTCCTCGTCATCCAGCTTGTGGCCCGCCGATGCCATGTCATCAGCGAGCCCCTTCATCTTCGTATAGTACTCGGCCACAGACGAAGATCCCTTCGACACTGGGAGGCATGTTGCTCCTGAATGGCGGCCCATAGAGTAGCCGCGGTTGTGGCGGATGAGACTGGGCCAAAGATCTCTTTCGAGAGAGAGGAAAACAAGTAGCTGAGGACCTGTTGGTCCTTGGCAATCCACTTGCTGTATGGAGGTGTGGCAGATGGGGAGATATATCCCCAGCACTCGGCTCCCTTGAGTGTGGCGGATACCTGGGCATACCACATGGAATAATTGCCCTTGGTGAGTAAGACGGTGGGAGGGGGGAGGAAACCGAAGGAGAATGCAGCGGATTGCGCCATGGATCGAAAGAATTGTTTCCGTATGGAATATGGAGCTAGATACCATGTAAAAGTAATGGGTGAACGGGATGACCTTTCCTGGTTCCCGGTTACGTGTTTATATAGTGGAGGGAAGAGCCCCCTCCGTGGCTTTACATAGAGATAGGTACAATATTGACTTGACTTGATCTACATTCTATTCTAGCCTATGCATGTATATATGGTAAACAATGGTGAACACAGCACCACGTGTTTTACTTCTAACATACATAATGCAAAATGGCACTGTAGTGATGTCTATATAATTCAGAGAACTGCAATGTCACTGCAGTGATGTCTATATAGCTCGTCTTTCAGTGTACAGAGCCAACAGCACCAAGTCAAATAGAGATGATGTGGAAAATGAGTGGATACTATGATACTGTATTGCCGGAGATGGGAATAGGAGGCATAAAGAAAGCAATTATCATCTATCCAAAGCAACAGTTCACGGCCGCGTGGAGTCCGGTGACCATGACATAAGGTGTTCCAGGAGCGGTCGCCAATCCTCGTATTGTTGAATATGGTCCAGCTCTCGTCTCCGTACCAAAACAGGTGTTAATCCTTGTGTCCAGAAGTGTGTTGCTGGTCAGGTATAGATTTTCAAAAATTACAAGTAGTGTTGGGAGTGGGACAGGGAACCAAACCTGACGGGGCGAACTGGTGTTGGAATTGTTACCTACAATTTCGGTGCTCCCTCTTAACATGAACAAAGTAATTTCATCCATACAATTTGGCTGATGCATGTGCTGCCATAATTCACAGCATCGAAAATGACAGTCATGTACTGCCAACAATTTGGCTTCCTAGATCTATGAAAGACAAGCAGCCTCCTCGATCATTTGAGGAAAACTCTAGTGTCATCCACCGCCACAAAAACAATTTTAAGAGAGAAGGACTTTTAATTTGGGAGGCGCCAATTGTACACGGCAATCTTTGTGTTGATTGTGGGCGACAAGTAATTCTAGAAAATGCTAAAAATATGACCGTCTCTGCAAATTGATTTTCTGACATGGCACGTTACCGAATCGAACCGAACTGTTAGCAGCAGAGAGCTCGGGGGAGGTAGCAATGGGGATCGAGTAGAGAATTTGGGGATTGGGGCTAGACGAAAAGCAGAGCAGGAGGTTGAAGATGAGAAGTAGCGAGGAATGATTAAGTCTGGGAAATAGAGTTTGGTTTACAAAATTCGATACGTCTCTCGTCGGAGCAACTTGACTTATACTACTACGCGATACAAGGCCGAGGCCTGAGGTGGATCAATACTCTTCAGTGATCAAGCCCATTGCTCGCCGTGTTGTTTGGGTTGGGCTTCTTGGCGCGCTTGCTTCTTCTTGGGCCTTTTGGAGCTTCTGGGCCGTTGCCAATATTCCCCGGGGATTGAGAACTTGCTTGACCCCAAGCAACTAATCTTGGAAATGCTTGCTGGACAGCTTCATAGGACTCCCATGTGGACATTGATCTCGGCCAACCCGACCACTCGATGAGCACTTGATCGCCCGAACCATCAGGAGCTTGGCGACGCTGAAGGATGGCCACTGGGGTACGAGGCAGCTCAATGTTAGAAAGGAACTGTGCAGAAATAGAATTACAAAGGAGCACTGCCTTCTTCAATTGTGAGACATGGAACGTTGGATGGACTGCTGAAGATGACGGCAAATCCAGTGTATAAGCAACCGAGCCCACTTTGGCCAATATTTCAAATGGACCATAATACTTGAAAGAGAGTTTCTGATTACTCCGATGTGCCAAGGTTGTCTGAGCATGTGGCTGGAGCCTGACGAAGACCTTATCGCCCACCACGAAGTGCCGTTCAGAGTGATGTTTGTCACCTTGTCTCTTCATTCGTTCCTTTGCTCTAGACAAGTGTTGCTAGATGAGGTCGTGCATTACATTCCTGTCACGCAACCACTCCGATAGTTCTAGAGTCTCGACCGAATCCAAAACAGTGATGCCAAAATGCTTCGGTGGGTATCCATATAGAGCTTCAAATGGTGACCTGCCCACAGCTGAATGCACCGTAGTTTTGTACCAGAACTCCGCTTGAGATAGCCAAGAGTACCACTTGGAAGGGCAAGCGTTGACAAAGTAACGGAGGTAAGTTTCCATAGTTTGGTTCATTCTTTCAGTCTGGCCGTCCTATTGCAGGTGTTAGCTTGAACTCATCCTCAATTACACACACCAGCTCTGACAAAAAGTTCAGTCCAGAATCTGCTTGTAAACACTCTATCGTGATCAGACACTATTGCTGAGGGAAGACTGTGAAGCCGATAAATTTCAGTCGTGAACAGCCGAGCAACTGACTCCGCCGTGTAAGGATGAGAGAGACCCAAGAAATGTGCATATTTGGTGAAGGAATCAACTACCACCAGAATGCAATCTTTGTTCTTAGATCGAGGTAGACCTTCCACAAAATCCAAGGATATGATATCCCAAGCAGAAGAGGGTACTATCAAGGGCTGTAATAGGCCGGGCAGCCGATTGCGATCTGGCTTGGCACGCTGACAGACAATACAGGAGCTAATGAACTCTTTAACATCAGATTTCATTCCTTTCCTGGCAAACAAGTGCTTCATTTGAGCATAAGTAGTTGGGATACCTGAGTGACCCCCCAATGCTGAAGAATGGCAAGCAGTGATGATTTGTTGCTGTAGCTGTGGATTATTACCAATCCAGATGCGGGTTTTATAACGCAATATACCATCCTTCAGTGTGAAATTGGCAACAGCATTTCGGTCCACCGTAAGCTTGGCAATCAGAGCCTGGGATTGAGGGTCGGCAGAGTATCCTGATTCAGGTAACTGGTTGTGAGTCAAGGCATCAGCAGCTCTGTTAGTAGCATCGGGTTTGTAGATGATGCGATATTGAAGGCCTAAGATATTGGTGAACAACTTCTGTTGCCAAGGTGTATGTAGCCTCTGGTCTGTCAACTGTACTAAGCCTTTCTGATCAGTGTAAATTACAAACTCAGCAAACTACAAGTATTATCTCCATTGCTGCACTGCCATGAGTAAAGCCAAATACTCCTTCTCATAGGTGCTGAGTCCTTGTGACTTGGGACCCAGAGCCTTACTTATGTAATCCAAAGGATGGCCCTGCTGCTGAAGTGCAGCCCCGATTCCAATCCCACTAGCATCTGTTTCAATGTTGAAAACCTTGCTGAAGTTAGGTAGTGACAAAACAAGAAATCAGAACTAGTGAAAATTCACAGAAAAACAGCAGAAAATTCGTTCATCCATCAGCACAAGTATAGTGCTTGGCTATCTGTCCAGCAAGCAAACACAGGGAATAGCTGACCACAAAAATCAAGAAAAAATCCAAGAAAAATAGTGAAGAAGAACAGGAACTCAAGATCCAAAATCAAGACATCATGATTGAACACAAGAGGTAAAAGAGAGCTCAAACAGTCTGCTGTATACACCTGCTGACTGTACGAGATCTCGAAAACCACAAAAACAACTCAACAAAAATAAAGGAAAAATTCTAAGAAAAATAGTGAAGAACAGGAACTCAAGATCCAAAATCAAGACACCAGGATTGAACACAAGAGGCAAAAGAGAGCTCGAACAGTCTGCTGTATACAGTCTGCTATGATCAATGCATCCTTCAAGGCTTGGAAGGACCTGTCATGAGCATTTGTCCAAAGGAAGACTATATTCTTGTGCAGTAAATCAGTCAGTGGTCTGGCGATGATGCCAAAGTTCTTGACAAACTTGCGATAGTAACCAGCATGTCCCCAGAAACTGCGGACCTCCATAATAGATTGAGGTGTGGGCCAACTAGCTACTGCTGAGATTTTAGATGGATTAGTGGAGACTCCATGTTCAGAGATGACATGCCTAAGGTAAGTAATGCTTCTCTTAGCAAATTCACATTTAGATTGCTTCAACTTCCACTTGTGTGCTTCCAGCAAGGTGAATACCTGTCTGAGGTGATCAACATGCTCTTCATAGGTCCCGCTGTAGATTAGGATGTCATTAAAGAAAACCAGGGCAAATTTACGCAGCAAGGGAGCCAAAGTTTCATTCATTCCTGCTTGAAAAGTACCAGGTGCTCCTGTGAAGCCAAAAGGCATTACCAGAAATTAAAACTTGCTAAAATGAGTTTGAAAGGTAGTTATGAATTCTTCACCAGGCTTCAACAGAATTTGATGGAATCCAGAGCGGATATCCAATTTAGAGAACCAAATGGCGACCCAACTCATCCAAGAGTTCATCAATAATGGGAACAGGGTACTTGCCTTTGAGTGTGATAGAATTCAGATGGCGATAATCAATGCAGAAACACCAAGATTGATCCTTCTTCTTTACCAAAAGTATTGGGGAGGAAAATGGACTCGTACTTTTCTGAATTATCCCAGCAGACAGCATTTCTGAAACTTGCTTTTCAATTTCATCTTTGATGGCAGGGGCAAATCGATAGGGTTGAGCATATACAGGGATGGCACCTGGCTGCAAGGGAATAGCATGTTCACATCCTCTATGTGGTGGAAGTGTAGTAGGAGGATCAAACAAGCCAGCAAATTGCTGCAACACTTGTTGGACTGCAGGTGTCAAATCTGGTAGACACTCTTGAGTCTCTATTTTTGCATGATAAAGTTGGAGCAAGGTGCCAGTAGGAAGGGCAGATAGAATGCCATGCAGCTGAATGATACCCTGAGGATGAGAAATCTGTAACCATTGTTGTTCCCAATGAACATGCATAGGGCTATGTGCAGCTAACCAGTCCATACCCAAAATCATATCATAGATAGATAGAGGAAAACCTTGAGATCAGACTGAAAAGTAATTCCTGGAATTGACCACTTAGCAGCAGGAATGAATTCAGAGCATTCAACCATTTGACCATTAGCAACTTGGATTTGAATTGGATGAGGTAATTGTTGTTTCCCAGGGTGGGCAGCTGCTATAGAAGAGTTGACAAAGGTGTGAGTACTACCTAAGTCCAGAAGAATTCTTATAGGAGTGCCATTGAACAACCCATCAAAGTTGATGGTCTTGTGCTTGGAGGTAGGATTCAGAGCTACTGCAGATGCTTCCATCATCTGAATTTCAGCAGGGGGTTCTTCTGTAGAGTAGGGGTCAATGTCCAGATCCTCAGCAGCAGCGTCAACTGAGAAAATGGCTAGCACTTCCTCCAAGGAATGCAATTGTACTGCCTGTGAACAGCGATGGTCCCTTGACCACTTAGCCCCACATTTGATACAAAGGCCTTGAGCTTTGCGGGAATTCTTCAAGGCTTGCTAGTGCTCCTCAGCTGACAAAGAACGCCCTGGGTCTGCATGACCCCTGGGTTCCAGTAACACCCCTGGCCTGGCATTTGGCGGCGGCGCGGGTGGAAGCAGAGCCGGCCGCACAAATGGTTTGGCACCAGTGGAAACATCCCATTTACGGAATGGGGATGCCCGAAGCATCGTCAGGTCCTCCTGTAACAGAGCAAGTACACAAGCAGTATCCCAACCCTTTGGACGTTGTAATGAAACTGGAATGCGGATATGATCTTTCAAGCCATCCTTGAAACGAATTGTAAACAGCAGCGGGTCGGTTGTATCATGGTATGCCCCTAACTATAGCAGCAAATTTGTCTATGTAATCCTGAACATAAGTAGTGTGGAATGTTTGAAACAGCTGACGTAGAAGCAACTCATGGTGATCCTGACCAAATCTAGTCAACACTAGCTCAGCAAATTGGTCCCAACCTATGCCTTGCATCCTACTAACAACAACATTATACCAGCGCTTGGCAGCAGATTGAAAATGCATGCGAGCAATCACTACCCACTCAGATGTATCAACATGATACAACCTGAAATAATCCATGCAATTACTCAGCTAGAGCTTGGGTTGATCACCATCAAACGTGGGGAAATCTAGTTTAGGAATCTTAGCATGCGATGGCCCATAGTACTCATGAGAAGGACCCGAATCATGAGCAGGACGCTTAGCACTATGCACAGGAGTAGTAAAAACAGGTGGGAGTGTGCTGATTTGATTCTCACCCCTGATCGGGAGATGGGAATAAGTGAAAACTGACCCAAATCCACTCTCCTGGGGCTTGTTCACTTGCAGGTGCCACATTCGGGCGGTGTTGCAGCCAATTCCGCAGATGGGTGTGTGACCGCAGTTGGCGAAGGCGCGTAGAAGCCCGCCGAGATGGGTTGGCTTGCAATCTTCAGTTTTTTCATCTCGTTCTGAAGATCTTCGATGGTGCCATCCACGCCTTTGCGCCACTCATCGAAGTCGCGCGCCGCCTTCTCCAGCTCCTTGAAACGTGTGCCCTGAGCCTCCTCCAACTCCTGGTCGGCGAAGCGCTGGTCCAGCTTGATCTCTTGTGCGTCGAACCGCTTGTTCATCTCGTTGATGATGAGCTTGGTCTCCGGATTCATGACGCCGGCGCGGTGTTGGCGGTGGGTGAAGTGGTCATGGTGTAATGGATCTGGCCAATCCAGGCTGTCACTCGCCACAAATCGATGCGCGGTGGTTCGGAATCACAGCGAATCGGAGAAGAGCAGCAGCGCTACGCTTCTCAAATTCAAGGCAACCGGTGCCGTTTGCACGATCAACCGATGGATTGTGAGGACGAGGCCGAGAATCGGTGTCTCCGATACCAATTGTTAGCAGCAGGGAGCTCGGGGGAGATAGCAATGGGGATCGAGTAGAGAATTTGGGGATTGGGGCTAGACAAAAAGCAGAGCAGGAGGTTGAAGATGAGATGTAGCGAGGAATGGTTAAGTATGGGAAATAGAGTTTGGTTTACAAAATTCGATACGTCTCTCGTCGGAGCAACTAGACTTATACTACTACGCGATACAAGGCCGAGGCCTGAGGTGGATCAATACTCTTCAGTGATCAAGCCCCGTTGCTCGCCGGTGTTGTTTGGGTTGGGCTTCTTGGCGCGCCTGCTTCTTCTTCGGCCTTCTGGAGCTTCTGGGCCGTTGCCAACATGAACCTCTGCTAGTCTCGTTTGCTCCTGCAACACCCGCACCCCGCTCTACACCGAATGCCACATTACCGAGTCGAATCGAACCTCCACCATGCAAAGTCTTCCATTGTCTGCTCCATCTACGAGTCGCACAGCCGCACAGGTCCACTACCGCTGCGCCCTGCTACCGAAGATGGTTCCTTGTGGAACATCTGGTAGGAGCCATAGACCCATAGTATACCACCGGTCATGGCAATTATGGAACAGAGAACTACCATGAGGTTGCAATCAAGTGTACGGAAGTGGCACTTGACTATGGCCTGGGAGAACTGCAGAAACATGACTTCTGACGTCTGAGGAACCAAAATGAACAAGGATCCTTATATTGTGACCACAGAGCACTTTTTTTTGTGTAAGTACTGTGTAAGTTCCGAAGTAATCGGAGGTTGCTACGTCCATGCCAGCGCCAGCGCCGTCGCTGGCCTCAGGCTCGCTGAGTGTCCCTGCACCCATCCGCGCATCGACTAAGCCGCCGCGAACGAGATTGATTGAGCTATGACCCCACTGTCCTGCGTATCGAAGAGAAAATGGAGTAATCAGACAAGTAATTTGTAATGCCATGGACCGAAACAGGCAACTGCTGGGGTTGGGATGGACCCAGATAGAGTAGGGCTCGGTCCTGATCCAAAATGAAAATTAATTTTTATTTTTTGTTCTGTGCATGAGCATACAAAAAAGTTTTTTCACCTATATATGATGTCTGCAAAAGCTCATTACTATAAAATGTATTTGCATGCAGCTACAAAGTCTCTTCAATCCTGTCTTTTTTTTTTTTTTGAAACTTTTCCTTGTTGTTGTTGTTGACTATATATAGTGTGGTTCTTTTTTCGGCTGTTGCAGGTCAAGTATAGCTTCATGTATGTGTGAAAAGGGATGGAATGTACGTGGCTAGCCAAATCATTGCAGTGAGAAACGAATGGGAGGCAAAAGGGAGTTAGTTTCTAGCCAGTAAAAGTGTTGTCGTACGTCCACATTGCTTGGATCTGGTTGCGAGGATCGTGCTTGTTCTTTCCGGCAGTTGCAGGCCAAGTTTAGCATCGTGTGTCAAATGAGATGGAGTATATGTGGTTAGGCAAATCTTTCGAGATGAGATAGGAATCGGAGGCAAAATGGAATTAGTTCCTAGCCGGGGAAGGTGCTGTCGTGCCTACACATTTCATGGGTCTGGTTGCAAGGTCATACATTGTGTACGTTGTTCTAGGCCGAAAGCCTAGAATCCCGAATAGAGAAATAACGAAAGACTCACAATGGTTGGGACTTGTGCTTTCCTCAATACTCCACTCAATCCATTTACAAGGTAGCCCGCAAGGTGTATTTATAGTTGCCCGTGGGCTTTTACATGACAATAATGCCCTTAGGTTTTGCACCCTAATGCCTCGAACCCACTGTGGGCATGGGCTGAACCGTTTTGCTCACAGCACCAAGCTTTTTCTCCCGGAGGGCCGACCGAGATAGCCCCACCTGTCATCGGCCGCCTGTGAAGTCCTCCCTTGGATTCCAAAGCGCCGACCGAGCGTCAGCGAGCCAACTGCAAAAAGCAAGGAAACGCACCATGGCAAACAGGTTACAGGGCGACTCGATCGCATGGGATTCGGGTGTCACGCCGAATGCTGGCGGCTGTAAGATTCGTCATCACCACTGCTTTGATCCTAACCGACGAACCCAGCTCGCAGAAAACACCGTGACGATGGGATTCGGCACTTACGCCGAACCCAGAGGGCGTCGCCCATTCGGCGTAGGCAAGGTGCCCAGGCTTCGGCAGTCCCCCAACACCAGTCACCTTTTATGGAAGTACTCTCCGTCATTGTTATGATGTCCCAGGAAATGATATATAAGAGGCTGGAGCACGTCAATTTCTACGTGTAAGGCGTAGGTATACACGTGCATCAACTTTTTTTTTTTCGAAACCCCGTGCATCAACTTAGCGTGTGAAGGTTCGATAGAAATGGGAGGCAGCGGGGAAGAAGTTACTGGATAAAGTCAAATAGGATGTTGCTCAGAACAAGTCTGGCAAATGATGATCGTAGCTGACGGGATCTGTCACCCGAACACCTCCAGTTGCTCGGCTTGTTCTCGCCCGCACGTTGCGCTCACCCGTGGCCGCTCGCACATGTTGCACGCGAGTCCGTGCATCAACACGTAGCATGCCCGTCCGTGGCAACTTGCTCATGTCGTGTGCTCGTAGTCATCAATGGGTTGTGCTTCCTGCCTCAGTTCGATAGGGTGTCCTTCTAGCTACCTATGATTGCTACTTGCTCCATAGAATAGAGTCCTGACCTTAATGAAACAAAAGCACGTGCTAAGGCACGTTTTGGCAGGAAAAACCTGATCATACAAAAGCATTCCCAGCTTGAGACTCTGGCGTTTTAGTCTATCTGATTTTTGTCTACCATGGTAATGGCATTTAATTATTCATCCAGGGATAAGTGTTGTCTTAGCTTCTGGTTCTGTTCAGCCGGTACAAAAGCCAGCAAATTTCAACTTTTTTTTTCTCACAAACCACTATTGACTTTGCCAAAATCTGCCGGATGCCTGCAGGAGAGGACCACTGAGTTTATTCCACTTGGTTTCCATAAATAAAAAATGGCATAACTTATATTGAACTGCACTCTGCAATATATATAATTCGAACAGATGCACATAAAAACGCCCGTGCTATCTAGTATCTACAGGTTGTTGAACTCCGTCAGACCTTTGCCTCTGAAGTATTTATTCCTCGCACCTTCAACTTGAAAAGTGGTAGATGACACGTGCATAATTCACAGCCTGATACCTACAACCTCTATAGAACAGAGTAGACGTCTGTTGCGTCACTGAACACATTGGATCTACAGATGAAAGCTAGAAGCTTGTGTGAATATATGTAAGAAACCATGTTGTGCTAAGTACCTTGATGAAAAAGACTGTTAACTCTATAGTATTTTGAATGTAATGGAGTATAAGAAATGCTAGGACAGTATGTACTAGATGATGTACATGCCTGAATATATGGCACGTAGTTGCACCATGCATGGTCAATATTTTCAAGAACAAGCTTGTGATTATCTGAGATCTTACCTAGAGTCGATGCAATTGGTACATTTGAATTCCCAGTCTCTACCAGTTCCATGAGAATCCACTACAGCTAGTTTGAATATTTGCTTGGTTCTGACTATGCCAGATGCCTGGAACTAGTAAGTCTTTGAATGCTCACTTGCTATATAAGACCTGTGCGGAGTATTTAGACTATGCAAACTAAAATTCTGTTCAGTATATGTGCAAACTAAAGCCATCCATTAATGAGTTATTAAAAAATGTTTGGTTTATATAACCTCTGCAAACTAATATTAGATATACTAGGCAAATTCTTCACGCGTTGCTGCGAACAATGCGAATTGTTGGATTCCGTGGTATGATGACGTGGTGAATAAATTAGTTTTGCCAACATGACATTCCAATTGCATGTGCTAGAGGATTTTAATTGTATGTGATAGTGCATTGTCTAGTTGGTCAACTTACATTAAGTTTTGCTTAGTGGATCTGATAGTGGATTATTTTGTTGGATAGTTTGCATTTTGAGATAATTAGCTAGTGGGATTTTTCTAAATAAAAGATATAGATATAGATATAGATGGAGAACCATGCTTAACAATAAATTGTTCAGGTGACCAACAACTACTTTCCAATGGTCGTATATATGATGCTCCCACAAGACGATGATATATAGGCGGCTATCTGGCGCACATGGCACATCAATAATGACGATACACACCTCCATCTACGATGATATTATTCACGTACAACAAATTAGCATATGAGTAGAGTAGGGTTAGCAGGTATATCCCACTATTTGGTAAAGGTTTCCTCCAGTTTGATAGGCATTGGAGGCATGCATGAGGGAAGAATGTACATTGCTCACTCTCATCTGTCGCAGCAATGACTACTTGCCATCTGAGCTTGATGTTGACATCGCTGGTTCCTTTGTCAAGTGTAGTGGCATCGATACAGAAATTGATCCTGTAGTCTGTGCCTCTCGGATCGGATGTTAACATGGCGGCCTCCTCTCGGATAGATGGACCAGCTTTGAAACTTTTTGTATTGGCCGTCATTGTGCTAGAGTATTGCCAGCAAATACTGAGCCAGGTGAAGGTGCGCCTTGCGGCTAGACCAGCTGTACCACGTGAGCTCTGTTTGGTGGCAGTGGTCGCCTCCCAGCAGCGTGATGTGGCGATGCCTTAATTGCGAGCACACAACACAACACTGCTGAGCTTCACGGAAACAAAAGGAACAGGCACCGAGCCATTTGTCGAAACCAACGTGAACAGGGAAATTTGCCATGGCTCTTGTTAGACGGAGTAGGTTCATGGGGAGCCCATACGAAAAATAATTGAGAAAACAAATAAGGTAGATAGCTACTTTGAGCTCCGCGCAATTTATAAAAAAGAGGAGTATTCGAGTAGTGCCCTAAGTGGTAACCGTACAAGCATAGCCAAAAAATTTGGTTATGGAAGACATTGTGTGTCTAGAGAGCAACCTAATGCAGAGGATTGGGATAATCTTGAGCATTGAAGCGCCATCTTCTGGTTGTCTTCTTTCCTGTTCCCTCCTATTCCTGATGCATTTCGGCCGACAGTTCGCTTGCAACTTTCTGACTTCCCTCTGTTTCCTCACCTCTTTTCGATTTGCTCTGCTATTTTATCTTTTGCTAAAGAGAAAACATTATATAGGCAGCCAGCAAGTAGCAGAATTAATCTGATAGGTGTAATTTGCAATGCATTCACTTCTCTAGATGATCATATCTTGCACCACATATCTCATGAGCAGCGCAGTAAAACATAGTGACTGGGGTAAGCGTAACCCAAACTTGTATGGTTAAACTTGTAAATACATAGTTGAATGAATGGGCACCGGTAACTTTCCATGCCTCCGCTGTTTTCCTCCCATCCCCAGCACATGGCCCTGGCTGCTGCAGCCTTCTTCCTAGACGCGGTGAATGAACCGTGTTCCATTCCATGCCACGAAGTCGTCTCTATGTACCGACCTCTATGTGTTTAGGGTCATGCACAACTGCTCGATGCAGGTTCTACATGATGAATGTTCAGTTCGAACGTGAAACTTCAGTGGAAACCAATGACCGCAATGTGAGACCATCCAGAACAAGGTGGGCTCCAATTTTTCTTCTAAAAATATTAGTATGGAGTCATGCATGCTAACTATTTGACAGAATGTCTCTCTAGCTATACATGTCATCTATGTCAAGTGGATGAACCACATCATCTTCTCAGAAGACAAGGAAACACATTTGGTCAGAAAAGGTGTCTTGATCCTCTGGCCATCTTCATGGAGGCATTGGTTAAGCAAAAGAAAAAGCATAACAAAAATATTAATTCTTTTAGCTGCATGTTGATTCCTTGAATGCTAAAATACTACTAGATGCAATACCATTTTTATCACACCATCTACAAGATCGAAAGACTATATACATTTCTTAAGATTATATTTTCTTAATCATCTTGGTAAAAGTAGCACTTTGTGTTATGGCAGGGACGGATCTATTGTGGCGGCGACCATGGAGTCCCCTCTAAGCTCCCCCATGAAAGCGATTGGAGATTGAGAATGTGGGCATGTGTTGGCGGTCCTTAACTCAGATTTATACCCGCCAACTATAGGTCATTATGGGGGAAATAAATATTTTATGTCACATATATCTTTACTATTGACCTAGTTCCACCTGTGCTTGGAGAAAATATTGTTTTGCAGAATATATACCACGTGCAGGAATTTCCGGAATAAAAGTACGCTTTTCGGAAGGCGTAAAACAAGCTCAAGAGCAAGTAGGTTATCTGGGGTCGAAATGGGCCAAAAGCACCAGCATGGACAAGACCCAGATGGCGGCCCAGGCCCACCTGCCAAAGGCGGTCAGGGGGCGGCGCCAACCAGGCGCGGGCGCGCCTGGGGCGTGGCCGCGCCAGCCCTGGCGCCAGGTGGGCCCGGCCAAAGGCGGTTGCCTCCTTCCATCGGGGGGATGACGGTTTTGCTGGTGATTTTACACCACTACCCTTGAACCGCCTTCTGTGGGCTATAAAAGAAGAAGAGAGGCCCCCCACCTTCACACACACCATTTGGAGCCATCTCTACACCTCACACTTCTTCTTTAGTCTTAGTGTTGGTCATTTGGAGCGAGGCAAAGCTACTTGGAGAGCTTGTCTCCAGGAAGAAAAGCTACACTCTTGGTATAAATCTATGGAGCGTTCTTCCTTAGTCAAGTTCTCATCACATTTATATAGTCTAGCAAATGAACTAGAGTATAGTCTAGTACACGATATATTCGATGATCAAGAACTAGGCCATAGTTCTTGTGAGAGTTGTTTATCGTGTTCTACATTGTTCTTCATCGTTCGTGTGTTTTACTTGTTTAGATTAGATTGTAGAAGAGAAATAGCGGTTCGATGTGCCTTCGGGCTTGCCTATGTTCTAGCTCATCCATCCGTAGGGTGGGAGTCCTGGGGGGGCGTAGGTAGCTCCTTAGTATGCGGACGTGGTGTCCGGGTGCGAGGAAACCTTCGGATAGGTCGGCATGCCTTGGTTGAGGTGGTAGGCCGTAGGTGGTGATAGCCCTGTCCGTCCTTTGTAATCCCCCACGTTCGCATGTTGAGTAGGAGTTCGTAAATTCTGACATCGACTGGCAGACCAGTTGCCGCGGTCTCCCCATATTCCTAGTCTATAGTCGAGTCTTGACTTGTGTAACATGTGGAATTAGCTGTTCTAGCATTGACTATATAGGACCTGCCTGCTCCGCGTAGATTATTCTTTATTGTTTATTTTATCTTTATTCCTTTGAGGTTGCTCTAAGTGTGTGTCCACTATCCAAACTACCGTATGCTTACCCCTGTATAGCACATTGGTCGGTTTCTCCTCATGCTAGATATCGTATTCATAGCCATGCTAGAATACTTAACTACCCCATGCCTTTCTTTGGGAAATTATAAATAACGATACCCTGAATACTTCCGGGTGAAATGCTGCGATGATAGATCCGTGCGCTTGCGGATATTTACCTACTAGGCTGTGATCTATCTCTGGCAATACTGGCGTAGTTGCTAGAACCAGTTTCTACTAATTATGTCGAGTAAAGCCATTTAGCATTTCTGGCGCTGTTATCAGAATTGGGCTCTAAGTCTATTTTGGTAATCGCGCTAAGAAATGCCAACAAGCATTTATGGCGCCATTGCCGCGGAAGGCATGGAAGTTAAGGATCTAGTAGCATGGATATGCATATGATATATAAAATGAGAAATGAGAATGTCTATACAGGCTAACTTTTATGTTTTCTCCTGTTGTGGATGAAAACAGGATAGTGCATGACCGGTTTCTCCCTGCCGGAAAACTTCAACTCAAATCCGGAGGCACTCCTAAGGAGGAAGAGGACTCATGCCATTTCCTCTTCTGCTACTCCACCGACAGAGAAACCAGTCACCACCGCACCTACTACGCCGCACTCCATGGCCAAGTCCCTGCGCGAGTTCTCCGTCCCTAATATTGCCAACGTGCCCACTGGGCCCGCTGTTAACTTGGGAGACAAGAACTTCGAGCTCGGGGATCGGGCTCATTACCATGGTGCAGCAAGTTCATTCTCGTGGACTGCCTAGTGAGGACGCCAACGCCCACCTTCAGCGTTTCTTGGAGATATGCGACACCATCGTCATCAAGGATGTCGCACTCCGATGCAATCGGGCTCGGGCTCTTCCCTTTCTCCCTAATGGGGAAGGCGAAGACCAGGTTCTACAAGGACAAGGCCGCTGTGACACATGGAGCAAGTGCTCCACCGCGTTCCTCGCTAAATTCTTCCCCATGGGCAAAACAAATGCCCTGCAGGAAGAATCGCCAACTTCCAGCGGCACTGGAACCTATCCACGAGTCATGGGAGAGGCTCCGGGAGTACATCCGGGAATGCCCTCACCATGGGATGGAAAGTTGGTGGTGCTCCGAACTTCTACAATAGGTTAACACCCATGTCGAAGGGGCACCTGGACGCCGCAGCTGGCGGCGCTTTCCTATCATTGACTGTTGATAGTGCCATGGCACTAATCAACAAAATGGTGGAAAACCAAGCTTGGGGGGAGGACCGCGCTCCCAACAAGGGACAAAAAGGCATGCATACCGTGAAGGAGGCGGATATGCTTCCCGCAAAAATAGACCTACTCCTGAAGAAGATTGACGGTGGTGCCATCAATGATGCATCCGGCACCGTCAACGCCATGGATGATATGCGAGGTCTGTGGTGAAGCTGGACACTCGGGGAATGACTGCCCCGAGACCCGTGAAGAGGCCGCCTACCTCAACAATGGGTTTCGCCAGCAGCAAGGAGGAGGGAATGGCTGGAATAACCAGTCCCGTCCTCCATTCCAAGGTAATTCGAATTACACCTCCGGGTTTAATTCAAATCAACCTTCATTGAAGGACCTGGTTTACGGCCAAGCCAAGATCAATGAAAATCTCACCAAAAAGATGATTCAAAATGACAAGATCTTGGAGAATATGAATAACAAGATAGAGGGCCTATCATCAGCGGTCAAGAACTAGCTGAGCTTCAATAAGATGATAGAGACCCAGCTCGCCCAGATTGCCGCAGCGATCCCGACAAATGCTGACACAAGCAGGATCCCAGGGCAACCTGAGGTCCCGCCCGAATCAGTAAACATGGTCGCAATAGGGCCGGCGCCCAACGGCTCATGGCCGTTGCCCCTCCCCTTTGGTGCTGGTGATTCCGGCTATAAAAGGAGGGGGTGGCCGGGGTGCTCAAACCACCTCCCATTCTCACTCTCTCACTCTCTTCCACCTCCACTTCCCACACAACAAGCTTCCACAAGCAATTTTTGAGCAAGCAAGCAAGAGTTGGAGCTAGTCTCGGTGTGGAAAATCAACCTCCACCGTTCTTTCGCACCCGAGAGCTAGCCACCGGTGTAGTCCGCCATGAGCGACTACAATTCGTGGGGATACGGTGAGGCCTCGAGCTCTTACCAAGGTGCCCCCTACGAACCCGATGTAGCCGAGGAGGTGGCGCCCGCAACCCCCGAGCCCGAGGGGATCTACGCGGTCGACGCCCCGTACCTCGACCTGGAAGGAGAGCAGGAGCTGCAGAGGTACCATCGCCTCAAGGATCGGCTCTTCAACCACACGATGATCTACGACGCCAACCTCATCGAGAAAATAGGTATGGACACCGACTTCGACACCATTTGGAAGGCGGTTGGTTGGGAAAGCTTCGAGCCCGTCGATGAGCAAGGTTCGCGTCTCTTGACCATCCAGTTTCTTTGCACACTTGATTATGATGATGAGCGTATTTACTTCCGTTTGTTTGGCACGGATTATTCTCTTACACAGGGGGAACTCGCTCATCATCTAGGCTTTCACTATAAGTGTGCACTTAAACTAGATGCATCTATCCCTGGTTTTGATCGCAATTCTTTTTGGGAGAAGATTTCGCGTAGGGTAGAAGTTGGACCTTTCAAGCCCCTGAACACGCAGATCCAACACCCTACCCTTAGACTCATGCATCGCTGGATTTCCATGTCTTTGTTTCCTGCTGGCAGAACTAGATGGGTGCATTCGGTAGAACTTAAGCTTCTTTATGCCATAGTTCACAAGTTCAAGGTCGCTCCTGTGAAGGAGATGTGCCTTCACTGGTTAGACATGGTTAAGAAGTCTTATGCTATCGATTGCACCTCTCTTGTTACTCGCATTGCCAATGCCGTATGAGCACTAGATGGTAACGATGTTGAGTACATTTCCCTTGATCGGCCAATTTGTGATTTGCGTGCCCTAACCCAAGGACACACTTTGAAGGCCGATGGGAAAGATCATATCTGTTTCTTCTTTGCCGGTTATGTAAATAAGATCCGGTCTGGATCTCTATTTATATAACTGTGACGTGCTCACCTTTCATTTGAAAACTATAGAAGAAGCACGCAGGGAAGAACGGACTCGAGAGCCACCGGAGGAGGGGCCGAGGCTTATGCACAGCGACTCCCTGCTCGGCCCGGATGCTCCCGTACGGCCTCCCCAGCAGTATGGTTATGGGGGATGGAAGGCTTACCAGGGCTACGCAGGCTACTCGGGGTGGGAGCAGTACCCCCAGCAGGCACAGACCGCTGAGAGGGCATGGTCCGAGGTAGGGACCGACGAGTGGGAGTGACAGAGGCACTACACTGTCGACTCGCCACCACCAGAGCAAGAGCCAACATTGACCTCAATCAACGCCCGCATTGGACAGCTGCAGATCCAGACGAACGACATCAGGAACACCACAGGCGGCTTCATGCGATCGACGACCCGGTGGCGCGGCGGCACGGGCGAGGTTCGACGCTCTTGCCGAGAGCCTCCGCATCCAGCGGGAGCGAGGGGCCTATTGGAGGTCCCGGGGATACAACCCTGGGCCATGAGCTTCGAGGATAAGCTTGGGGAGGACCCCCATTGAGGTACTGCATTGCATAATTAATTTCTAGTAATTTAATTTTTATTTTAGCATGTTTAAATTCAAGTTTCTTGCATTGAAAAATTCAAAAAAAATATTTACTTTTATAGTTCCATTCCATATATGTGCTATGAAATGTTTAGTTCCACCCATATTGAAATGATTGGTTGCTCTGTTTTATGTCTCGTTTGCACTTATCTAAAATAGAGTTTTCTCTAATATTTGGATTTATCGACTTTACATTATCATGCTCTAGAAACTTGATTCAGTGGGTTGCATACAATTACTCTCATCCAGGTTATTGCGCGATATGATATAGTGACTTAGTTGTAGGCAAACGGGAAACATCTTAGATCCCCGTTCAAAAAAAAATGAGAGAATAAATTTAGTTGTTCTTTGATAGCCCATCATTTCTTCATCTCATTCATCAATAAAAGAGAGCATGTCATGATGCATGGAGACCCAAAAATACCACAAAAATTAGGAATCATCTTTCATTCCATCCACACACTTGCACATCTCAATCAAGGTGTATAGCTTAATCTCCGTAAGGTTCAATCCTTGACCTTACAACATATGTGATACAAGTATGCCCACTTACATACCTACCCAAAACTCCACTCTGAGCTTTAGTGGTAGGAAGAAGGCAACTTGAAAATGCCTTTGGTGAGGTCACTATACACTTTTGAGCGATCGAGTGGGTCATTTGAGGAACTTGGTTTATTTATAAAAACTTACAAAACCTCCGGACTGAAAGTTGATTTTGGGATGAATGAAAAGCACCGGTCTTTGGAACTGTTCTATTTTGCAATCGCCCAAGACTTGAGAAAATGAGAAGCCCCACTCCATCAGGAATCATAGAGTAGATACAATTGCCGATTTATCCAAATAGCAGTAGAACGCGCTCTTTTAGCTTGTACACTTGAGATATAATCGGCATCGTAGCAACCCCTGATCAACAACCCAAAGCAAAGACTTGCTCGGAACGAGCAAGGGGTAAGCTTGGGGGATCTTGTTGGTGGTCCTTAACTCAGATTTATACCCGCCAACTATAGGTCATTATGGGGGAAATAAATATTTTATATCACATATATCTTTACTATTGACCTACTTCCACCTGTGCTTGGAGAAAATATTATTTTGCAGAATATATACCAAGTGCAGGAATTTCTGGAATAAAAGTACGCTTTTCGAAAAGCGTAAAACAAGCTCAAGAGCAAGTAGGCCATCTGGGGTCAAAATGGGTCAAAAGCACCAGCATGGACAAGCTACTTGGAGAGCCATTTGGAGCCATCTCTACACCTCACACTTGTTCTTTAGTCTTAGTGTTAGTCATTTGGAGCTAGGCAAAGCTACTTGGAGAGCTTGTCTCCAGGAAGAAAAGCTACACTCTTGGTATAAATCTATGGAGCATTCTTCATTAGTCAAGTTCTCATTATATTTTTATAGCCTTGCATATGAACTAGAGTATAGTCTAGTACATGATATATTCGATGATCAAGAACTAGGCTATAGTTCTTGTGAGAGTTGTATATCGTGTTCTACATTGTTCTTCATCGTTCGTGTGTTTTACTTGTTTAGATTAGATTGTAGAAGAGGAATAGCGGTTCGATGTGCCTTCGGGCTTGCCTATGTTCTAGCTCGTCCATCCGTAGGGTGGGAGTCCTGGGGGGACGTAGGTAGCTCCTTAGTATGCGGACGTGGTGTCCGGGTGCGAGGGAACCTTCGGATATGTCGGCATGCCACGGTTGAGGTGGTAGGCGGCAGGTGGTGACAGCCCTGTCCGTCCTTTGTAATCCCCCACGTTCGCATGTTGAGTAGGAGTTCGTAAATGCTGCCATCGACTGACAGACCAGTTGCCGCGGTCTCCCCATATTCCTAGTCTATAGTCGAGTCTTGACTTGTGTAACATGTGGAATTAGCTGTTCTAGCATTGACTATATAGGACCTGCCTGCTCCGCGTAGATTATTCTTTATTCTTTATTTTATATTTATTCCTTTGAGGTTGCTCTAAGTGTGTGTCCACTATCCAAACTACCGTATGCTTACCCCTGTATAGCACATTGGTCAGTTTCTCCTCATGCTAGATATCGTATTCATACCCATGCTAGAATACTTAACTACCCCATGCCTTCCTTTGGGAAATTATAAATAACGATAACCTCAATACTTTATCTACTAGGATCCGTGCGCTTGTGGATATTTATCTACTAGGATGTGATCTATCTCTGGCAACACTCGCGTAGTTGCTAGAACCAGTTTCTAGTAATTATGCCGAGTAAAGCCATTTAGCGTTCCTGGCGCTGTTATCAGAATTGGGCTCTAAGTCTATTTTGGTAATCGCGCTAAGAAATGCCAACAGCATGAAGGCTGCAATATACCTGAGCAAATATGGCCCAGCCCGTAGTTGCTTACTGGACGAGGCGCTGGCTTTCATGGCCCGAGAAAAAACTAGCCCTGAGCAACATCCCTGAGCGATGTAGGAAAGCTAAAAAGATGAGAAGCATCATTTTAGGGTTTCTACAGCCCTGCAGGTTATTTACTCAACTACCCACTAACTTCGTACGTGGTCCATCCTGTAAAAGCCTTATAACACCCCCAAATTTATACTTTGGGTTGTTATTAGAAAACACTAAATAAAATGAAGGATTTTAAATATTTGAGTAAAATATGTCAACCTAGGTTTAAATCTTGGTACATTTCTATACAAAGAAAAGTGTGCTTTTAATTTTTATAAAATAATTTGAAGGGTTTTTGTTATTTTGATGCTTGTGTTTTGTGGCTTTGTGTGTGGTAAGTTATCAAAACACGTTTAGACGTCGTTCTATTCTTCCCGGGAATTTTCTGGACTTCTCTGGATTATTTTCCCATTTATCCTAGGGCTTTTTCCAATTTTTTGATGCTCTAAATATCATTTTCATGGGTTCCAAATACTTTATTTGGATTCATCATATCTCAATCTATCTTCGGTTATTTTCCTATATTTTTGGAGACTCGCAAACATTTTTCAGGGCTTCAAAATGATTTCAGCTATTTCTGAAATTGTTTTTGAACTGAAAATAGTTTTATAATAAATCCCGAAATTATTAAAAATAAAATATTTTCTCCCGGCTCTAAACCCTAGGCATATATATATGCCGGTGTTCGTCTCGTCGCGCTGATTCCAGATCACAAAAGCCCATCTCGAGCCGCCACTCGTAGCTCCCGCAATCCCTCGCCGAAGTTTGCTGCAGCTAGGGTTCCGGCGAACTCTCCGGCGAGCGTTTCTGGCCATCTTGTCGCGTTTCGGCAAAAACCGCCACCACCAGGAGGTAGCTCTCTTCATTCTCTCTATTTTCCGGCGAGGTTCGTCCATGGATGGTTGGCTCCGGTCGCCACGTCTGCGGCGCCGCCCCTGCGGTCGTCCTGGACCGAGTGCCCACCGTCGCGCCGCTCCCTCGGCCCGGCGCATCGCGTGCGTGCGTCTGCGCTGCGCGAGCAGCAGGTCGCCGCCGCCGCCTGTGGCTGCTCGGCCACGGCCGTGGGCCGAGCCGGCCCTGCCCTGCCCGTGTGGGCGCCTGCGCCGAGCGGCTGTGAGTCGCAACCGGCCGGCGAGCCTCGACCGAGGCCCTGCCCTCCCGGCATGAGCACAGCCCCATGGCCACCATGGCCATGGCCTGTACGTGAAGGGGATGGAGGTGGCCAAAGGTAGAAGATGGACTAATTACGATTTTGCCACTGATCTTTAATCCTTCGCAGTTTATTCGTTTTAACTCCGAATCGAGTCATTCAAGATGCGTTAGAATCGTGTCGTCGTGCTCTACGCAATATCAGTAACATTTATTATATAACTCATTTGTGAATTTATTTATTGAAATGTAATTTGATTAACATTTATTTAATAGTTCTATAAATAAAAGTAACATAGGGTTATCTTTCTGATCTCGATGTGACGCGACCGTTCTGACCGAAGTTAGTATGAGCAATGACCTCGGTCATGTCGCATGTTTATAAAATTAGTTCTCCAATGCTCTTTTAAAATGCGATCAGCCTAGAGCAAACTCGTTAGTTGTCTCCTTGGTTTGTCGTTCCTGCACTATCGCTTAGTCAGCTCCTTCTTTAGCATTTCTTTTGTGTAATGCTTATTCTTAGTATTGTTTGTTTGTGTTGCTTGTTTGCTGCGAGTAGACGATGAGCAGTCGACAAGTGCCGAAGACCAGGAGGTGAGGACCAACAAGTGCAGCTGAACTTGGAGGCCAGAAGATAGGAGAGTTGGAAACTCTGGAACGACTATACTTTGGATTTAAGGCAAGTGCAGGCATCCCCTTTGATCATTTTGGTCCCATGAACAATATTAGTTGCATGCATGTGTCTAATACATCAAACCTAAGGACATACTGGCCACTACTATCCATATATCACCCATGGGGGTTTATAGATAGTATATAGGTCTGCTAGTGCTCCGCTTACCTACTCATTAATATTATACAGTTAAAATGTTGCTTCTTAAGTAAAGCTGATGGTAATGGCTGCGGCCATGGTGGAGATGTTTGATGCGGCATGCATCATTGGTTGGTGAAGCAAGAGAGATGCGGATGCTAGTGTGGAGACTCGTAGCGACGGGGGCATCCGTGTCTGCTCTCCTTAAGGACCGGTTCCTAGACGGTTCAACTGGGACAATTCGTACGACTCCAGGCTATATGGCTCTGGCTTGGCAAATTATCGGGAGTCATCATAGGTAGGTTGGTAACTTGCCGATGGGTGCCATAGCCATGGTGAGAAGGGTGATCCCATGTTCGAAGCATGAGGGTTGTGGACGAACCGCAGCGGAGCGCGTGTGCGGGACGTCTCTCATGTGCTTGGGACATTGCCGATTGGGCTACCACTACCTATGACCCGTGAACCGCCTCGTAGTGAGACCCCCGCTCATTCACCTTGGAAGTGTTTTGAGGAGTCGCGACCTCGGGCGAATGGGAATCACGACCTGGAGGGAAAGTGTACACCTCTGCGCAGAGTTTGATCAAACCGATATATCGTCCATGCTCTCGGTATGAGCGGCCCAGCGCCCTCTGGATTAGCAAATGGACTTCATGGATCTTTGGAGAAGTTTTTGGAGGTTGCTACCTCGAATTTTATCAGGATTGCCAGCCTGTGTTCTCTGAGATAGCGATCTCATTTATCTGATGGTCATGTTATGATCTATATAATGGTGATGTTAATCAACTCTTTGCTCAACCTATGGCACCTCCAGTAGCGGACCCAGCTAAATATTAGAGCCCTATCGCTTAGTCCGCTCCTTCTTTAGCATTTCTTTTGTGCAATGCTTGTTCTTACTATTGTTTGTTTGTGTTGCTTGTTTCCTGCGAGTAGACGATGAGCAGTCGACAAGTGCCGAAGACCCGGGAGGTGAGGACCAACAAGTGCGGCGAACTTGGAGGCCGAGAAGATAGGAGAGTTGGAAACTCGGAACGACTATACTTTGGATTTAAGGCAAGTGCAGGCATCCCCTTTGATCATTTTGGTCCCATGAACAATATTAGTTGCATGCATGTGTCTAATACATCAAACCTAAGGACATACTGGCCACTACTATCCATATATCACCCATGGGGGTTTATAGATAGTATATAGGTCTGCTAGTGCTCGCTTTACCTACTCATTAATATTATACGGTTAAAATGTTGCTTCTTAAGTAAAGCCGATGGTAATGGCTGCGGCCATGGTGGAGATGTTTGATGCGGGATGCATCATTGGTTGGTGAAGCAAGAGAGATGCGGATGCTAGTGTGGAGACTCGTAGCGACGGGGGCATCCGTGTCTGCTCTCCTTAAGGACCGGTTCCTAGACGGTTCAACTGGGACAATTCGTACGACTCCAGGCTATATGGCTCTGGCTTGGCAAATTATCGGGAGTCATCATAGGTAGGTTGGTAACTTGCCGATGGGTGCCATAGCCATGGTGAGAAGGGTGATCCCATGTTCGAAGCATGAGGGTTGTGGACGAACCGCAGCGGAGCGGCGTGTGCAGGGACGTCTCTCATGTGCTTGGGACATTGCTGATTGGGCTACCACTACCTATGACCCGTGAACCGCCTCGTAGTGAGACCCTGCTCATTCACCTTGGAAGTGTTTTGAGGAGTCGCGACCTTGGGCGAATGGGAATCACGACCTGGAGGGAAAGTGTACACCTCTGCGCAGAGTTTGATCAAACCGATATATCGTCCATGCTCTCGGTATGAGCGGCCCAGCGCCCTCTGGATTAGCAAATGGACTTCATGGATCTTTGGAGAAGTTTTTGGAGGTTGCTACCTCGGATTTTATCGGATTGCCGGCTGTGTTCTCGAGATAGCGATCTCATTTATCGATGGTCATGTTATGATCTATATAATGGTGATGTTAATCAACTCTTTGCTCAACCTATGGCACCTCCAGTAGCGGACCCAGCTAAATATTAGAGCCCTATCGCTTAGTCCGCTCCTTCTTTAGCATTTCTTTTGTGCAATGCTTGTTCTTACTTTTGTTTATTTGTGTTGCTTGTTTCCTGCGAGTAGACGATGAGCAGTCGACAAGTGCCGAAGACCAGGAGGTGAGGACCAACAAGTGCAGCTGAACTTGGAGGCCAGAAGATAGGAGAGTTGGAAACTCTGGAACGACTATACTTTGGATTTAAGGCAAGTGCAGGCATCCCCTTTGATCATTTTGGTCCCATGAACAATATTAATTGCATGCATGTGTCTAATACATCAAACCTAACGACATACTGGCCACTACTATCCATACATCACCCATGGGGGTTTATTGATAGTATATAGGTCTGCTAGTGCTCCGCTTACGTACTCATTAATGTTATACAGTTAAAATGTTGCTTCTTAAGTAAAGCTGATGGTAATGGCTGCGGCCATGGTGGAGATGTTTGATGCGGGATGCATCATTGGTTGGTGAAGCAAGAGAGATGTGGATGCTAGTGTGGAGACTCGTAGCGACGGGGGCATCCGTGTCTGCTCTCCTTAAGGATCGGTTCCTAGACGGTTCAACTGGGACAATTCGTACGACTCCAGGCTATATGGCTCTGGCTTGGCAAATTATCAGGAGTCATCATAGGTAGGTTGGTAACTTGCCGATGGGTGCCATAGCCGTGGTGAGAAGGGTGATCCCATGTTCGAAGCATGAGGGTTGTGGACGAACCGCAGCGGAGCGGCGTGTGCAGGGACGTCTCTCATGTGCTTGGGACATTGCTGATTGGGCTACCACTACCTATGACCCGTGAACCGCCTCGTAGTGAGACCCTGCTCATTCACCTTGGAAGTGTTTTGAGGAGCCGCGACCTCGGGCGAATGGGAATCATGACCTGGAGGGAAAGTGCACACCTCTGCGCAGAGTTTGATCAAACTGATATATCATCCGTGCTCTCGGTATGAGCGGCCCAGCGCCCTCTGGATTAGCAAATGGACTTCATGGATCTTTGGAGAAGTTTTTGGAGGTTGCTACCTCAGATTTTATCAGGATTGCTAGCCTGTGTTCTCTGAGATAGCGATCTCATTTATCTGATGGTCATGTTATGATCTATATAATGATGATGTCAATCAACTCTTTGCTCAACCTATGGCACCTCCAGTAGCGGACCCAGCTAAATATTAGAGCCTGGGCAAACTACACTTTGATGAATATTTTCTGTAGAAAATATGCTTTCAAACCTTTAGACAACATAGTGCTTCACTGTGTATTCCTGCGAGGAGCCCGGGCAGGGCGCTGGGTCTGCCACTGGGCACCTCCACTCCAATAGCCGCCACCGCTCTCGATCTGTATAGCACATGAGGAAGAAGTGGAGAGAAGGAAAATAGAAGGAGAGCGCTTAGGGCTTCGCAACCGCCGTCATCGACGTGCCTTTCTTCTCTGTAATTCCACCAAAAAAAATGCCATCACAGCAACAAGGATAGCCCTAGGGTTATCACTTTAATCGTTATGATTGATCTAGGTGAAGTTTCATATCCTAGTTCCTTCTTTGGATCAATTTCCATGGACCGAATCATGTTTTCAGGAGGGGTTTATAGTTGGAGTAATTCCCGAAATCAATCTCGCCCACATTTTGAGACCGATTCGATTCTGTAGTTTCTGTTCATCATTGTTTTAGGGTATCTTATAGGCCTCAATATATTTTGCTCCACACCTTATTGGCTATGTAGGCAGGAGTGATTTGCATTGCATTCACAAGAAGTATATTATTGAAGAGATTTTGCAAGTGTTTTATTGAAGGGATTTTGTCCATGTTATTATGAAGCTCTCTATCATTTGACTATGTTTCAAATTTTGCAGTCAGTCATTTTATTTTGATACAATGTCAATTAGAAACTCCATATTAAATTGATGTTTAATTCAACTTGTGGTCTAAATAGCTTGTCAAAATAAGTTTGGTTGCTGAGATGTTTCATCTCACTCTTGTTGTACTCACTCTAGGTACTTGATGCTTACTTGGAGGGGAAGGGGATTAGCTGCACGTCACACACACTCTCCTTTTAGAGTGTTCAAGTTTTAATACAAAATAATCTGGTTATCTTTATGGGACTTGGAATTAAATGTTTAAAGAGTGGTTGTTAAAGTTCTTTATTGGAGTATCACATATTTGCATTAGGATGTTCGTTATGCTAGTTTTTCCTTTGGTTGATATATTTGTTTTGCTTGTGCGTTATTTTATATACAAAGGAAATGTTGTCAAAATCATTATTGGTTATGTGCGGCTGTTGTCGATGTTTTAGTGGCATATTGGGGTCTGCGTGATTTTTGGGGTGTTACAACAAGACTCAAGTTGTTCAAATGGTGGAAACAATGTGATTGTCAGTGTAGTGGGTTCATCAGTGTGCTCAGCATCATTGTTAATAAGATGTCAGGAGTGTGGGTCTCTGGTGGCTCGGGTACTAAGAACACGGAAGAAGACCCAACAATGTATATTGCTTCGGGCTATCGAGGCCCTACGTCCAATAGTGAGTAGTTCTTTGTATTCAAGAGCACCCAAATCTGGGGCTACAACGAAGGAGGAAAAGAGTTTCGCAGAGGAGTTTCTTTCCAAACAACTAAGGGAAACACTCCTTCTGTCTCTCTCTGGGTTGAAGGGGAAGAATACTCTGCTTTTCTTCTCAGTTTCTCAGTATGAATGGGTTGTGGGCAGTGTGTAGGGACTATATATAGACTTGAAAGTGGCCCAACCCATTCATACCGTCAAACCATGTTGCACAAAGTTCTTTTTGTTGGTCCGAGGGGTAATCCAAATGGATGAAATTTCTAATTTTATAAAATAAATAATTATGAAAAAAATGCAGGCAGACTGATCACAGTTGGGTATAGTCCACCATAAGGAACATAATTAAGTAAGTTCTAAGCAGCTTACGAAATAATAATAGGATTTTCATATATAACACTAGTGATGAAGAACAGCGGTAAACGAGATGACATGTAAATCATATCTTGTACGCTCACATCCTGGTTCCGTGGTGGCAAAGGGACAATGGTAATGTTAACTAATGATGCCTTGGCAGTGGGTTCAAGTCGCTATTGTCTTTATTAGAAACAAGTTCCAAGTGGATAGAAAGCGTGAAGAAAGAATATAATGGTACTTAATATAGATTTTGCTCTACTAGCTATTGTACTTACAGTCATAAGAACCTGTCACCGACAATTGTAAATGAATATACTATGCAGGCACCAAATTATTGTTGGCACGCTCTATATATAGCGCTCTGATCCCTTATTTCCCTTCCACACCTTACATTGTTGGTAGAGCATAGCATGCCAAGGCAAAACTGTTGTGATATTATTGGAATACGAGGCAAAGGGAATTCGGTGCGTAGCAACATCGTACAAAATTGTTCACTAGATGCCGAGATCGTGTTCCTTTGACTGCAATGACAGATGTCACGACATGCAGTCCTGGTATCAAGATCCAGCATATGCACTATGCCAACCACTACCAGTAGTGCGAAGTCCTTCTCTGGCTAGCAGAAAACCTATGACCACTTGTTAGGATCCAGCACTTATCTTCCAGTTTCCGCATATGCAGAGGTGCTCAAACCCGCTTATTTAGTCAGTCTTCCGTAGCGCTGAGCGATGTTCTTGGGAATGTGTTGCATCAACACACATCCATAGGCTGACCTTTGATGGTTGCGGAGAGAAAAGGCATGACATCACATCCATGCAGACGAGAGACATGATGGAGGCTCCTACCGAGTAATGGCTCTGTCGATCATTTCTGACGTCGTGTTAAGCTTTGCTCCCTCGTGATAGCAATTCAACCTAACTTTGTCATATGTATCTGAACACATCCAGGTCTTAGTGCTTGTTCAGACACTTGAAAGAAAATATTTTAAATTAAAACTGAAATAAAAGGGGAATTTGGCTGCCGAATATGGAACATAGGCCCTGCATCTGCATATCACCAAAGACTAAACGTGAGTTTATGGTTGGTTATCATCCTCTCCGTACAGGCATACTCCGTTTCTCTCTCTGCTTTGAGTCACTACCAGCAGGAATGGTCCCATCTAGTCATTGTGGTCACCTGCAGCATCATGCAGATGCCGATACCCTTTTTTTTTTTTTTGACATGGACAGATGCCGATACCCTTGAAAATTGTTGCATTATATTCACTACCGGATCCACAGATTTTGCCGATGGCTTGAAGCCATCGGCAAACCCATATAAGCCATCGGAAAAGAGGTTGCCGATGGCAAAGTGACGTGGCCATCGGCAACCTCCCATCGGCAATAACGTCATCGTAAAACATTTTTTTGCCGATGGGAAAAGTATAAGCCATCGGCAAACTTTTCCGATGGCCGTTGCCCCCATCGGCAATCCATGCCACGTCGCCGCCCCGCCGTCGGTGACGGCGGGTTTGCCGATGGCGACCCCACGTGGCCATCGGCAAACAACGAAGTTTTCCGATGGCCATGGCCGTCGGCTTATTTTTTTTTGTTTTAAGAAAATCATTTCCCGATTTTTTTTTCCGATGGCCGTGGCCATCGGCAAACTTATGGTCAGTTTGCCGATGGCCTTGGCCATCGGCAAATCTGGGGTTCGCTGGGGCAAATTCCCCAGGTTTGCCGATGGCTGGCCATCGGCAAACCTGGGGAAAATTTTTTTTCCCTTTTTTCCCTGTTTTCTTCCATTCCCAGGACATTTAATCATAAGCATGATATCACAAGCAATATATAGAACATTCATCACATATATTCGCAATAATACGCCATTTCAAACACAATATAGCATCAAATCCATGTCCATGCATACAAATCCATATCACAAGTCCAAATGCATCCATACAAGTCCTACATCGGCCAAACATGTCCGACGTGGCACAATAAGGTCCAAAATAAGGAATAGAAGCTACCTAGCTCGTGGCGCCGTCCCCTTGGGTCCCCGAGCCCCCAGAAGCATCTCCCACGCAGGCCAACTCCCCTGCGGCTGCGGCTGCTGCTGCTGCTGCCACGAGTACTGCCAGTGGCCGAGCTGCTGAGGGAACTGAGACGGCCCGGGCTGTGGCTGCGACGGCCACGAGTACCCCGGCTGCATGGGGAACTGAGACGGCCCGGGCTGCCCCTGCGGCGGCCACGAGTACCCCTGCGTCGGTGGAGGTGTCGGGACGAACGGCTGCGTGAGGAGGCTGCGGAAAGGACCCCAACCGGGCTGTGGAGGAGGAACTGTGGAGAAGCACCCGCTGGAGGGCTAGCACCTGGTTGGGTTCGAACCCTCCGACGTGTGCGCACAAAGACCAAGTGATGGAATTAGTACTGCGGACCGGCATCACAAGCTAAAGTGATAGGCAATGTAGGGACTCACCGGACGAGGTGCGAGAAAAGGCGGCAGTGGAGGTACTGGTGGTGGAGCGAAGAAAGCGGCTGGAGGCTCACCCATTCCCATGGCACGCATGTGCTGGGACATCTGCGACCACGCCTGCTGGTAGTGCAGCGCAACCGAGGCCGCGTGCTCCTGATAGGCAAGCGCCATCTGCTTCTGGTTGGCTAGCACCTCCCGGACCGTGGCCTGCAATATTACACGAGCATGGTGGATTGTATTTGAAGGCAAGGTACATTATTTGTGAAACGGTCGAAGACGAATGAAACTCCACTTACCTAACGGCCGCTGCCATCGGCAAACCTGACGGCGTCTGCTGCCGTCCGGTCCTGGCAAATGTTGCCGATGGGGAAGGTATGCCGATGGCACGGCCATCAGCAAAAAATTCGTGGCCGATGGCTTTTTTTCGCCGATGGCCCGGCCATCGGAAAACAGGCCGATTGCCGATGGCCTATTTTCGCCGATGGCCCGGCCATCGGCAATAACTTTTGTTCCGATGGCGTTGCTTTGCTATCGGCAAATCGTTGTTTTCGCCGATGGCAGATTCCTCTGCCATCGGCAACCTGCTGGGCCGTCAGAAGAAACGGCGTCTCCGGTAGTGATTCCTCGTATACATTATAGTAATAGATTTATTTGAATTTGTTGAAATGAACATATTGTTTCTAAAAAATGGTCAATTTAGAATATATTAGAACAAATATATAGTGAACTATAATTTTAAATGGTTACAAGTCTCAAATGACAAGGCATGGAACTATGAACAAGACAGATAGCAAAGTGGAGGTTCCGTAGATGTGTTCACCATCAGTCGGCTAAGAACAGTGCCGATGTGCATAGATTATACCTGCATGAGAGGAGGCGATAGGGCAGTGTCTGTGGAGGTAGGGGACGTGATCGGCAGAACACTCAAAACTCTGCCGTCGAGCCAGTGATTTTGTGTCAGTGTGTTGTTCGTCGACCAATGGCAACTCGCCAGGGGTACGCCGGACTGTAACCAAACTATCTAACTTCGGTAAATGAGACATGTGCCGAGCATGATTTCGAAAAAAAAAGATTCTGGGCCACCCGTACCAGTGGCTTTTTTTCCCTTACATTTATTGGTCATTTCTAGCTTGTCAAACTAAAAAGCAATAGTTCATTTTTGCACATGACCATGGTATATGCGTACCACTTTACCAGCACATAAATTTATCAGTGCACCTGGCCGAGGGTGAATAGCGAGCCAATAAAAGGGAGAAGTTTATTTTAGCTATATAACAATTAGGGGAGTCTGCTTTCAGCTTGGCAACATTGAAATGGGAACCATTGATCATCAAATTATGTTTTCAGACAAATTTAACATCCAGCGGGATTAAAGTGGTTTGGTAATCATGGAAATGATTAGCGGTCTAATTTTTAATAAAATATATACTGAATTTTCAATGCAGTACCCAAAAAATTAGTATATATATTTATTGAAAAATGTATACCTAATTTTAAATCAGAAAAATATATCAGGGCTCGGGGGCTTCTATTGAGATTTTAACATACTGGTATGTTAAGCCTCAGGAGTCAGGATCAACAGGCTCGCCAACCCTAGCCTAGTTACAGTCCTTGGGTCCCTCCCGGCCTTCAGCGCCAGCTAAGGACCGGGCGCAAGAAGATAAGCCCCAATCCACCAAGGCTTGGGTGTAGCATTGCTGGCCGCTCCCCCGACAAGGTCGTGCACAGAGCGTGACTCCAGGAGCTCGAGGGCTCATGGGCCCACACATCCCCACGAGCTGGTCTCTCTCGTCACCGATAAGACTACTGAAGGTATGCCCAATGAAGGAGCGACAAAACCTGATACACAGGGTATGAGAACTCAGCAGCTAGACGACGCCTAGATCTTCTTCGGCTCCATGACATATCCACGGTCCACAAGACGCCACTGCAAGACCCTCCTTGACTCCAGCAAATGTAGATCATAACCAAATCACAAAAACACCATGTACCCTTGACGATCCCTCAGTTCCTCATTGAGGCGCTCCTACTCGGCACTGAGAGCAGAGCAACCCAAAGAGGGGCAACGAGATCTCCTAGACCGCACCCATCATCTTCCAGCTCTGCGATGAGGTGAAGACTCCACTAGAGGAGAGGCAACCTCATGATTAGCACGGAGCTAACCCCCTACTAAAGCTACATGTACACTATGTTGCAACCCCTGGATTTTGGGTGCCTTTCAGTATAAGGATCTGCAACTCCAGGACGTAGGGCATCATCTGCCCAAGCTAGGATAAATCGTTACATCCCCTCAGTTATTCTTGTATTTTTGAGTCCACCTAGCCACCAGAGACATGTACTCTAATATCGACTCGTGGTTCCGATCCTGCAAGGCACGGGCACGGGCACGCCGAGGCACGGCATGGCAAGGCACAACACGATAGGCACGGCACTATGGCCTGTGAGTCGTGCCGTGCCGTGCTGCTAGGCACGGCAGTCCGGCGTGCCCGTGCCGGCCCGACGTCGCGTCATGCGCTCGTCGCTGCCGCGCTGCCGCCGTCGAGCCACTGCGACGAGGTTGCAAATGCGCCGTCAGCGCTCGAGCTCAACCTTGCCTCGCGCTGCAGCCGTGGGGACAAGTCCTGGCCAAGCGATGCCGCCATGGGGACACGCCTCGGCCGTTGTAGCCGCGTAGCACGTCGAGGGGCTCATCGATGCGGAGGCCGCTGCGCCGCCATGACGAGGTCGCCGTGCCGTCGAGCCGCCATAGGAGTAAGGGAGGAGGAGTAGGAGGAGGAACCGCCATGGCCCATGGGAGCACGGGAGGAGGAGCCATGGAGTACGCGGGGAGTTGCCACTGGAGTACGGTATGGGAGGAGTACGGGAAGAAAATTGGAGACGGCGGCCACAGGCCAGGAGTGAATGGGGAATTAGGAGTTAGGGCTTTTGTCATCCTATATTTAGATCGGATGGCTACAAGTTCCCCTGGAGCATCCAACGGCTAAGAATTATCGGGCCACATCGTGCCAACCCATTTTCCGTGTTGTGTCTGGGCCAGCCCATGGGCCGAAATTGCGGCCCAGGCACGGCACGATGGACCCGTGTCTGGGCTGTGCTTGGGCCGTGCTTATTCGGGCCGTGCTCGTGTCTCTACAATGAATATAAATAGCATGAATTCCCAAAAAAGAAAAAATATAAATAGGATGCATGCGCATGGATACAAGACAATCTGATTAGTAATACGTACAAATTTAGTGAAGAAATTTCTGGTGGGATCAGTGCACTGTGCAAGTAACTAAATTCCATCATTGCTAACTTGCTCTCTACTCCCTCCGTCCTCAAATACGGAGCATTCTAGCCTTTGAGAAATGTCCTCAAATATAATACACCTAGAGAACAAAAAAGACAATATTTCCTTCAATAGAGATCCATGATTGCACCATTTCCATAAATTGTATAAAGAAACCAAGATTGCACCCTTTAATCATGGGAACAGGATCAGATTTTGATAGATTAGGAAGTTAAGTGAAGGGTGCATGCGTCTATTATCATCTGTCTTATTTTGTCTAAGAATAATCAGAATGCTCTTTATTCCAGGACGGAGGAAGTATATATTAGCAATTCTGGTATACACTGAACACTAGAGAACAGAGGACGCACCAGGACAAATATGTGAGGACTGATTGATTAGAATTGATGAGAATATTGTCATTATGACATGTACTAATTGCCTCTGATGGGAAGAGGAGGCAGATGGGAACCTGCTCTGAAAAGAAAACATCTTGTACGGGCAAATCGACCTGTTCAACTGGATTTGGCTGAGGCACAATTTTGGTTTAGTGTTCTCCAGCAGCATGGCAAGCAGCAGTTGTGACATGGTACCACAGAAAATTCCATCGTGTTGTGAAGTTCCATCCACCGTTTGTGCTGAGTAGGTGTTCGTTGGGGAAATCTTATGGACATTCTCTTCTCGCCCGAGCTAGCGTGTAACATCTAGTCTGTCAGATTATTGCGGCAGTTTGTTTCTGTCCATCTAATCTAGGTGTGATGCCTCCCGTGCTTGGTAGTGGGAACACTGACATGTTACACAATGGGGTCAACAGTTGTGATGAACAGTGTTAAACAATAGTTTTGTATAGGATTTGTAGAATTTTATCGGGGACCCCAGTGCCAAAGGCTAGCTCCGCCACCGTCTGATATAGCAGTTTAGTGCTCTTTTTATAGGGAATGAAACATAGGATGTATGATAGTCCTCCAATTCGTAAGATTGTTATGTAGTTTAGCTCGATAGGTATTGGGGGCAAGACAGGGCGATAGCCTATCATAAACACCAGGCGATAGCCTTCGACAACGGTGGATAATTGACGCTGAGCACCGAACCACCATCGACACATCCTCACTCAAGCTGTCGACACATCCTCGACCTTCGGCAATCGAGTCATCAGTCGATGTCGGGCCACGCCCTGGTATCGACGGGGGAATGCCGCCGGACGGACTATCAGCGCCTCACTCAAGCTTCCGGCGTAGCATCAGCATCGTATTTTTATCGCTCCAATATGGTGCCGACATGTATAATGATCACCGTCGGCGACAGTGGCGGAATCTAGGAATAAGGCAGAGAAATAGGGAGGAAGCAGTTGAATTGGAAGTTAGATACTAGATTGTTAAGACCAGATAGCGAGAGGACGAACATGAAGAAGAACAGAGTAGGCAAACAGAATTGGTGGGGTCGGAACTAATAGAATTCAGAGTTTTTAGTTACAATCTTTTTGCATCTCCTCTACTCTCCCTTTTTCTGAACTACAGACTAATGCTGCCACTATGGGCGAGTCACCAGCAGGTTGTTTCTTATTGCTCTGGCGGGCACATCCCCATGCATGCGCCTCTACTACCTCCGCTCTGCTTTCCCTGTTGCCTCACTATGAACAGTAGTTACATTCCCATGACAGAGAAATAATCAGAAATATGGATAAATGATCCAGCTTTGATGCCAAACATTGTTCCCTCATGACTCATCTCCCCGCCTTCAAGCTCTGAACTGCGTTCCCTATGCCTCCTCTTCCCATGAAAGTCGAAAGACAAATATGGGCAACTAGCACTTAACTCTGCATCATTTCTCATTTCAGTCCTCATTCTGCTCATGGTTGCTACTGTTGTATACGCTACGCTACTATGATAATGTCAGGGTTATTATATACAGCCAATGTTGTGGAATTTTGGTAGGTGCGCTGTCATAACATCCAGTCACAGCCTGTGTCACGTATATATATGTTTAGGCAACTTTGCTCGTGCCGTGCTCCACTACATTTATATATGTTTAGGCAACTACGTCTTTGGAATAACATCACTAGCTTAACAAGTGATTTAGTTATAGTTTGACTCCAGCGTGTTCAGTACTATACTTGGAGTATGGATTCTTTGCTTTATTTCTTTGTTTCATGTAGCACAAAATATTGATGATTCAGAAAAATAATGGTCAAATTATTAGCTGTCAAACAGTGGGAACGAGCACAAATAATATCTAAATTTTTAGACATTTTAGGAAAAAATTTGTAATAGTTTTTCACATAAAGATTAACAAATTAGAGTTCATTACTGATTTGCAATGGTAGAAAAAAAAAAAGTCATTTTCTTCTATTGTTCGGGATGAACTGTTTTAATGGCGGGCAGAGGTTCATTCTTTAGCTGTGTTCACCATATGACATCGTGGACTGTCAAGGGTTTGCTGGAGAGGGGTTCTTGGTGTAGCGGCGGCACTTGATCTAAGGGCGGCCAGGAGGCGGCGGCGTGTGGTATAGAGGCATGGCGGCAGAATGCGCAAGGGCAAGGAGAGGTGGAGGCGGCCTCTGCAAGAGAGAGAGGGGAGATAAAAGCCTATCGGCTATTATATTGTCGATCTCTGTAAAAGTGGAGATTGTTTAGGGTTAATGAGTCACCCTTTACCGGTGCTCGGGTTCGTGTTATATAGAGGTGGGAAGAGCCCTCACCGTGGCGTACATGGTTGGTTGAGATTACAACAAGATTCTCGAATATCTAATCCTCTAATCTAGGAACAACTCGATGTACTACCATAACACGCTAACAACCCTATCGTACATAATATACTTCCTCTAATACCCCTCCTCAATCTCAGCCACGAAGAAGGTTGAGATTGTTTCTAAATTGGAGAAACTTCACAACTGGTAAGGTTTTCGTGAAGCCGTCGGCAACTTGATCATCTGTACTAATGAATCTGATGTCAAGTCGTCCTTGTGCTACTTGTTCTCTCACAAAGTGGAAGTCAATCTCGATATGCTTAGTTCTGGCATGGAACACCGGGTTAGCAGACATGTACTTAGCACCGAGGTTGTCACACCGAAGACGTGAAGTAGATGGATGTGGGACACTTAGCTCAGATAGAAGCTTTTGAACCCACATCATTTCAGTAGTTGCATTAGCAAGTGCTTTGTACTCAGCTTTCGTGCTAGACCGAGAAACAGTCGGTTGCTTTCGAGCTGCCCACAATATCAAGTTGCTTCCAAAGAAGACAACAAAGCCCCTGTAGACCGGCGATCATCAACACAACCCGCCCAATCGGCATCCGAGAAGGCACTAACAATCCTGGACTTAGAGTTCCTGATGTGCGACCAAGATGGAGTGTGCCCTGAATATACCGAAGAATGCGTTTGGCAGCTGTCCAATGGACTGTAGTTGGAGAATGAAGAAACTGACAAATATTATTCACGGCAAAGAAAATAACCGGCTGAGTCATGGTGAGATATTGAAGAGCCCCAACTAGACTTCTGTACTTCGTGGAATCTTCAGGGCCGAGAAGGACACCATCTTTGATACTAAGCTTCTGTGAGGAGTGTCAACTGTGTTGCACTTTTCGATCCCTGATCTGGCGATGATGTCTGTAGCATACCGCCCTTGAGAAAGAAGAATACCATGCTTGGTCCTGTTGACTTCTATCCCCAAGAAATAGTGCAGGTCACCGAGATCTTTTAGAGCAAAATCTTGTTGAAGAGCGCTAAGAAGAGCTTGAGTCCCTCTTGCTTCTGAACTGGCAACGATTATATCATCAACGTACACTAGAACAAACATTGTTAGTGACCCTTTGATGGTATAAAACCCAAGGCAACCAACTTTGCACATAACCGAGCATACCAGGCTCTTGGCGCTTGCTTAAGACCATACAAAGCTTTATCAAGTCGACACACATATGAGGGATGGCTCACATTGGCATAACCTTGAGGTTGGTACATATAAACTTCCTCATTGAGAATGCCATGCAGAAAAGCATTCTGGACATCCAGTTGGCGAAGTGACCATCCAAGAGATATAACAACTGAGAGAACAATGCGAATGGTAGCTGCTTTAACAATAGGACTGAAAGTATCCTCATAGTCTATCCCATATCGTTGCTTGTATCCTTTTGCAACCAATCGAGCTTTATAGCGATCAATGGAGCCATCTTGTTGTTCTAATGCAGAACCTTAGAACCCCCTCCGGTGGTAAACCCGAATCTACTCACAGAGTGATGCTGAATCTACCTACGAAGTGGTGCCCGGAACATGAAATGAAACTTAGAACACAAGCTCAATGCATTCCATTATATTCCAATCCCTTGTACAGTCCCATCAGGGCAGTATTTATAGGCGCCCATAGGCTTTTACATGACTATAATGCCCTTGGGCCGCTTTGTAACAGTCTTCTTGGTGCTTTTCCAGGTTGCAGTCCGAATGGCCGACAGCACCAGGCCCACCAGGCAGCGAGCAATCCTCTCAGGAGCAGCAACATGACGTCCCTGCACAAGTAAAATGCCACCAGCCGCCCAGTGCTGATTCGGTTAAAGGCACCGAAGCCTCCCTGGTACAGGTGCTTCGGTAATCTTGCCTCTAGGCGAGCTAGACCATTAGTTCGCCGTCGGCCGACTCAGATGACCGAATCTGCTCGGTGCGGATTCGGTCTTCCTGACCGAATCCGCTCAGTGCTGATTCGGTTGCCTGACCGAATAGATAATTCGTCACTTTGGCAGGACGGGGTGCCCAGGTCCCGGTTGGGTCACCCAACAGTAGCCCCTCAATGACAACTGAAATGAATGTAGTCAATTTTGGCCGCCGCTGATCCATGGATGATAACCGAAAGACCCAGCGCCATCCCGCGGGGAGGACATTTTTTTGCAGCCTCGGGATGCGTGACCGACGCGACGGTTGCCTGACCGCCGGTCGGCCCGCAGCGGGGGCTATGAAAGGCCCCCTTAGCCACCAGCGGTCATTCTTGCCGCCGCCCGCTCTTGAGTCTCTGTGCTGATTCGGTCGATTTTCCAGCTGATTCGGTCGATCAATTCGGTGGAGCGACAGGTTCGATTGATCTGATCTTTGCCTCAATCGACCGATTTGTTGTCTCTGACCGAAACAGTGTTTCGGCTCGCTAGCTTCTTGAAGCTACGACGAATTTGTTCTCCCCGCCGATTCACCCTTTCGATTTTCTTCTCGGTGAGGACTTACTGCCTTTTGTTTATTTGAAGACTAAATTGACCGAAATAACCTTAGTTTTCTATTCGGTGCATTTGAAATCTTGTGTATTGTTGTTTTAATTCCACGTTTTTCCTTTTTATAGTCTCGGTGGGTTTTTTCCTTCTATATTGCTAACATGTCAAAAGTCCCGTCTAGCACCGACAATTCGGCTACTGATGCCGAATCTGGTGATCAATCGGTTTCGGTTTCTGAGTCAGCTTCTGGGTCCAGTTCTAGTGAAACCAGTGGGCAGCATATTCCACCTGGGAAAAGGCCGATGCCCCTCAGAGCCATTGCACCTGAATCTGCTCATGAGTCTGATGAAACCGATTCAGATGAAGAAGACGAAGTGGACAAGTATATTGAGTGCTTTGACTCATCAGACGGTGAAAAGGAAACTCGTGCTGCTTCGGGCAAGGATGAGGGAAGTTCAGCCCCTCACGCCGAAGAGGTAGCCGAATCTATTCCTGCTCGACCACCGCGGCCGGCTCGAGGACCGAGGCACACCAGCTAGACATGCCTTCTTGATCGCTCAAAAGCAACGTTCAGCATGCTGAACCGTTACCAGCAGGATAGAATTCTTAGTGCTGATGAACGGAGCCGAAGCCGGTCTCCGGGGCTAGAAGTATACCCGAATCCTAAACCTACCGAAGCACTGGTGTTTAGGGATTATTTCAGAGCTGGCCTGCACTTTTCCCTTGAGGACTTCGTGGCACAGGTGCAGGATGCTTTCAACCTGGAACTTCACTATCTAACGCCGAATGCTCTAGTGCGTCTCAGCTGCTATGCAATGGCGCAGAAAATGATGGGCAATAAACTGAGTGTTTGCGCAGCACTATGAGACTCAGCTGTATTCTACTTATGGGACCGATGATGCCAGGACCAAGGAACTTCGGTTGGAAGTGGGGTCATATAATTTTGTCCCTGCCCACGGCAAAATGGCTTCCTGTATAGTTCCGACCTTCAAAAACAAATGGCAGGACTGAAAAAGACACTGGTTTTACTACCGTGTATGCGAAGATGCCGATGTGGCCCTTGCTAATGAACAGGGTCAGCCAAAGGCGCATCCTTTGGTTTCTGTCATGTCTCGGATGGAGGGGCTCATTTCGGCTCCTGAGATGAATATGGGGCCACTTGACACCGCTGCAGCCGAATCTTGTCGACAGACTGCCGAAAGGCAAACTAGCCGAGACCTAATTGAAGAAATGCTCTCTCTTGGTCAATGGCCACTTTCCACTGGTATGAGGTTTGATGGCTTCACATATCACCAAGGGTACCGGGGACCTTCGGTCAATCTGGTTCGACCACCCAGCTATGAGTCCAACTCTGACTGTGTGAAAGAAATGGAAAAGAAAGCTAATCGGCTTTGTGATCCGTATAATGACAAGGAGCATGACTTGAGCATGGCTAAGCTTGGGTCTCTTCGGCGTCTTAACCGAATTTGGGAGCGCATGAACGTTGAATACCCCGATCGGCTTCCCCCGATCAAAAGACAAAGAGGTGAAGCTGCTGTTGGTCCCGCTGATTCAGTCCCACAGCCGAATGTGGCACGTGGCCGTGGAAGCGGCCGGGCTTGAGGCCGTGGTGCTCAAAATCCACGTAATACACGGCAAGCCGAAGCTCAGCGGCGCCGTCAAATTGGTCAGCCGTCTCAGCCCCGAGAGGCTGAAGACGTTCGGGTATGTCAATTGCTTGCCAAACGAGAATGGGTGAAACCCATAAAACAAAGTCACAACCAAGTTATAACGATGCGCGAAGCTGATTCAGTTGTTTCTGGACATACGGTAGAAAGACTTAGCTTTGCATTCTAACTTGCCGTTATTTATGTAGGTAACTTATTTTTACGTCCCTTTACGTTTGTATTCGGTTTGCACTGATTCGGCTTGTTTCACTGGCGTGCAGGAATTTGCCGAATCAAGCGAAGAAACTTCCTCAATGGCTGGTGGTAAGATGAGAAGCGCGCGCGATCTGGCGATCGACGATATGCCCACTATGAGCAGTTTCAAGATGACTTCCAAGAAGAGGAAAGGCAAAGACGAGGTCACTTCGGCTCGGTCCTCGTAGCTTCGGCCCAGGGGGCCTTCCAGTGGGCTAAGTCTTGGAGCCCCTGACGAAGCTGCCATGAGAACGACCGAAACGAATGCACAAACCACTTCAGGCGCTGTGCTGGAAGCTCCTGGCGGGCTCTGCAATATCACTCCAGCGGCTCGCCGTCCTGGTAAGTCTCGGTTTCATGCTGAATCAACACGCATGACACCGGAGATGTCCGCGAATGTCTTATTCGACAAGGGATTTGTTTCCCTTGAACCATCTAGCTTTCGATTCGGTCCCATGAAGGTGTATTCAGGTTCATGTTCACCTAATGAACATAGCCTTGACCGGGAAAAGACTTATGAACTCGCTCGTGCTTTAGGGGTTGACTCAGACGCCCGTTTGGTGGTGCACGTGGACCCCCGTGAAGCGGGCATTTTGCCATCACTAGCTGCCTTGGCATTCGACCATGAGTGTGGCTCGTCCTTTTCGGCCAGCCAGACCGAACAAGCTTTGCTGGGGATTGATCGGAATGAACTGCTTTTGGCGGTTAATTTTCATGCTATTTCGGTAAGCTCACCGAATCGCAACCGCGTTTGTTTTCTTGATTGGAATTTTTACAAGTCTAATTTGCTTGTTTTTGAGTGCACGTAGGCTTCGGTTCTGCCTGGTGCACTGGCGAAACAGGGCCACGCTACTCTCGCCCATGCCGAAAAGCTGCTTCGCCTTCGGGAGACGGATGTTAAGAGGCTGGAGACCAAGCTTGCGGATACCGAAAGCCTGTTAACCCATGAGGTTGGAAAGACCGAAGCGGCCCTGGACGCCCAAAAGCGAGCCAAAGCTGCTCTAGAGACCCAGAAACAACTTGAGCGTGACGCGCGCCGCGACGCCGAGGCTGCACAAGCTGCTGAATGCGTCATTGGTGAAAAATTGGGCGAGCTGGCCCTTGTTCTCCGCCGGGTGTTGAACGGCATTGGAGGAGACTGCGAGGTTCCTGCTGGGACCGAATCGTCTTTAGAGAAGATTCGGTTCCTGAACCAGGAACTCTCGCAGCTTGACTATGCCATTCAGCTGGGTCGTGAATATGCTGGCTTTGAGACCGCTCATGCTTTAATGAAGTCCGTGAAAGAAGAGGGCTGTGACTATTTTGCTAAGGCCACCTCCTTTGAAAACGCTATGAGCTATTGGAAACCTGATGAAGATGTTCAGGCTGCCGCCAAGAAGTGGTTCTTTGACGGCTTCTGGACCGAAGCTGGTGGGCGTGACTTGGCTCTGCTTTGGGCCACGTATGCTTGTGCTCGGGTAAATAAACTGATTGAACTTAAGCATTCGTTGCCCTGTGCTTATTCGGTTGTTAAAGCAGAATTAAACATGTCTTATCTTGTCATATGCAGGATCCCAGTGAGAAACCCGCTATCACCCCTAGGGTTGAGGCCTACATAGAGGAGCACGACGCGCGTGAGGGTTCGCCTGACGTGCGTACGCCGGTGGGCACCCCCGAAGCCACTCAGCCTGCTGCTGAAGATCCCGCCCCTGAAGAGCAAGCACTTGGCACTGAAGAAGGTGAAGTTGGAAATGCGTCCGCTTCGGCTGCCGAGCCTCATGAGGCCCCTGCTTTAACCCCCTCTGCATCGACCCCTGGAGTTTAAATCACATGCATGTGATTGTGAAAATATTTTGTGTACTTCGTTAAGTTTGTGAACTTTTGAGGCCAGCGTGTTGGCCGGATTTAGTTGTGATGTAATGATACACCCCTGAATTTGTACGTGGCTTCGGCTGTGTAACCGAATCGCCATGCAACGATAACTCCGCCTTGAAATATTTTCCTAGCTAAGTGCATGCGAGATTAACTGTTGCAAAGTTATTGGCTGGTGAAATGTTTTGACGCCCTTCGGTTTTTTATGCTGAAATGGAGCTTGTTTGAAAACTGCCGTCCCGCCCCTTCTTTTTCGACCGAAGGGCGGTTGCTTGCCTATCTTTACCAGACTATTTGGTTGTTGTGTCGGAATATTCCCCTGTGGGGGGTGATTCGGTGATTTGGCATTAGTATAGCCGAATAAGCGCCACTTTTGCGAGTTTGGATTAGCCAAAAGCGTTAATATAACCTTTTAGCTGTGCATGTGACTTCGGTTTTAACACCGAATCGCAGTCGGGTTGCACTTATGCTTCGTGGTGTTATCCTGACACCTTTTCGGTCTTCGTGCCGAGTTGGCATGCGCTTTGGAAAGCGCCGTCCCGCCCCATCATTTTAGACCGAGGGGTGGTTTGTTGCTTAACTTTGCATTTAACTTCGGTATTGTAGTCGGACCATCACCAGACCGTAGTTGTGCATAGGGGGTTGTCATGACCGAGTGCACACCGGTTTGGGTGTATAAAATTTGTCAAGTCACGGGCTGCTTTGATGCCCTTCGGTCTTTATACCGAATTATGGTGTGCTTGAAAAGCGCCGTCCCACCCCGTCTTTTTAGACCGAAGGGCGGCTTACTGCTTTGTATTGCGCGTGGATTCAGTTATGTAGCCGAATCTCTACGAGACGGTAATAATTCGGCTGTTGCAATGAAGTGAGCATTTGGTGCAATTCGGTATCTCTATCGTTTGTGCTGGGTTGTGTTGTTGCCAACTTGCACTAGCAATTCGGTATACTTACATACTGTTCCTCCCCGTCTTTTTGGCTAATGGGATAGCATCGAATAATTTCCCTTGTATTTTATTACAAGTTTTTGAACAGCGGATGTTGCAATGAAAGTTTACTTTCTTTGCCTTGCTGGTTTTGAGTTGTGCTGGCGTATAACCACCCGAAATAGCTTCGGTCGGGTCGGTTTTTTTTTTCTGTGACCTTGCCAATTGTTGCTATGATGTAGAAACTCAAGGCGGATGGCTTGGTGTAGGATACACGTTATTAACTGGTACATCATGCTCCGATGCCACCCGTTGCTCTGGGTGAGGAGTTTCTGGTGCCGAAGGAGACCAAACTCATAGATGGAGAGGCTCTCATGGCGGGTGATGTCTGCCTTCGCATATCGGGTGTTGGATTCGGTGGAGTGACAGAATCTTTCCAACCAGATCCCGGTGCTAACATCACACTTCTTTGTACCATGATACATGGAAACCGCACTGGGTTTCCACATCATCATTATTTGGCACATGGTGGTGCAGGACAGAACGCGGTGAAGGGTTCTTGCTTTTCGGCTGTTTTGCCGGAAGAAAGGCGGGTCTGACCTTAAGATTGAGATCGCTAAAGTATATCCTGCTAGGACCGAATTGGCCTTTCCAGGAACATTGAAACCAAGTGTTGAGTTTCTGTTTGGCACCCGAATTCACTCTTTCCTGAGGCCTGCCATGCCTATGTGGCAATGGTTTGTAAGGCTCTCTTAATGACGCTTCCTACATGATCGTATAAGAACAGGCTTTGATAGAATGGCCTGCGGGAAGGTTTAGGTGCTCTTATATAGGCTGTTGTGCCCATAAGGTTCATAAATGCATTGAACCACCTTGGTTATTAAATTCTGACAACTATTTTTGTCATTCATTGTGTCTGTCCTGATGCACATGCCTGTGTGCTTAGGGTGCTTCCTGTCATCTTTGGCAGGTTTTGGTTGCTTGCAACATTTTGAATGGATGCCGAATATATGGACAGACGCTTTTTGCCTGAACGTTTTCGGTTTATGTATAGCTGATGTTACTGCCTTTTGGAGTAGCATAGACATACAAATGATCATACAGACTTGTCTGTATGTTGGGGGTATCTCCAGCTATTTTCGCTGGAGTTCCCAGCCTTTTCTGGCTTTATAGGTTGCTTGCAACCTTTTCAAATCGACACCGAATATGTACACAGGTATTTCTTCCTGAGCAATTTTTGGTTTATGTATAGCTGATGTTACTGCCTTTTGGAGTGGCATAGACATACAAATGATCATACAGACTTGTCTGTATGTTGGGGGTACCTCCAGCTATTTTCGCTGGAGTTCCCAGCCTTTTCTGGCTTTATAGGTTGCTTGCAACCTTTTCAAATCGACACCGAATATGTACCACAGGTATTTCTTCCTGAGCAATTTTCGATGAATGTGCAACAAATATAAATGCATTTCCACGTAGGATAACCATGAAGGAAGTTTAACTTATTACACGGGATGCCTCATTAAAAAACCTCAATGAGGAAAAAGAGTGCAGAGCCCCGAATGTCTTCAGGTGAAAGTACCGAATTTGCATGAAATAAAATTCTTACAGCTCTCTTTCCGGATTTGGTGAATGTTGCACCGCATGCTGATCTGCCGCAGCCGAAGAGGATGCAGCTGCTGGAAGTGCCTGGTTGTACATTGGCATACTCTGGTGATATTGTACGAAAGGTGGCATCTGCCATGCCGTCGGTTGCTGGTACACCTGTGCTGGCGGCAGGTTACACGGTACCTGACTGTAAGCCGGATGGTGAAACGCCTGCAGAGGAGGTGCTATGGTGTGATAGACATGCTTTGTTGATTCGGCTGGCTTCGCCGATTCATCTTTCTCGCGCTGTTCTCTTGCTTGCTGAGTATACTTGCACTCCTTTGTAGTATGCCCTTTGTCCTCGCCGCACACGACACAATACTGCGTTCTTGGCTGGCCTCGGCCTCTGCCTTGGTTACCTAAATTTTTGGTTTGATTTGGCTGGCTCTGAGATGAATTCTCGTATACGTTGTTCACTGCGGAAGACTTCTGGTCATTCTTCTGCTGATTTTGCTGATTCGATTGATTGGACTTGGGCAATGCTTGCTTGATGTTATATCGCGTCGCCTTTCGTTGCACTAGGTCTTCCTCTGACCTAGCGAACTGACGCATCTGATCAAACAGCTGTTTGATGGTGGTGGGTGCTACACCTGACATAGCCTTTTTGCCTGGTGGGTGCTGCCCTTGAGCTCATGGCGCTGCTCATAGGCAGTGAGCTAGGTGTAGAGCTCACCCATGGTGATGGGCTCCACACGGGTGCTGAGAGAGGTCACGATCGGATCATACTCCGTCGGATGTAAGCCGGTGAGGATGTAGGAGATGAGCTCGTCATCTTCAAGCTTGCGTCCGGCCGACGCCATATCATCTGCGAGGGCTTTCATCTTGGTGATGTACTCGCTGATGGTGGATGTGCCCTTGGATGCCATGGCGAGGGCCATCCTGGTGGTGATGAGGCGCACCCGGCTCTGGGACGCAAACAACTCTTCGAGTGCTGCCCACATCAAGGCAGCGGTGGTCTTCTGGGAGACATGCCCCTAGATCTCTCGACCACAATTGGTGAGAAGATAGCTGAGGACCGTTTGGTCCTTGGCGATGCAGGTGCTGTACTCCGAGTTCTCGACCGGCACCTCCGTCTTGTCATTAGGATCTTTCGGAGGGAGGAACACGGCCGGTGGTGCCGCCTCCGGAGCGATGACTGCGGAAAGTTGGACGCCATGGATCGCGGAGAGGACCTGCACCCGCCATAGCACGTGGTTGGATCGAGTGAGTTTCTCGCTCACCGGCAGCAGAAAGACGCCGAGAGAGGAAAATTGAGGCCGGCGGCGGCGGAGGAGGAGGAATTGTGCGACATGGCGATTTCCAATTTGGATCTAGGCTGCTGATACCATGTAAAAGTGGAGATTGTTTAGGGTTAACGAGTCACCCTTTACAGGTGCTCGGGTTCGTATTATATAGAGGTGGGAAGAGCCCCCACCGTGACGTACATGGTTGGTTGAGATTACAACAAGATTCTCGGATATCTAATCGTCTAATCTAGGAACAACTCGATGTACTACCATAACACGCTAACAACCCTATCGTACATAATATACTTCCTCTAGTAATCTCAGTGATTACACGACCCTAATATTTATAGTCCCATACGATACATGACTCTTAAATAACTCCAGTCTTGAAGGTACAGTGATATTTGGTCAAACTTGTATACAGTCTCGGAGTACCAAGCTTGAGCGGTGGCGCAGTGATGTGCCAAGGCGTGCTGGAGCCACAGTGACTCCAGAGTAGTAAAGCTTCAGTGACAGCTACAAATGATGTGTAGGGTGCTTCCTCAACCTAGTCATCAGCGTAGATCAGAGAGGGGGACATCGATGACATGGGCTGCGTGTAGGGCTGCGTGTAAGTTTCACAGATGCCACACCATGTGGTCTCGTCTGCGTGCGGATAGCCTTCCTAATACCTCCCAGCCCTAGAACTAACATAGAAATATGCATGACTAGTTTGGTCACGATGTAAGGCAGTGTGAGGGCTATGCATGGCTCACACAGATAAATATATACTTTAGTGTATATATAATTGAGAGGATGCTGCAGCACCCTGCAATGGAAATGGTTCACATTCAAGTAACAGGATAGTAAGACATGTAGACTCACACATTTAAGACGACAGTAAGCATATGTACACTAGTACTTTGAGCCAATTAACAATGCAATGGTTGAATCATTCTTATAAATTCTTGGCCATGGCTCAACAGGGCTGTATTCTTTCTTTACCGAAACTTGCACAAATAATGCGACAGCAACTACCACCGCACTGCAACAGTACAGGAAGCACTCACTAGATGTTCAAAAATTACAAAATCCGATAATGTTTGACATCCTTGGGAACCAGCAGCAAAATTATCAGCAGGTTTTAGCGACCACCCACATTCTAGTTCTAGTTACCAACCAGTTCATGCAGACCGTGCATGGCTGGCGGCTGACTGCTCCAGCTCGTGGGCACCAAGGGCACCACGACAATTCTCCTTTGTGGTGTGTGTGCAGTAGCAGCAGCATCCACACCATGGCCTCACAAAGGATCCCTAGCTTGTGTGTGGCAGCACCACGTGGACAAGAAGCTCCTGTCGCCGCGATATCACTGTAATGTGGCGAACGTGTCACATTGTGACATGATCTGCACAATGCACAATATTTTGCAGGATTGGAGATCATTCAGGCGTAGACATCATGATTGAATATTAGTTTTCATGCTACTATATAGTCACCGTCGCTGCTCCGGTGGCTAGCTCGCCGGCGACTAAAGATCAAGCTGGAGAATGCTCTGTCGTGCAGCCGGTGTCCAATGGAGAACAACAGGCCGAGAAGCTGGAGCAGGCCCGTACCCGGCAGCCCAACATCAAGTTCTACGGCCGAGCCTGGAAGAATTGAGTCGGCCCTGGGTGGCCCTGTCCGGGATAGCCTCGATGGCATCTTTGTAAAGGAGCGATTGCGTGATGGGATTACTCGAGCTTGGAAAAATGATGGTCGACGGTTGGTGCGGTCATAGGCAGCACGGTTACCATCGAGTTCAGCGAACCGGCGCTCCGATCAGCCCTCATAGCCAAGGCAGTGAGCATATGGTGCCGACATGTATAATGATCGCCGTCGCCGTCGGCAACAGCGGCGGAGTCTAGGAATAAGGCAGAGAAATAGGGAGGAAGCAGTTGAATCGGAAGTTAGATACTAGATTGTTAAGACCACATAGCGAGAGGACGAACATGAAGAAGAACAGAGTAGGCAAACAGAATTGGTGGGGTCAGAACTAATAGAATTCAGAGTTTTTAGTTACAAACTTTTGCATCTCCTCTACTCTCCCTTTTTCTGAACTACAGACTAATGCTGCCACTATGGGCCAGTCACCAGCAGGTTGTTTCTTATTGCTCTGGCAGGCACATCCCCGTGCATGCGCCTCTACTACCTCCGCTCTGCTTTTCCTGTTGCCTGATGATGAACAGTAGTTACATTGTTCAGAAATAATCAGAAATATAGATAAATGATCCAGCTTTGATGCCAAACATTGTTCCCTCATGACTCGTCTCCCCGCCTTCAAGCAGTGAACTGCGTTCCCTATGCCTCCTCTTTCCATGAGAGTCGAAACACAATATGGGCAACTCTTAACTCTGCATCATTTCTCATTTCAGTCCTCATTCTGCACATGGTTGCTACTATTGTATACGCTACTATGGTAATGACAGGGTTATTATATAGAGCCAATGTTTTTGGAATTTTGGTAGGTGCGCTGTCATAACATCTAGTCACGGCCTGTGTCACGTACATATGACATCTTCTAGACATCTCACCGATGGGTTATACTCCGGTGGTCTTCCTTTCTCCACCTGCACGAATCTCAAAGCACTTAGGTGATTAATTAATTATATATTAATTACATATGGATTTGGATTAGTCCAAGCCCAAACCCAGGCGCAACCCACTCGATTATAGGATCATTAGAGGACTTCAATGCAAAAGAAAAAAGAAAGAATGTTAAAGGACTTCGACTCAACTATTCTCATTACACAATACATGGAGCTTCCTCCTCTCAGTCTAATGGCCGGCCGGCGGCAGCAGCGGCGCACAGAGAGTGTTGGCGGCAGCAGACGCCTGCATTGCGAGGGAGAGCGATAAGGAGTTGCAGGGGAAGCGGGGTGCGCGTGGCAGGAGCGATCGGAGCAGGACCAGAGCTCGCCTACTGGAGAGGGGTGGCTGTGGCAGCGCACCGAGCCGCGGAGGGAGCCGGCGGCGCGCCAATAGGTGTGCTCAATGTGCTTGTACCCGTGACGGGCTCCGCTTCGTCCCCGAGCAGTACGCCCTAGCTGCGGTCCACTGCGCCAGCGTACGCGGACTCACCGATCTGATGAGCCATGCCGCTGCGTCAATCCACTGCCGCCTACCCACTACGCATCGCAACCGAAGCCTGCCACGTCAGGCCAGGGTGCCGATGTGCTTAGACCTCGAGGATCTGTACACGCGCCGCCTTAATCTCCTCATATAGGTGAGGCGAATGCCAATGTTTTTGTTTCAGATCGTTTAAAAAAAAATTATGGGATTCAATAATTTAGTGCTCTAAGTAATTTAATTGGCCTACTTTTGCGGATGCGTTATATCATGTCACTAACTCGCTAATACATCGTATCATGAAGCAATGAATATCACATCATTTAGTTGTTGCACAATATGAAACCATGTACATAGGTTCGAGCCCTGCATTCTCTTAATTAAAAGCGGGGTGCAATCTGCTCGCCTTCCCGTCGCGGCGGTTTTTCTTTTTTATCAAACCATGTACATGGTTTCATAGTCATCGATATTAAGCAGAAGTTGTATATCTGAGATGACACTGGTTTCCCTCTCTCTCTCTCTCTCTCTCTCTCTCTCTCTCTCTCTCTCTCTCCTTTCTAATCAGTTAGTAAAAATACCTACCTAACAACAAACCGTATGCTGCGTGGCCCGTTCTACTTCTGTGATGGTGGTATCTTATATATTGTCCCCATGGAGGTCATAGGAGGCCCCTGCATCAATCGCAAAATGCAAAGCTTGGTCCCTAAATGCATAAACCGGACATACATGATAGCAGATAAATAGTTCCTTGGAATGGGGTTTCATGCAGTTTAATAGGCATGAGAGGCAGTAGGGAAGAGGTTCATAGGCCTGGTTGTCGATAACATTGGAATCAAGTTGAGAAGTTCATAGGCATGGGAGGCAGATAGATATAGTAAGAATGCCCAAGCACTTGATATATCATGGTGAAACAATGCCGAGCAAAATACTTTTAATGTCGATAACATTGGAATCAAGTTTTAGACACAGGATTGGCATATATATGGTGAAACATCTCCATGGCACTTAGGATTTAATCAAGTATAAACGAGACGAAAGGTCAGTGCAGCTCTGGCTTGGAGTAATTGCCATGCCATGTGCAAAACCCCTTACTAGTGTTCGGAAGATACGAAGCTTTCATTTTCAGCCGGAAGACCATACAATATTGGTGATGCACTCGTACCTACTGTAGCTAGGTGCACACAAGCTTCCATTTTTTCTCCTAAATCATATAATTTTCTTCCCTGATAATCATATGTTACACCGAATCTGGTAGTCTGCTATCGAGAGCGAGTAGAAATGGATGCAGGAGTCAATGGGATTGGCAGATGGTGACTAGTAAGCGTCCATTGAACATGCCTCCCGGTGTCCTGCTAGCTTGCTCCCTGCAGCAATAAACGTTTGATCATGGATGAGGAAAGCCGCAGCAGCAGCTATTTTGGGAGCCTGGCCGCTGCTGCGCATGACTGCGTATGGCCAGGGCGATGCCCAGGCACCAATCACGCAACGCAATGCCTCCTCTACAAATGAAGTATAATGAGTGGCTTTGTGAAACTACCTTGATGGTAAACTAATATATAATTTACAGGGGTCAAGAAAATCATATTTGCTCAACATCAAAGAATGTGATACATGAAGAATATAATGTTCTGAAGAAAACATGACCAACATTGTTAAGTGTTGTACTGTTTTTGTTTTCTATGTGAGTTTTTCCAAGAAGGTTTGTCACATATGTTTCTTTAATGAGGCAACTTGTAAATCTACTCTTTTCTCCATGAACCATTTTTCCCACTAGTTTTTCACATGGAGTTTTCCCTTAGGCGTATCCGCGTGCATATATTGTTGTAGTCATTCAAGTGGGTTTTGGAATGGAGTTTTAACTAAGCATGTGCATATTGTGACAATTGCCTAATGGAGAATTTTTACCACAGCGCCTTGCTTGCGCTATTACTACAACAGTTTTTCTAGCCTGCTATCGAGAGCGAACAGGAGTCAAAGGTGTTGGCAGGTGATGTTACCATGCGTTAGTATTACGTGATTGTATATCCTTTTACTATATATAGGTTGGCAGCTGCTGTTAGTATTACGTGATGTTACCATGCACCAGCTGTTCTAGCTCATCCACTTTACCTTTTGATGTCGCCTCTGTTAGTCATCGATTTTAAAGATGACTCTGCTAAAGTACTACGTACCTAATATATAGATAATATAAACACTACTAGTATGTAACGCTAGTTTACTGAGAGAATAAATAATTGTAAAACTATGTAATTAATCTAGCTAAAAACACGAACTGTGCAGGTAACTCATCTAGATAGTAATGCAACCCTTGTCTACTATGCTAGTACTAGTCTTTAAGTAGAGTATGCAGGAATGTGATATCTACTGCCTAGCTGGCTTTTGAGGAAAACTGCCAACAATAAATATCTAGACATGGATGAGGAAAACTGTAGTGCAGAAGCAAGAGACATGATGATCCAACACTTTTGAGCGACTGGCCGCCTGCTGCATGACAGATGCCCATTGCGAATGCCTGGGGCAATATATGCTCATAGGTGCCACCCAAACGTCCTGATCATCCTCTGTCGCAAACTATGACACCAGGATTGGGACAATTTTCCCTTTTCGTCTCTTGTTACAATTAATTAACGTTGCTGAATAAAATAAAAGAGAGAGTGTTTGGCTTTCCTAGATCCTTGGCTTCACGAAAATCTAATAGTTTGTGGAACATCTTTAGGCAGTACTCTCACAACTCCACTATTTTACTAGAATCGAATTACGTGGTGCAGAACCCATTTTAGTTGAAAAATGTGGAGCGGATATTAAAATATATGCCCTGATATACAAAAAAAAAAAAAAAAAATAGGTTTACCCCTTCTTATCTTGGATGAGACATATGCCCTGATATACCCCTTCTTTTTTTTTTAAAAAATACATGTATGTCTCTTGCTCCCAAACATGATGGATGATCACTTTTGAGCTCATGGGAGGAGAGTCAAAGTGCTTGGCAGATGCTTCCTATCATGGACTAGAACATTCAATACAAGAAATAGACATCCCAGGAGAGCCCATGATGGGCAACATTGCTGCCTGCCATCGATAAATGTTTCGACATGGATGAGGAAAACAGCAGCTGCAGGTGACATGATGATCACTTTTTAATGTGTCACGGTTATCATCTTTTAATGTTACAATGTTTATAGCCATAGCTGCCTTTTCATGTATGGATGCTACATGGCCGTGATGTTACCATGCATGCTTTTGTACTACGTTCTTTTTTATCATTTTACCATAGGTTGGCATCCATGCTCCAGATGACCTAATCCCTGAAGATGATTCTTCATAGATAATATAAACTACTAGGAAAGAATGTAACGTTAGTTTACTGACGAAGTAAAGAAAATGATCTAAATAGACTTTTCTTTGAAAACTTTGTAATGGATCTAGCTAAAGGCATGAACTGTGCTCATGGGCATGTAACTCATCGATATATACCTGGCAAGCTAAAATACTCCTCTCATGATCATGGATGCATGCACACAAGAAAACTACTGCAGAAAAAGCAAGAGGCGTGATGATCGATCACTTTTGACCGATGATCTCTTTGCGCAAGGCAGGGGGTGACGTATGCTGAAAGGTGCAATGCAAACGTCCTCATCATCCACTGTCATAGAATATGATGCTGGGATTGGGACCTTTTTCCCTTTTTTGTCTCTTGATATAATTATAATCAATGCAATAGATCAACATAACAAAAACATGTATGTGTAAACATAAAGTAGGGAAAATGTATTCATTATGCTCCGATTATCGGTGATAATGATATAGAATGTATACGTAGAGAGTGTTTGGAACTCCTACATGAAAGCAGATGAAAGCAGCTTCACGAAAATCTAAATCTCGCGTGCAACATCTTTAGACGCTCTTACAACTCTACTATTTTACAGGAGTAGAGTATCGTGGAGCAGAACCTTGTTTTAAATAAAAAATGTGGAGTGGAACTAAAAACGCAGGCCTTAGAATCCTAATAAGACCAGATGTACAAACAAAATTAGGATTACGATTGGCCATTTTTGTTCTTTGCTTCCAAGTTAATTAAATCTACATCTTCTACACAACTCACATTTTTCCATCGTCGTCGTCTTGGTGGAGCGGGGCTCCGACCACCGTATGATGTACATGTCTCGTCCTGGCCTGCCCTGGATATAAGTACACGCTTACAGCTCGTTCGTGTCGTCCGTTCCAACCAACGCTGCTTACAGAGAGCACAAGGCAACGCAACACAGCCCAACCTCTCTCTTACATAGCTGGTGCTCATCCTTGGTCTCTAGTCCCGGTCTTCCTCCTCTGGCCTGGGCGGTGTGCTGATTGCAGCATCTCTCGGCAACACCTCCGGCAGCTAGCAGAGATGGTGTGCCCGTGCGTCCCCCACGACCGGCGACAGTGCTGCATCGTCCTCGGCATCGGCGTCATCCTCGGCATCATCGTCGGCCTCGTCCTCATCCGTGGCTCCATCGTCGTACACGGCGTGTCCGTCACCGTCGACAACACCTCTCTCGCCACGTTCGCTCTCGCGACGCCGCGGATGGCGAACTCTGCACCTCCGGCTCCGACGACGACGGCGGCCGTGGCCTCGGTCACGTACAACCTCTCCATGACCGTGACGGTGCACAACCCGAACCGGTACCTGGACGTGCACTTCACCACGCCCCTCGAGGCTCGCTACGTACAGCTTCGACGGCGCTTTCTTCGGCCCACGTGTCTGGCTCGCACGCGAGGGCGAGAAGTTTTCCGCCGGCTGCACCAAGGTGTGCCGCTTGACCATTGGCTCGGTGGGCGAAACCGTACCTGGTCTGGGGATCGACGGTGTCACTGACTTCGCCAGGCAGAGCTCGGCCGGGGTGGTCGAGGTGGATGTGGTGGTTGCCGGCAACTACACCATACACGGTTCCAAGCGCAGCCTTGCATCTAGCTGCGTGCTCAAGCTGCCACTTGGGGCATCGCCTGCAGCGTCGGAGAAGGTGAAGTGCGTGTAGGTCAAGAAGGTCTGATGCTAGTGCCAGGGTTCTGCTGGCCCGCCGGTGGCCGACGGCCGGCGCATCATGTGCTGCATGATTCAGTTCATTAGGAGTATTTGTCATCATGTCCGTTAGGCTTTTCACAGTGTGCTTCTTTTCCGTGTGTGGTCCTCGCCCTCGTTTGCGCCTGTGATGCGCCTTATTGGTGTTTCTCATCGTATCTTGGCTTCCTGTCTGTATCCTGATCTCTGCTCTCCTTTGCCATGTTATAATGCGTGCACTTCTTGTAAAATTTGTGTACTAAGGTTGAACTCTGGATTTGTGTTATTGTGCTTTTATAATCTGGTCCTTTTACCATCCAGTATAGTGGCAGCCTAGCCATTGTTTTAGTAGCGCTGCCGGCGCCCATAACCATGTCCTTAGCACAGATTGATTACTTTGTGTCCACTAGTGTGTTCAGAGGCAGTAGCTCACAAAATATTTTTGGAGCTTGTTAAAGTACACCCATTATCCCATAGAAAATAAGGTCTCAAACAAATCTTTGTCTTGATTTTTTAAATGTGGACCATAATAACAGAATCAATTATTAATTGAAATGTTTAGTAAAAAAGCAAATGAAGGTTACAAACTAAGTAACCGTACACAAGATATCTACTATGCAAAAAGAATAGAATGGTTTCTTTTTGATGTTGCGAGATAGAAACAATGGAGTGCACCTTTACATCATGCAACAGCGCCTAGCACCTATGTGAATATACACGGGAACAAATATGCGGTACCAACCTTTACATTTGCAAAAGACTAACCTTAGCAACATAAACATACATTCGCAAAATACTAATTAATGTTCCAATTTTTCACTACCATACCAACGAGTATTTAAACACATTTTTATGTTGAGTACTATGGGAGATATCATGTTCCCAATATTACTGTTAGTTTAGTACAGATTCAGTGTACTTGATAGGGGAGTATTTATTTGCTATTTACACTATTACTGGATGGAAAGTAAAAAATAAATAAATTCTGATGAATATGACACTTGCATCCTACTGTTGTGCTTGTGGATCCCTTTGTACTTTCAAGGATCACAAATGAGAGTATTTCATTATCAATCAGGCAACAAGCAAACTTTTACATGCAGTCCATATCCTAAATTAGCTGGACACATATTAAACCTGAATTGATGGAAGTATAAAATTGTTTATTGTGTGGCGCCATCTGGAAATGAAAGAATGCCAGATGCCATTGCCAATGTGAATGCAAGTGTGACGGAGTATAGATGCTACTGGTGCACATGGTGCCGAGACAAGGACTGGGTCCACAGCAAGAAGTCCTGCAACCAAAGTCCGGGCTCCAAAGAAGAAAAAAAAGACTTCACTGATTTGGGAATTGCTTGTTGAAGAAAAGGAGGATGTCATAATAACCATGAGGAAGATGGCAGAATACAATTACGGTGACAACAATATAGGATCATGGTGATGATGACAAATTCAGGACCGAGGACGACGATTCGGGGTGCGTTTGCTTCAGGTTACTTCCTATGCCTTCTGCATTTTTCTCATTTTATGATCTTGTGTACTTTCAAATGTTGCAACACAATTGTGGCTATTCATAATTTCAGGTAGCTAAAAATGAAATGGTAAATTGAAAAAAATTATTGTGTCAATCTGATCTGATGATTTGTGCAACCTATAATACTTTTATACACATGAATTTAGTTTTTTTTTTTGAAAAAGTCAGCAGGGGTGGCCCGTGCCTCTAATTTTTTATTATATGAACTGAGGAAACAACAGAGTAGAAAAAGGATCTAAGAAACCAAAAACTACCAGCAAGAGCAGGACTAGGGAGTGCTGTGTGAGGTTGCTGATCGGTGGGGCTCGGCTCTGGGGTGAAAGAATAAGGCTGATTCTTGAAAAATAATTAGTAAGAATTCCTAAGAACTTGATATATCAGAGTGAAACATTGCAGAGAAGAATAAGTCTGCTATCGAGAGCAAGCAGAGCAGTCAAAGGGGTTGGCGGATGCTGCCTATCTTGGAGCCTGGGGCGGGCTTGCTCCTTGCAGCACTACTTAAAACAGTAGCAGCACGAGACATGATGATCAGTTTTTATTGTGACACTGACTATAGCTATAGCTTCCTTTTTCATGAAACGATGCTACATAGCCGTGATGTTACCACTCTGCTTAATTATGTGCTTCATCAATTTAAAAGATCACTCTGCTTATTAATTACTAAGTACTACTTAAAAGATAATTTAAACACTACAGTATGTAAGATTAGTTTACGGACAAAATAAAATAAGGTTTAAAAAGAAACTTCTTTGAAACCTTCGTAATTAATCAAGCTAAAAGCAAGAACTGTGCACACCCATATAACTCATCTATAGCATGGCATGCTAGCATACTCCTCTCATAGAACACCTAGATAGTGATGGAAAACTACCGCTGGCTTTAAGGACATGTATGTAAGACTGATATCAACTACCGCGCTGGCTTGCTGCCAACAATAAATATCTATACATGGATGAGGAAAACAGCACTGCAGAAGCAAGGGACATTATGATCGATCACATTTGAGCGCCTGGCCACCTGCTGCATGACTGTTTGTGAATGGCAGTGGTGGTGCTCATACGTGCAAGGAAAAGGCCATGTGATCATCCTCTGTCATGACACCAGGATTGGGAACATTTTCCCTTTTCCTCTTTTGATATAACTAATTAATGATAAAATATCATTTATGCGTAAACATAAAATATGGAAAATATTTTTTATTCTCTGATTACAGGGGATTATAAAATAAAGTATATATGTAGAGAATGTTAGTGTATATGTAGAGAATGTTTGGGACTCCATAAAAACTACTTCAAAAAATCTAAAGTTTGTAGAGTACACTAGTAGAGAACAGACTTTCGAACCTCGGCTTTAGTCCTGGCCATTTTTTCGTCCGGGACAAAAGGTCCCGGTTAGGGACACCAACCGGGACTAAATTCCCTCCCAATGGCTCGCCAATAGTTTTTGCAGGCTAGTGGCAGAGACCGGGAAGGTTAGTCCTGGTTTTTTTTTTTTGGCTCCAACTGGGACTAAAGGTACCCTCTCTAGTCCCGGTTGTTGTTACAAACTTGGACAAAAGGTCATGCAACCTTTAGTCCCGGTTGGTGTTATGAAGTGGGACTAAAGGTCTTTCACCCGGGACTAAAGGTACCCTCTCTAGTCCCGGTTGTTGTTACAAACTTGGACAAAAGGTCATGCAACCTTTAGTCCCGGTTGGTGTTATGAAGTGGGACTAAAGGTCTTTCACCCGGGACTAAAGGTCCTCTGTAGGTCAATTTAAAAGGACAGCGTACAAGACTCTGTCACATGTGGTATGCAGCTGAGTTGGTAAAAGAATCTACGCGTGAGGCAAGGGGTCTTGGGTTCGAATCTCACCCAGAGCAAGGGAGGTCTGTTGGATTTTATTATTTTTTCGTTTCAAGGATGGCCTTTAGTCTCGGTTGCGGGAACCGGGAATAAAGGTTGGACCTTTAGTCCCACTTGGCCAATCCCGGTTGGGTAATCGGGAATAAATGGGGGTTGGAAATATGGACAAGAAGCCATTGCTCCACCAGTGGTACCTTATAGGTGGTCCCAACTCTATTATTTTACAAGTGTAGAACATGCAACATCTTCTCCTCCAACAAGTTCACCGTCAAGTCCGTGGTGTACCAGGGTAGAGTGACGATCACTGCGCCAGAACATGGTGTCTGCGATGCTCAGCACATCGTGGCTCAGGGAGTTCCGGCATGCCAGGAAGTGCTTCATGAACTGGCTCATGTCGTGGAAGCGTGCAGATGTCCATCCTGGCACCCGATCCACCTCACAGCACACGCCCGGTCCGAACACATCTAGCATTCCGGCTCATACCTGAAATTGGTCCAAGCCAGCAGCTAAACAAAGTAATTGTCATCTAGTACCAATCCCAAAGTTGCAACCAACACATCTAAGACGAATGATTTTTGCCTTGGTGGACTGGCCCTCCATACGGCCGGGGCTACCAGTCATGCTCTTACTATAGGTCGACATGCATGCACTAGATGGCGCCTCATTAGTCGTCTATTTGGAAGTTGACTCGGCTTACTATGTACTTACAGTAGAAGAAATGGGGCTTTACATAATGACCACTGGTTACATTCTAAGAAAGCATCATAGAATTGTTTTGTCCGTGATGGTTTTTCCATGAGATCATATTCCCTTTAAAGCTATGCAAGATCTGGAGTATTCCCTAGCAAAAAATGATTTTTTGTCTAACTTTTAGAAATGAGCTAGAATGAGATGTGTGATCCAAAATATGATTATGATTTTTTTAAATTAAGTGGAGCTATGGACAATTCAATTCAAAGTTACTTTATATAAACATAAAGAAATTCATTTCAACTGTAGAAAAATAATATATTCATAAACTTTGAACTCCTCCGGAACAAATTATATATAGTACATAACATTCGAAAATATTTTTGGTAATACTAGATACAATTTTTCTATGACTTGTGAAGGATTTTCTACTTAGTTAAAAATCGGACAAAACAATTAACTATGTATGATTGACAATCATAGTAAAATTATGGGGAAGATCAGCCTGCGGAAATCTCCAGCGAAACACACTTCAAGCGGCGCACAAGAGGCCCAACTAACATAACGAAAAACAATCCCTCGACCTTAAATCCCCCCTACGCAAAACCCTAGAGAGCTGTGCGACTCGAGGCTACCGCGTAAGTGCCGACCTCGGGCACTCGCGCCGTCGCTTCCCTTGTACCGCACCCTCTGCCAACAACCAGCATGGCGTGGCATACCGGCCGGCCATCCAGCCTCTAATCCGGCCCGCAACCCATCCTCTGCCGTCCCCATCCCCAAGATCTGTCGCCATAGGAGCCAGTGACCCCCACTCAGTGCTAATAAATAAAATACTACTAATATGTAACATTAGTTTATTGAGATAACTAATCTAGCTAAAATCAAGAAGTCATCACTCGTGCACCTAACTACATCTGCGAACACATGGTTTTTCCATAGCCATTGTGTAGCGCTTTTGTGATGAGCGATTGTCAACATGGCAACACAACAGGTGTGTGTGTGAGTCTTACTAACCGTGGCACGCGGATTCGTGTAAAACGATGGTGTCTCTTGGCTTGTTGTTGTACAGGTGTCGAGCTCGGAGGCGGTGGTCGACGGTGCGGTGAAGGTCAAGTAGGGCGTGCCGTGCTGACGGACCGGGTGCGGTGAAGGGCGGACGTGAGGCTTGGACCGAGGGACCTTGAAGCCGGGCGGCTAGCCGTGGTGGCTGACAGCTGGGACATCAACGAGCGCAAGTGTACACGGCGGGAGATGCATATGGGCTACGCTACTCGCGGACGGTTTGGTGGTTTCGCCTCAAAACCATCGGTGGCGGGTTTCCCTGGTTTGCGCCTCAAAACCGGGGTGGAGGTCCCGCGCGGACGGACGGCACGTGGCGGCACCGGGGAGATTGCGTGTGAGCAAGGCTACCGGTGAGGAGGCGCGGTGGCCGTCGGATCGATGAAGAAAAACCTGGACGATTTTACCCCTAGAGGGTATTTGGGCTGTGTGCTTCATGTAAGAGCGTTTTGGTCTTTGACATGCGCCTATATATATGTCAAGGGGCTGTTTGGGGCAACCATCCTTGGAGGGTCACTCTCATTTGTGTTGTGTTGAGAGGAGGCTAGGGTTAGAGAGAGGAGTGGCTCTTGTTCTTGAGCTTTTTGCCATCCATAGTTTTGACTTGCTAGGATTGGCTTGTAACCGGATATCATGAAGTAATCCAAGGATCAAATTTCGTGCATCTCTTGTTCTCCTCTCTAAATCTGAAGTTTTTTTTTCTCCTATATTCGGAGCTATTTTTGGGGCGATTTTCGTTCTTCAGATTTGGAGCGATTTAGCTCGTTCTTTTTGGACAGATTGATGCTTTGTCGAGTGATGAACTAGATCACCAAATGATTTGAACGAATTCCACTTGTGCATCAAGAAATCAAGCAATTTCCGATTTGGGCGAAAAACTGTGTTCTTGCTGGAAATCGGATTTTCCCGGAGCTTGAGGTTAAATTGGGGGATAACCTTTTAGGAGTAGCTTGATGACTCTGTGGTAATCCACTTTACAAGTTTTGGGAACGAATCCTTTTGATTTGATCGAGTTCTCTTGGATTTCTTGGTCGTCCCTTTTTCTGTTCTTGTGGAGCTTTCCTCTCTGTTCTTGTCGGGTCGGAGACACTGGTCTTGGACCAGCTGCCACCTGTGCAAGGTGGTGTGGAGCTAGGCGCCCCCTGGACGTTGCCCTCGCAGCCGAGCTCACCGGTCGAGCATAGCTGCCAGGACCCCGGTGAAGATCGAACTTTTTCTCAGTTCATCTGTTTCCACCCTGCTTCTCTGAACTACAAGTGATTCAGATGCAGTGCAGGTTCGTTCCTCCAGTGAGCTCTGTGGCGGTCGATCTTGCCTGGTTGGCACCGATAATTGCCTTGCTGTGTTGTGTGTTCTTTGCTGCAGTGTGAAGATCGAGTTTTGCAGGTGCCGATTCCCAACTGTGAAGAACTAGTGTGGTTGTGCGTGTGCTCTTTTTGTTGGCCACAAGAACTCTGCTTGCTTCAGTGATTTATCTCAAGCAGGTCGACACCCACCCATTTGGGCAGCGAGCAGAATTCCAGTGCCAAGATCGATTGATCTCTATTGTTTGTTCCTGGCCCGTGCGTGGCCCTGTTGATTTCTCTGTGCGTGCGTCCATCTCCATCCACAGCAGGAGCCGATTCCAGGACAGCAGCCTAGCATCGAGAGGTGCTTGTTCGTGACCACAGGATTGCTGCTCGCTTTTCAACAACAGCAGCTGCACGCCTGCACTTCGGCATCAGGTGAGAAGGTAAAGCATTTGCTGCCATTTTCATTTGCTTGCATAGACAGCCTATGCAAATATTCAGATTGGAATTTTCAGAGAGTAGCAGTTCAGCGTGTCTCTTTTTATGCAGTATATAGTAGATTGCCTGTTAGGATCGAGAAGCTGTTCACATTCAGTTTTATTAGTGTAGCAGATCATACTTGCCTTGAGTCATCGAATTTGTTTTGATCAAAAGCTTTTCTTGCATACGTGAAATACCAAAGCAATTGATCAAAATCTTTCCTACTGGGATAAGACCACCCCCCTCTATATATATGAGAGGATCATGGCCGATTGATCCCATCCACATCAATCGACAAAACACAAAACGATCAAACATGATCTAATCTATCTTCTCCTACCTCTCTCCTCTCCCCCTTCTTTCTCCGTTGCCGCCGCCATGAACCAGGTGATCGACGACGACAACAAGCCCTAGAGCGGTCAGGCCGGCTAGGGCGCCCCATTGCCGCCGCACGCCCACACAGGGTCCGTCCCGGGCGTGTAGGGTTTCGGGTTTCAAGAGACTTCGCCGGCGTGTCTTGCGTATCGCGCTCCCGACGAGACTCCTCCAGCGACGTGTCTTGCGTATCGCGCTCATCACTGGAGGCACAAGGTCCAGGTGTGGACATCCGCTAGGCGCCAGCTGATCCCCGTATTCGGCTTGCCATACGTCAATCAGGCGCCGGCCGATCCCCGTATTCGGCTTGCCCTACATCTATCAGGTGCCGACCGATCCCCGTATTCGGTTTGCCCTACATCGAGCGATCTAGCTCCTTACCCGGTGTGCTGACCTAAATTAGCGTCAACACCGTCGGCGGGGATTATTCTTTCCTCCCATATACGTGATGCACATGTGTGCATGTTCGAATGCAAGTGCAAGCCTGCGCAATGAACTTGCGTGATCGTGTAGAATGGATCGTAGACCCCCCTTGAATTGTTGGCTGGGAACCATCAATGATGTTGGTTCGGAGTCCGGCCCATGCGAGGGCGTAGTCACCCGAGAGCGCGGAGTCCCGCTCGGATAGCTGGATGGGTGAGCGGAGTCGTGGTCGGCGTGTCCGAGCAAATGGATGTAGTTCGAGGCGGTGGCTCGGCCTGATGACGGCTCTCGCCTTGGGCTCGCTTGATAGCTTCGAACGTCTCGATCTAGTTCAGAAGAGGTTGACCTTGTGGTGGCGACATGGAGCATCAATGAATCTTCCATGCTTGTCCGAGTTGCACCTCTACATCAAGTTTTTGGGATGCATTCACGCAAACAAGGAATATTGGCTTGGCTTTGCCATGTCGTTGATCAGAGATCGACTTGTATAACTTCCGGTAGATGCGTTTATTCCTTGTCACGCGAATGTATGGCGTGCGGGCTAATTAGTTAGCCTGTGTATGCTTTAGACCAAGTGGTTGAAGTGGACGTCGAGCTGTTTACGGGTGGCGTTGGAATCCGGCCAGCGCAAGGGCGTGGCTACTCGAGAGCCTGAGAGTGAGGCGTCGTGTCGTGGTCGGACAGAGGCGTACATAGTCAGCGTGTCCTGTAGATCGGGTCGTATAGGCACATGATCTTGGAGATTGGAGATAGCCGGGCGCCGTGCCCCGTGCACAGCAAGGTACGTGTCGGAGAAAGCGCTAATTAAAAGATCTCGTGCATGCTGCGGTAGGCCACTCATTGCTTGGAGGCGTTCTGACGCATGTACGTCCTCCATTGCAGCCCAATCCGCAAACAGCCACATGCAACAACAGACCGATATAATAGAAATAATTATATGACAATATAAAAAATATCATCAACCGGATTAAGTAAAGAAGTATGTAAAATAAAATCGGGAGAATTTAAGATCTCATTGGATTAGTTGTCCGGACTCGTCGAAATAGTCGTCAAGTTGTTCATCGGTGGTGTTGGATCAGAGTCCGGCCAGTGCAAGGGCATGGTCGCCGGAGAGCTCGAGAGTGATGCACTCGGATAGGTGGTCGGACGGAGTTGTAGTCGGTTCTAGGCGAGCCGGCATACGGACATGACCCTTGCTTGCTCATCTTGCGGCCACCATCGTGGCCATCATCGTGTAGCCCTGCAGGGTGGCTCCTAGCCAATTGGATCTTGTAAATGCGTATGCTCTCGTTGGTTTCCCTCGGAAATCGCATGGTACCCGTACGGCATATGCTTTGCCTTTTCTCGTCGCCGACGCAGATTCGGGGCCGTACTGGTGATGAAAAGATTGAAATACGCTGCTGGTCATGTCGCCATGTAGGAGGAAACTATTGTCACACATTACTTGCATGTTCAATTCTTGCTAGCTTGTAGCAGGCGTCAATCCTGCTGGCGAAGCGCACTTCCTGTCAAATGCCACCACTTGGGATGGAGTAGGAATCGGACCAGCAGAATTGATCTCAACGTGGTACTTGTCGACGTACGCCGCGCGCCGAGAGCAGAGTCCCGGTCAGAGTCGTGGTCGGCTGAGGTCGTGGTCGCCTCCGGTCGAGTTGTGGCCGCCACGCGAGACGCGCATACACGACATGCCTTAGGCGAGCGAGTCTTCGGTTGCATGCTTGTGCTCGGTGGTTAGACCCAGCGCGGGTTGCTTGAGGGTCGTCCTCCGCAGGATAAAAAGCTGATGTATGTAGAAGCATACACGTAATAGAATGTTTTTGATTGATAATCTAAAAATAGAAACGTACAGCTTAGCTCATTATCAGCACGTGTGGTCTTGCGTCCTTTGTACCCGTGCATGCAAATTAACCTTGCATGGCACTGTAGATCGTATCTTGCTGGCTCGTTTTGTCGTGCATGGGTCTCGTATAGTTGATGACACGGCAATTCGATTCGGAGATGTGCCGAGAGTTGACAGCAGGTATCGAGATGTGCTTGATCGACGATGTGGATCTTCAGAGACCTCTTGACGCCGTGCCGATCCGAGATTTACGATCTCGTCACAAGGCAAGCAGCGCCGACGCCTTGCCGATCCGAGATTTACGATCTCATCACAAGGCAAGCGCCGTGTTTGCTTCTTGGTGCACCGCCGCCAAAACTTGTTGTGACGACCTGTGAGAGGATGCATGCGACGGGGCACGGAGCGAGGCGACGAGGCTGTTCGGTGCGTGACACCAAGCTGTAGCGACGATGACGAGTTCTCGACAGCACGAGATCGGAGATGAGGCTGTATACGCCTGTTCCTGATCCTTTGTTCGGTTGCGTGGCATACATACATATACGGCATATATGCGTATATGCTCCTTGTCCGTTACGGAAACGTGACAATGAATGTCGCTTTGCCCTTTGCATGTAGCCGATTGCATCTGCTGGAGAATCGATCCGTGCGTTGCCTTCCCGATCAGCGAGAATCGATCTTGAGGAGGCCAGGCTCCATCGTCAAGTATCATGTGCGACGCCAACGTAAGCTGACGCTGATGACGATGCTTGTGACGATCGTGTTGATGCTCGCCGCGGAGGCCGAATCGTCATGGATGATGTTGATGAAAATTTCCATCTGGCTCGCCATAGATCAAGTGCACATCCCCTACCTGGCGCGCCACTCTCAACGAAATATCGGCGGCAGTCTACCTAGGGTATACCGACGGTAGTAGTTTGATCGGTAGAGGTGCGCGTGATCAGGAACCGGATGGTTACAGAGACACAAGACACAAGATTTATACAGGTTCGGGCTGCCTTTGGCGTAATACCCTACGTCCTGTGCTCTGTTATTTGTATTGATCTGAGATCAGATGTCCTCTAGGGACCCCTGCCCCTCCCTATATACTCTGAAGGGACAGGTTGTACAAGTAAAGTATCCTATTTGGTACTAATACAATGTTGTGCGGTGCATATTGTGTGCCGCACGTCTTCGTCTTGTGAATTGGACCACCTTTGATGGCGCGGCCCATGTAGGCCCGTGAGAGTGTATGGGGTTTATATCCCCACAGACGGCGCCCTCTTCGGCCCACGTGTTTGGCTTGCCTCCGAGGGTGAGAAGCTCCCTGCCGGCTGCACCAAGGTGTGCCGCCTAGTGATGGGCGCGGTGGGCGAGACCGTGCCTGGTCTGGGCGTCGATGGCATCGCGGACTTCGCCAGGCAGAGCTCGGCGGGGGTGTTCGAGGTGGACGTGGTGGTTGCTGGCCGCTACACCGTGCGCCGTGCCAAGCGCATCCTTGCGGCTACCTGCACGCTGAAGCTGCTACTTGGGGCATATCGTCGGAGAAGGTGAATGTGTAGGCCAATAATAAGGTCGGATGCTAGTGCCAGGCCCTCTTGCTTGTGTTTGTGCTGCCAACCTGCGGGTGGCCGATGCTAGAGCCGTCGTCGCAGCTCATCATATGCTGCATCATTCAGTTCATTAGTAGTATCTATCGTCATGTCCGTTAGGCTTTTCTCAGTGTGCTTCTTTTCCGTGTGTCGAAGCCTCGTTTTCAGTGTGATACTTGTGTTTCTCATATTATCTGGGCTTCTCTTGTGTGTCGTCATCTCTGCTCTCGTTTGCCATGTAAAAATGCACGCACTTCTTGTTTAATTTGTAATGTGGTCGAACTCTGAGTTTGTGTTCTTGCGTTTGTTTACTAGCACTGCATGCGCCGATAACCTTCTCCTTTTTAGCACGGATCCATTCATTTGTGAACATTAGTGTGCACGGGCAGTGGCTCATAAAATATTTTTGGACCTTGCTAAAGTACATCCATTAGTTAAAATGTTTACAAAAAAACAATTGAAGGTAATGAACTGGTAGACGAGATCTACTATGCAAGAGAATAATAGCTTTTTTTTTTCTGTTTTCCTTGAAACTATGGAGTGCAACTTTACAACACGAACTGGTCTTTGCCTAGTGCCACGGCACTCGGCAAAAGGTGGCCGGCCCGTGACGGCAGTCACCTGCCGTCAGAGTTTGCCGAGTACATGCTCTGCTAAACAATCGGATAATAGAAGCAACTGTCTGAATATAACCGGGTCGTGGTTGAAGCTGCTGATAAACAGACTATGACACGTCGATCCCTGTCACGTTTAAGCCATGACTTCTCTTCCTGCGATGACAGACTTCGCCGATCATAACACCTTATGCCAGCCACCTGTTCCCAGTATATAACAGATGATGGTTTCTTCTCCACTATTCGAAACAATGTGCTGCTCTTTGCCATGAGCCTACTACCCTGAGCTGTCGTTCAAGCTACCATACAATCAGTCGAGTATTTGCTGAAATGGAAAGACTATATTTAGGAAAAATATGAGGGTGATAGTGGGACACATTGTTTACTCAGTATATAGCTCGTATTTTGATGTCAAGGAGCTTTTTTTCGTTGCTATGCATTATGCATACATGCTTTGAAACAACCATATCTTTTATGGGAGAGATCTACTCATTAATATTGCGAAATTAAAGACACCAAAAGTTGATGCTCGGTTGCATTGCCCGGCCATCTATATAGCCTTTCTCAATGCGCACCACAGCCAACAGTGGGATATAAACACAGAAGGTGAGTTAAAAATGAACCAGGAAGTGGATGTGACGTTGCCTCATGGAAATGGGAGGCATAAGGGAAGCTGTGATATGCACAACAAAATACCATTTCACACAAAGTTTGTGTCCGGCAACGATATCAGAGGTTGCGGCATGGCAAATCAATGACATCTGGCACAGTACCTCAATGGTGGTTAATGAGAAGCGCCAATGGCGCAGCAGCTGAAAGAATCAATGTAACTGCATGCAGGCAAAGCATACAGGATAAATCGTTAATGGCGTAGGTAGAAAATTTCATGCACGCTTCTTTCTATTCTAGCACCACGAGGCTGTTGTACAGTCACTGAGTGATCTATATGATTTACAGGAAAAGAAAATTATTAATAAAAAATTAAATGGGACAGATTCCCCAACTTATTTGGAAACATATTTAAATACATATAGTACAGTAATTTTTTTCAAATACGAGGGGACGAATGGAATAGCAAGAAACGGCAAGGTAAAAAAAAAAGGAAACTAGCAAGTAGCAACAGTTCAGTCCACCAGAGGCAGGCCTTGGCTGCAACATGGATAACGGCAAAAGTTTAATGCATTACTTTTTTATATCAGTCAAAAGTTAAACTCTAGCCCTTCTAGCCAAGCTACCAGATGTGCTCTCCCTCTATAGCCGTCCAGGTAGTAAAAATACAACTACCCTGGTCTGCGCACAACTGGACTGGGTCCTTGTTGCGAGGATGAGCACCAGCTCGGTTGGATAGAGGATTGGCTGTGTTGCGTTGCCTTGGGCCCTCTGTATGCAGCGTTGGTTGGAACGGACGACAGGAACGAGCTGTAAGCGTGGACACCCAGGAAACGGTTGAGGTTGTGCACCCTCACGGTCATGGAGAGGTTGTACGTGACCGCAGCCCCGGCCACCGTCGTCGTCGGAGCCGGAGGAGTAGAGTTTGCCATCCGCGGCATTGCGAGAGCGAACGTGGTGAGAGAGGCGTTGTCAACGGTGACGGACACGTCGTGTACGACGACGGGGCCATGGATGAGGACGAGGCCGGCGATGATGCCGAGGATAACGCCGATGGCGAGGAACGCGATGCAGCACTGTCGCCGGTCGTGGGGGACGCACGGGCACACCATCTCTGCTACCTGCTGGAGGTGCTGCAGAGAGATGCTGCTATCAGCACACCGCCCAGGCCTGTGCACACTAATGTTCACAAATTAATGGATCCGTGCTAAAAAGGACAAGCTTATGGGCGCATGCAGTGCTAGTAAACAAACACAAGAACACAAATTCATGGACCAAAGTGGCACATGCGGACAAGTTTAGGGACCAGTTTTTCACGTTTGCAAGTTGATGGACCAAAGTGGCACATGATGGCAAGTTCAGGGCTCACTTTTTCGTGTTTGCATGTTAATGGACCAAAGTGGCAGAGGCCGACAAGTTAAAGGGCCGCCAGTGTATTTTACTCTTTTTATGTTTTTCGGGTCCATGTCTGCAAACCAGACATGCATTTGGGTTTTTTGGGATTGCTCATCTCAGTCCAAGAAGATAGTAATGAATATCCAAATTGTTCCCAACGGATACATAGAGGCCATAATGTAATTCCATTATCTAAAAAAACGAATATCCAAATTATCCTAGTATATCCGTTTCCAACTATTTGTAACATAACTTTAGGAACACAAATCATTTTAAATAAAAATTCATCAACTAAAAGGTTGTAGTTCTCATTGAAACCTACAAATTTCGTTTGGATGATTTTTCCATCCAAGATCGTTTGTACAATTTGAACAAATAAATTTCAAAATATAGAAACTTCAAATAGAATTTTTGTTCATAGTTTATTTCAAATGAAACTAAGTCAATTACAAAGTTATAGGTCTAATCATGACCTACAAAATTGAATAAAAATTTATATTCATCCAACTTCATTCGAGAAAGTTTTTAGTTTTACCGTTGGTTATCACCACTATTGGAAACAAGGACTTTGCCGGGGCACTCAGCATAGAAATATTTTGCCGAGTGCCGCACTCGGCAAAATATTGCACTCGAGAAATCTGGTCTTTGCCGAGTGCCACGACACTCGGCAAAAAGGTGGCCGGCCCATGACGGCGGTCACCTGCTGTAAGATTTTGCCAAGTGCCTAGCGGCAAACTTTTTTAAAATTACTTTTCCAAGTGCAACATCTAGGCACTCGGCAATTTTTTTTTAAAAAAACTTACTTTCCCGAGTACCAAATTTTTTTAAGTTTTGCCGAGTGCCAGCCACTGGCATTTAGCAAGTTTTTTTTAACATATTATGCCGAGTGCTGGCTTCAGGAACTCGGCAATTTTTTTAATTCTTTTAAAACCTATTTTGCCGAGTGCTACATCCAG
>JAENPR010002083.1:0-80389 GCA_018135685.1 Themeda triandra | reverse complement strand
CTCTACGTGCATTCTTCATTTTCCTTTGGTAAACCACATTAAATTTTGCATTATTTGTCACTGGATGGCACCCTGGGGTGCAGGGTTCAAACTCTCGCTGGAGTGTTCGCTAAGGGCAATTTATATATACTTATCCTCGAGCCTTTGCGGGTGCATTTATCCGCCTACCAAATCCCTCAAGGGTCGAGTTTTTTTTTTTAAAAAAAAATCTTGCACTATTTGCATTGTCCATTTCCAGCTCGATCATTCAGTTCGTGCTCGGCATTATCTTCTAGATAGATTGTATTTCCCCCCTTCTCCATTTCCAGCTCGATCATTCGGTTCGAGGTCAACATCACCTAAATATTTCATTTTTAAATTGATGATTCCAAAGTGAGATGCGCATCACACACACTATGCATGCATATCGTGTGTGATGATAGTGCCAAGGTCATAGTGCTTTAGTGATAAGCTTCTGGAGGCTTTCAGGCCAATAGATGATAGCTTGAGGAAATGATCATCTGTGTCATTTTCTAGTATTGACTAATTGCAATAAATTTAGAGATAGGTATAGGTACTATCTGCCTCCAGCTTGTGCAATCATTAGATACTTCTCTATCGCCTCGTTTGATGGACGGATTTTACATATTTGAAAATAATGCATTTTTTGACCCACGGGGTTGTATTGTAGGCGGTAGCCACGAAAGAGCGCAACCTCGACGGGGTTATAGTCACAAATCCATCCAAATTAAATCATGAATGCATCGGTGCAAAAGCATGGAAGGGAAGCTCACTATTGTGCTATGAAAAATGTCGAACGAGGGCTCCTCATGGTGTGTTGAGCGACAATAGAGAGGGGCTCATGCCCCCCTTCGTTCTCGATCTTTGTGTTGGATAGCTTGAGGGACATAGCAGCGAGCCACTATGGGAAGAAGAACGTTGTTCTTTAGCTTATCATGGCAAAGTCCACCGCCTATAAACTTGGTAGGGTGCGGGAATTAGATAGTGCATAAGCCCTTGCGTGTAACCCTGGCTATCATTGTGGTTCCATCCGTTCCTTGCACGTTTGTGTTGCGGCCTGCGACCACTTTTTTTGCTAGTTGTGTCTTTCCTTCGTGACAATACACGTGTTGAGAATATGCCTATTCACGAATTGATAGATCTAATTTCTTGTTTCCGATCGAAGAAAGAAAGGCGTATCACGTCTCGCTTGCCCAATTCTCAGAACAATGTAGTACAAGAACACTTAGGAGAAAGTATGTGAGGGGTATCATCTCTTCATTATTAGTCAATATAGACGTATATGTAGTCCCTTTATAGATGCCTTCAAAGATATATGGTAGCCCTCTCTCGCATACTCCCTCCATACCGTCGTCTTGGATAGCGATGGTCTCAAAGATAACTTTTGTTTTTGTTTCTATAAAATTATTTTTTTAAAAATGATATATGTATATTTTTTTATGAAAGTACTTTTAAGACCAATCCATTCATATGGTTTTCATATTTCTAAACTTCAACGACTTCAAAGTTATTCGCGATTTATATTTTCAATGTTTGATTCAAACCTTGTCAAAATCGACTCTCTTTATAAGTATGGAGGAGTATACGGTATGAGCCCACCAATCCTCTAATTGAGGAATTCTTAGCTTCATCCAAGCACACGATGTAGTTCCTTCAGATATTTTGCGTGAATTTTTACTGATTTCTCCATGATATGCCACTAATTATTTTTTAGATGCAAAATCAATTGAAGTTCTCTCACTAGCTTAAAATTGCTTCGGAGGGCAACAAATCTTTTAATATGTGGGTTTTTGTTTTCAGGTTGTCACGTTTTTCCTATGGAAGTTAAGTAAATTTCTGTGAAATTTCTTTATGATTTCGAAAATTTTCCAGCTCCAAATAGCCAGATGGTCCCTGATCTTTTTTATTAGCTGTGTAACCACTACTCGTAAACCAGAGGGTCATCCTGGTGCGCTTGAATCTCGGTGTCGCGGATCCGCCGTGGCAGTCTCGGCCCCATCCATTGCGCCGCGTTGGTCCCCGGTCCCCGCGTCTCCAGTTCTCCACCACCCAGCACCCACCTGCCTCGGTTCACACACACGTCCACTGTCTCGCCCAATCGCTCGCGCACGCTTGTCCGCCGCCGCCGCACCAGCCGGTGACCGAGCCCAATCCGCCAATCCACTCCGCTGGCCGTTGCCTCCTCCTTCCCGTTTCTTCTCGAGCCACCACATGCGTCGGCCTAGACGGAACGGGAGCTTTGCCGTGCCGGATATGAACAGGAGCGACCAACCGGGCGGCAAACCCGACCGACCACAAGCACGAGCACAGGCCACTGACCTCACCCAATCCGATCCGGAACGTGCTCGCGCTCGCGCGCGCGTGCCCCGCCTAGGTAGGCTACGAAATCGAGCCGCGGGAAGAACAGCCGCGGGCGGCAACTGAGACGAACAGGGGAGGAGGCGGAGTAATTCAGGGGGAGGAGGCGTATTTGACTGGGGCGCGTTCCTGACATGCGGGCCCCACCGGTTTAGCCCAGCAAACCGGCCGGCCGGGCCTTCCCCTTGCCACGCAGGATGCCACGTCAGCGATACCACCATCCAAAACAGGGCCAGGGGGTAGTCTGCCCGGTTTGCCAAACTTTAATGTGTAGGAAAGCTGGTTTTGTAGTTCGGGGGCTAGGTTAGACACTGGTCCATAGTTCAGGGGGCTAAGTAGACTTTTTCCACAGATTTAACCGCCGCCGATGTCCGCGATGGCGCGGCGGCTGAGCTCCCGCTGCACCAGGGCCGTCGCGTCCTCGTCCAAATCCACCCCAAGATCTTCTCTGCTGCCGCGCCGTATATATACCCTCCCTCCCCGCCCACTCCTCGCATCCTCGCCTCCGTGTCCGGCGCTCCTCTCATTCCTCCCATCCCAACTCGGTGCGTGCGAATCCGTCCCGAATTCGTTTCAGTCTCCCGGTGTTGCTTTGGTATTGAACCATTGTTATTGATTTGGGCGTGTTGGTTGTGTTGGATTGGATCCCGGGAGCAGGTGTACCTTTAGGACTCTCGCGGCGAAGGGGTCGGCGGCGGCGGCGACGTCGAGCAGCGTCTTGCCGAACCAGAACCAGTCCCGGAGCACGAGAGAGGGAGGTGAGATGACGGTCACCTCGTCGGTCAAGCTCGCCGGCGGCACGCTGTCGGTGTGCGGGCGGACGGTGCTGTCCGGGGTGCCGGACGCGGTGGTGGCCTCGTCGGCGGCGGCGGGGGGCGCGGTCGACGGGGTCTTCGTCGGCGCCGACTTCGCCGAGCCGGCCGCCCGCCACGTCGTCTCCCTCGGCGACCTCAGGTACGTGCGTACGATGCTTCATCAATCAGAGCGGAAAAGTGGTGATTTTCTGGCTTGCGATTCGGCGGCAGGGGCGTGCGGTTCATGGCGTGCTTCCGCTTCAAGCTCTGGTGGATGGCGCAGCGGATGGGGGAGAGAGGCGGCGACGTGCCGCGCGAGACGCAGTTCCTGCTCGTCGAGTCCAAGGGCGCCGCCGGCGGCGACGAGGCGGCGTACGTCGTGTTCCTGCCGCTCGTCGAGGGCGCGTTCCGGGCGAGCCTCCAGGGCGGCGGTCCCGGCGACGCGCGGCTGGAGCTCTGCGTCGAGAGCGGGGACGCGGACACGCGCGCGGCGTCGTTCCAGCGCGCGCTCTTCGTGGGCGCCGCGGAGTCCGACCCCTTCAAGGCCATCTCCGGCGCCGTCGCCGCCGCCAGGTCCGCGCTTCGGACGTTCCGGGTCCGGGACGAGAAGAAGCTCCCGGGCATCGTCGACTACTTCGGCTGGTGCACCTGGGACGCCTTCTACCAAGACGTGACCCAGGAGGGCGTCGAGGCCGGGCTCCGCAGCCTCATCGCCGGCGGCGCGCCGCCCAAGTTCGTCATCATCGACGACGGCTGGCAGTCCGTCGGCACCGACAAGTCCGCCGCCGCCGACGAGCCGGCTGGCGAGAACGACCCGCCACGCCTGTCTCGGCTCACGGGGATCAAGGAGAACAGCAAGTTCCAGGACGCGGAGGACCCGGCCGCCGGCATCAGGACGGTGGTGCGCGCGGCGAAGGAGGAGTACGGGCTCAAGTACGTCTACGTCTGGCACGCCATCACCGGCTACTGGGGCGGCGTCCGGCCGGGGGAGCCCGGGACGGAGCACTACCGCTCCAGCATGCAGTTCCCCAAGGTGTCGCCGGGCGTCATGGAGAACGAGCCCGGCATGAAGACCGACGTGCTCACCGTGCAGGGGCTCGGCCTCGTGCACCCGCGCGCCGTGTACCGCTTCTACGACGAGCTCCACGCGTACCTCGCCGCCGCCGGGGTCGACGGCGTCAAGGTGGACGTGCAGTGCGTCCTGGAGACGCTCGGCGCCGGCCACGGCGGCCGCGTGCAGCTCACCAGGCAGTACCACCAGGCGCTCGACGCCTCCGTCGCCAAGAACTTCCCCGAGAACGGCATCATCGCCTGCATGAGCCACAACACCGACGCCCTCTACTGGTACGAGATCCGATCTCTTAGCTCTCGCATTTCTGACCCATTGACCGAGCTGATGCTGATGTGATGCGACCAACCCGACTGCAGCTCCAAGCAGACGGCGGTGGTGAGGGCGTCGGATGATTTCTACCCGAGGGACCCCGTGTCGCACACGATCCATATCGCCTCGGTGGCGTACAACAGCGTGTTCCTCGGCGAGTTCATGCTGCCGGACTGGGACATGTTCCACTCACTCCACCCGGCAGGCGACTACCACGGCTCGGCCCGCGCCATTAGCGGAGGCCCCGTCTACGTCAGGTTGGTCAATTCATTCCAGCATTGGTTGTCGGTTCAGAATCCTCAGCATTGGTTGTTGGTTCAGAATCCTATGTCTTGTCGAAACTCGAAAGCGATTGCTGAATTAGGTGTTCTTGGTGATGTTTGCAGTGATGCGCCCGGGAAGCACAACTTCGAGCTGCTCAAGAAGATCGTCTTGCCCGACGGCTCCATTCTCCGCGCACGTCTGCCAGGCCGGCCAACCAAGGATTGCCTGTTCACTGACCCGGCACGCGACGGCGTCAGGTGAGCCTCCCAAGTCCGAACCCCTTTTGCTGAAGTTTTTGGTCTGTTCACAGGTGTTGATGTTGTTTGGAATTAGCGTGTGTTCTGAGTTCTGACAATGCCATGGCGTGGCAATAATCCTTCCTGCAGCCTGCTCAAGATTTGGAACATGAACAAGTTCACCGGCGTCCTCGGCGTGTACAACTGCCAGGGCGCCGCGTGGAGCTCTGTGGAGAAGAAGAACACCTTCCACCATACCGGCACCGAGGCCCTGACCTGTGGCGTCAAGGGCAGCGACGTCCACCTCATCTCGGAGGCCGCGACAGACCCCGAATGGAATGGCGACTGCGCCGTGTACCAGCATGCCCGTGGCGACCTCGTCGTTCTCCCGTGTGGCGCGGCATTGCCCGTATCTCTCAAGGTCCTGGAACATGACATCCTCACCGTGTCACCGATCAAGGTCAGTCAGTGCCTCTTTGGCAAATGGCAAGTGATGTGAATTGGTGAACTTGGTGAACATGTCAAGTAACTGATGAAATTATATTTTCCTGCAGGACTTGGCACCTGGTTTCAGGTTCGCGCCAATTGGGCTGGTGGACATGTTCAATAGCGGCGGGGCAGTGGAAGGCCTGACCTACCACCTCCTCGGCGGCGCAAAGCAGGTCGACGGCGGCAACGGTTCTGCTCCGGGCTCTGAGGCTGTCGGATTGGTGTGCATGGAGGTGAAGGGCTGTGGAAGGTTTGGTGCCTACTCTTCAGTCAGGCCAAGGAAGTGTATGCTGGGCTCAGCTCAGCTGGAGTTCTCCTATGATTCCTCCTCAGGGTTGGTGGTTCTTCAGCTGGAGAAGATGCCCAAGGAGAGGGTTCACAAGATTGTTGTCGAGTTGTAGGGTGGTATTGACACCATTGGTACAGAATTTTAGATTCATTGGTAATCATAGTCTCACTCTGATTAGTATGAAGTTGTCCTAGCATATTAATGGTAGGGAATGGAGTGGTGTATGGTTTGATAGGCAAATCTGATTCATGATTCAATTGAAAGGAACATGCGCATACTGTCTGACTGTTCTGCTTGTCTGAACAAATGGGCTTCGGTATTTTATTACAGTATAATACTTTCAGTCGCTTGTTTCCAAACGTTTCAGTATGACTCTATGAAGCGCACGACGCAGCAGAGTATCTTCTGCTTACCTAGACAACGGTAATAAGGTTTTTTTTTTCGATCATTGCATGCCAACGGACTCTGAACTCGTTTCCAAACGTTTCAGTATGACTATATGAAGCGCATGACGCAGCAGAGTATCTTCTGCTCTACCTAGACAGTGGTAATAAGATCTTTTTTTTTTGGATCATTGCATGCCAACGGACTCTGAACTCTGCGCAAAGCACGTGTTCTGGGATAATCGGCTGTCTGACAGACCACCGTCATGTTGGCAACATGGCATGTTTTCTTAGTTGATTGATTGATGAACCTCACAAATCACAGTAGGATGAATCAAGTCTCAGTGGTAGCCTGCCTTATATGTGGTAAGCATCGCCGAACCAACGCGAATTCATCAAGAGTTGCTGATCAAGACTTTGTCAAGAGTTGCTGATCTGCTCTGAATTGAGACTTTATAAAAATTTTGAAGATTCATAGGTTTGTTTACTATTAAATAAACAGATAATATTAGTTGATAACATAATGTACTTTCATAATAACGTAATTCGCTTTTGCTGATCTACTACCTTCTAGAATTGCTAAATCGACTGGAAGAAAGCTGCGACTAAACATGCGGCAGGGAAAGACAAATTAGCTGCAGCCATGAATCACAAGCATGCTATCAAATCAAAACAAAAGCTTGGCTATCAAACCAAAACTCAAAAAGAAGGCAACAACGAAATTTAAGTAAAACAAACTTAATAAAAAAATCGTACCATCCGTTACAAAATCGAGGATCACATCCTCCTATGTTCATCTCTCCACAATTCCTCACCAAAAGAATACTAAAGGGAAAGACTAATCAGAAGAACTAGGACTGAACGGGGGCCGTGGGAGCTGCCACCTGTGCGGCTGCTCGGGCCGGAGCAGAGACGAGCGTCGGGAACTCCTCTGGCTTGGGAGCAGGGGGGTGGCCGTTGCCGGAGTAGCCGCGTCCCCGCGGTCGGTAGTAGTTGTCGTTGCCTTGGCGGCGTTGGTAGCCCCCATAGTTGCCGCCCTGGTTGTTGTAGCCGCCATTGCCGCGGCCACTGTAGCCTTCGCCCCGCGGAGCACCGTAGCCGCGGCCCCTAGAGTAGTCGCCCCTCGGAGCACCGTAGCCGCCGTCGCCGCGGCCACCAGAGTAGTCGCCCCTAGGAGGGCCGTTGCCTCGACCACCGGAGTAGCCGTCCCTAGGAGAACCGTTGCCGTAGTTGCCAGCCACGTTCTGGGCCGCCCTACCATTGTCGCCACCACGTCCAGCTGCAGGAACCCATGAGTCGGTGCTGTTGTCGCGGCTGTGGCTCTGGTAACCGCCATTGAAGCGGCCACGATTGGATGAACCATCTTCATAGATGACAACGCGCTTTGGTGACTCGAAGGAGAGATCTTTCAACGGCAACTTGACAGACTGAAATCATATTTCTGATCAGATGCCATACTCAAGTAGATAAATGATAATATAAGAACAAAACAATGATACCTTCTTAGGCTTGGCATCCTCAGCGTCCTTAGCCTTTTTTTGAACCTTTTCTGCCGTCAAGACAGCTTCCTCATCATCCAGCTTCTTCTTCTCCAACATCTGCATGCCCTTAAATTCCTCGGCAGAAACCTTCCTCTGCTCAGCTCTTGAGACATCCTCGGACGACTTCTTTTTCTCTTGAATCTTCTCATACTCAGCAAGGGTCTGTGAAAGGTAAGATCAATGTAAATTTGGAAATCAAGAAAGTGGAAAGAAAGCTAATCAAATGTCATGTCTTTTCATCAAAGAACAGAACTTCTGGAGCAGAGGGTGTTACCTTATAGTCTGCCAGTGGTTCCTTGCCAGTCTTCCTTGAAACATCAGCCTCGGATGAATCTTGCTTCTTTGCCTTATCTACTTCATTGCCACTATTCTTCTTAGCTGCATTCCTCTTCTTCTTTTTCTGAGAGCCACTGAGATTGACCTTCTTCTTTTCAAATTTAGAGCCACTGTATCCGTTGTTACTTGCAGCAGCCCTGGCAAAAGAGAATAAACATTGATTTGCTTTTGTTCAATACAATAATCTCCAGAGTTGCAAGAGGAAGATTAAAACTTTCATAGAACATACCCAACAGAAGAGGACGGCTTAGCGTCCGCATTAGCAGGAGTGGCGGCCTCCTCCTCAGGCTTGTGATCAGCGTCTGTACCAGCATCAGAGGATTGCTTCGTGCCCTTAACCACGTACACCTGCGTCTTGTTATGGACCTGAGGGTGTCCCTGCCTGCCACCATTGTTGTAGGCATAACTTTCCGAATAAAATTCTTTTTGTTGCTGCTTAAACTTTGCTTCCTCCACCCTCAGTTTCCTCTGCTGCTGCCTAAAATTCTGTTGCTCCTCCGACAACTGGTTGAGACGGAGGTCCCTTTGCTCCTCCGACAACTGGATGACATGGCATCCATCCTGTCCTATCTCCTTCAGCATTTTTTCCTCCCCCTCAAGTTTATGAGTACCTCTCTCAACGTCTTCATCTCGATCTCAATACTCTTAATACCTGACATCCAGCAAGAAAACGGCAGGGTTAGACACACATTATTAACAATTAGTTAGATAATTTAACTTGTACGATGAGACATGCATATACTAATAATACAATATTAGACAGTTTAGATTATTAGATTCAAAGATCAGAATTTTATAGGAATAATCATTAACCAAAGATTGGAATTCGCAATAACAATTGAAACTAGATTACAGTGATGAATCGGACGTACGACAACACATGACATGTGATAGACACAGTATACATAAGATTGAGCAATGAATATGAATCTATCTACCATGCAATGCTAACAGGAGAAGGAACATCTCTACAAGAGATCGAACAATGATCACGAATCCATCTTTATCCAATCACAACATGTCCAGCAACCAAACTAAACTAATCTCTCCTGCAAAGGGACAAGGCAGCATGATCGCCTATAGTAATCGAAACACGGCAGCACGCAACAAGATTGTCCAACCAAACATGACGAAGGAACACGGAGAAGATTCGAGGTATACATGCACGTACCATTGTCGTGCTGAAGCTTGTCGAAGTAGAGGTTCTTGCGCGCGGCCTTCTCCGTGTCGGCCCCGGTGGCGGCGGCCGCCTCGGCCTTACTGGCGTGCGCGGCCTCGGCCTTGGCCTTGCCGACGACGACAGACACCGCGGCCTCCCCGGACTCGCCGCCCGCGACCTCGAGCATGCCGAAGTTGAAGCTGGACATGGCGGTCGTCGTCGCAGCAGCAGCAGAGACCTCGATCGACGGCTGCTCACCGCCCTACTACTAGACCCTCAAACCCTCCGAAGCGCAGAGGCGGCGGCTCCCGATCGTGATTGATCGAATCGACTCGAGATCGAGAGGTGGTTTGGTTGCCGATGCTTTGTGGAGGCCACGGGGTGCAACGCCGCGTTTTGAAGGGGCGGGGCCGTTGGATAGCGAGGAGGAGAAGGACTCCAACTCGGGTCGGACACGGACCACGGAGGCTAGCTCGTCTTCGACTCCAGGTTGAGGTGGAAACCGACCAGGAGATCGGGAGGATATCAGAGCACATGCACGCGCACAGAGCACATGCACGCGCACGTCGGAGATCTCGCTCGGTCTTCGTCACCTCGGACGGAAGGGCTGTACATGTTGTGCCATGCACGGCTCTGATCACACGCAGCCTCTTTTCTCAGCGTTCACGAAACTTTGCTCCTTTTCTCTGATTGCACGAAACATAAAGTACGACGTGCAGTGAATCTAAAAATTCAACAAAAAATTGAAGAAAAATCTTGATGAAAACAATGCTGTATATAAAGACAAGCAGTTTGCATCGACTTACTACAGGCATCATCCGTCCTCTGACTCTAGGAGGGAGCAGAGCTCAGCGAAATCCCTCTCGTGTTGCTCAAAAGCTCCAATAGCAAAAAAGATACAATTCTCATGGCTGCCTCCGCCGTAGAAACTGAACACAACAGAACAAAGCAGCACCGGCGGCGCCTACTCAGCCACCTCCACATCCAGGTCCCCGTTCCCGCAGGCTCCGGCTGGTCCGGCCGCCCCTCTGGCCCAGCATCAGCTCCTCCCTGCGACCCACACGCCCACCACCACCACCAGGACCGGCCGGCGTCGCCGTCCCTGCTCCGGTCGCCGACAGCGTGGATCTGGTCGAAGAGTCACGGCTTCGGTTCGGGCAAGCACAACACGCCCCGCCGGCCCGGGAACGGGAGTTTCCACTACGACGCTCGCAGTTACGCGCAGAACTTCGACGAAGGCGGCGGCCGCGAAGAGGACGCGCTCAGGCACAGGTACCTGTCGCCCGGCCTCCTCGCGTCGCCGCGTCAGGTATCGCCGTCGCCGTCGTCGAACCAGGGCATTAGCAACGACGAGGAGCCAGCGCGCGGAACGTTACGTGTCATGGAGTGAAACAGGTCTTCGCCTTGCTTGTAGGCATTTGGCAATTCAGAGCATCTCCATCCTATTCATTTTGTTGGGTTTTTTGTGTTCTCACGAAAAAATTTTACGTGCAGATGTGGGCGTAGATGGATGATATTTCGTCCATATTTTTCTATATCTCAGATGCTCACTCCAGAACGTGAACATGTGAGATTCAAATTGAAGAAGCACTCAAGATAGAAGATGAACAATCACCCTCTAATCTAAATTTAATGTTCCCTGATACGTTGCCTAAAAACGTAAAAAAAACAAGCGATGTGCTTTAGCAATTCCCTCTGTTTCGTCGTCTGGACAATGGATTCTTTCTTCCCATCTCACCAAGTTTATGTGTTCCAGTGTCCGTTCAATTACAAAACTTTATCACACTCTCTCAAATCTCATTCCGTGTCTCCCACCATTTTCCGGTGCCAACGTAGCTTGTTTTTACTAAAAGATAGTAGTACGTGATGAATTAGAGATTAGTGGCCAGATTGTTCATTACTACAAAAACGGTTTTCGCCAATGACATTTCTAGCGTCTATTTTATAAAAACCATTGGTGATGATTTTGACCATTTTCACAAATGGTTCACATTTGATTTTCATGGATGGTTCGTAAATCTGAAGCATTAGTGAAAATGTGGGACCCCCACCCCGTGTGTGCTTTCTCGACTAGCCAACAGTCGAGGCCCAATTCCCCATGTGTCACTTTGTGATTGGCGCTAGTGAGGGTAGACCATTGGACCCACAGGTCCCGTACTCATACTTTTCTACCACGGGCCACCGTCCCTTTCTCCCTCCCTTTCTATTCCTCCTTTACCCATCCCTTTCTCTTCCTCTTTCCCCTCCCCCACATAGAGGGGCTAGTAGCTGAGGTGGGTGCGTGGTCTCGCCGGCACCGGCCCTGTGGTACCCTAACAATTCAGCCACACATGGTGTTGCGGCAAAACAACAGATACTTGACAACCTTCGGTGAAAGAGACACCTAGCATGGCGGCCCCTTGGTGCGGCTCTACCCACCTGGTCCTCTCACCTCTCGTTGTATAGATCAAAGCTTCTTGGTGGCAAGGAGCTTTGGGATTGGCTTAAATGATGGGCTAGTATCCTCATTGTCATGGCTAACCGAGCTTCTTCTTATTTGAAAATCCATTATTCTCATCAAATGGTAATACGATTTGATGGTGACACATAGGTTATTACCACCCACTTTCACCGACAGGTGTGAAACCGTACCAACAACGAATCGGTGACGAGGGTTTCCCAACCAACGGTGAAAATTTTGTATATGAGTGGTTCATTGTTCTCGTATATGACATGAACATGCAACCCATTCTTCTCATACAAGTTAGAGTAGTGCACATTCAACCTAGATAGAGAGTTTGATTCTAAAATACATTGGAACAAATAACACAAGATGTAAATTCCATTATAAGCATAGACATGCTTCCTAGTAAAAATAAAACAAAAAACATGCTCCTCATGTACTACTATTTAGAGTCAAAATTGGCATCCTCCGCTAGCTGAGCATATACACCGGCATTGCACCTTTGGTTTCTGTCTTTGTACTCTCCCTCGAACGTGATGTCATACTTGTGGACGAGATGACATTTTGGTTATCCACATCTTTCAGAGACTGGTGCCACCATATGGAGGTTCCTTGCAAGAACAATCATTTTGGCTTACATCAGCGGTGAGATCATGGCCGAATAAATGGGGGGTTACAGGGGATATGCCCCCCTAATTATAATTCAGAATATATTAATTCTTAAGCCATACAATTTCTCGAACTCAACTAGGCATCTGTGTAAAAGCAGTGCAGAATATGAACTGTTTGGTTATATGTATCCAACCATGAATGAGCTAGAGATGATTGCATAACAGTAATGGATACTTCTAATTAATATGCAATGCTGTAGCCTGAGAATAGCATTTTGTAGATACAGTGTCCCTCTCCAAGCTCCATTGGCGAGAGAGAATAAAGTATCAAACTTTCAAAAATTTAGAGTCTAACAATCTTTTTTTACCTTCTTGATACATTGAATTGGCTTTTCTATTTGACACAATAGTTAAGTTGCACATATTTAGAGTGAGCATTGAGTCTAAAGTCCTTAGAAGGTGGCGTATGCTCAGAATGACATGTTGCTATTTCACTTGTCCAAATTCTTATGCATGTTTAAGGATGTGACTTTGGTTTTCAGAAATACAGAAAATAACAAAAAGAGCAACCGGTTCAGTGACACTTCCAATTAATGTAACAATTGACGATTCTCATTTTCCTTCTTGCCCAAATATCATCCAAACCTAAGAATATGACGGTGTAAAAAGACGAATGCTATAACTATCCTTAATTCTTAACTATTGACTTGCTTATCAACAAATTATATAATGAACTCACTTTCTTGAGCAACACATCTTCCATCAAATACTCACCTCTTCAAGTTCTAGAAAAGGTAAATTTACCCTTCTAACATTTATTTTTCTTGATGTTATAATACAATTACAGATCGTGACGATTCAACTATTAGCTTAAATTATGTAAACTTCTGCCACTATTTGTATCAAACTTGATTGTCCATACATAGAGGGCAGCAAACTCATCACTATTTCATCTCATCTCCCTTAGGCATTGTTCAGTTTGATGGGAATTGTAAGGGATTGAAGGATATCTTATGCCCTACAAGGCTAGCTACTAGTCAAAATCCTCTCGAAACCTCTGTGGGGAGAGGATTAACCCAATAAACCCTTAGACTTTATTCTGCACATTTTGAGGGGGAAAACAAGGAGAACGTGCTCAAGGGGAAATTGGGTTGATCCATCCCTCTCCAACCTATCCCATCTATATTGGGATTTCAATCAGTACATATAAAGAATAAATATATGTTTTCATGTGCATTAAGTAAAGTTTAGCGAGCGTTGACTGAACAATTTATAGAAAGACCAAAAGTTGACTTTTTTATCCTTATTTACTTACTCGGATGAAGAATCCTTTTTGTTGATGAAAACGGATCCTGCTGAACACTTTACACATCGAGGCAAAGCCCAAAGTTTTATATCCGAGCACAACGAAAGAACAGGATCAGCAGATCAAATGGAATCCGGACGCCGAATAGGTTTTTTGTATTTGGAAAGTTCCGGAACATAGCCGGCATATATTAATAAGAAGAGTAGTGAATTATATGGGCAAACAACTTCCCAGGTTTGACAAATTGTCAAGATGGACGAGGAGAGCTAAACGGACTACCCACATTTTAAAAGCACAACTAGATGCCATAACAACTTAGCCTCTGAAACCAAACGATCGACCAGGGCCAAGCACACAACCTCAAAGTCAGGCTGGTGCAGGTGATTGGTCATATCTCCTTCCATCCATGCCCCACGCAGCTGCTCACCACTCATCACGCCCACAGCCACAGGGTCAGGGAGGCCCACAGGCAGCGACCGAATGCAGCTTTCTTCCCCACAGCGACTGAGCGACGGCACGGCACGGCAGTCACAGGGAGGCCGGCGACCCATTCCACGGAAAAGTTCTCACCTCCGTGCGTCCATGGCTCCATGTGTGCCGATCCATGCATGCACGCCCCGTCCATCCGAGGCACTGTTGACTGGAACAGAAACTGACGCATGGCCCCCCGGCTCGAAGTCGCACGCCACACGGCCCCACGTGCAGCGTAGCAAGGCTAGCAGCTCGTCGTCCTCTCTGTCAGGTCAGGTGAGGTGAGGGCGGCGTGAGGCACGCTTGTTGCTGTAGCTTTCACCTTCTAGATTTCGACAGTTTGGGTCAATCCGTCGACCGTCGTATACAAGTTTTACCTGATATTACTCCGCCGCTGGCCCTTGGGAGGAGACAAAAAAGTTGTTTTTGCAGGTTCTATACATTGTAGATTATTTGTAGTAGCTCTTTCAAACTTGCAATTGTGGCTCTAGAATATACATTTGAGCTAACCAGTGTAGACTAATTCATGGGGTTAGCAGCTTTGATCTAGAAGTCCCATGTCTGAACATTATTTTAGCAGTAGATCGGAGACCGCAAGCAGGCCCGTAAGGTGGGGCTGGCTGTCTTTTCAGGCATTTTAACTGTAAGGCAGATTGCCTTCAAATTTCAAGTTTTTTCACTCTCTCTTCATCATATCAATTTTTGAACTTATGCATGGAGCATTAAATGTAGGTAAATAAAATAACTAATTACACAATTTAGTTTAAAATTACAAGATGAATTTTTTGAGCCTAGTTGATCCGTGATTGGACAATATTTTTCAAATAAGACAAAAGAGTTATTATTAAAAATTTTTGCAATCTAAACAAGGCCTAAGTACTCCTTTCAGCGTGCCTGCACTACGTGTACTGAACTGCAATTATGCTTGTTACCAAACTCAGGCCAAAGTACAGTGCAGAGAATACAAAATCCAAAAGAACATTCATGTTCAGGTTGAATTTTTATAGAAACAAAAGTTTTCCTTTTACCTGAGTATACACCACTGCCGTCTGCCGATACCAATCTGCTGACTGTACTTGCAGGGGGGCCATGTGTATTCCTACTACCGCGAGATCACTACAGAGTGACTATTATACTATATGTGCATTCCCTACAGAGTAACAAGGGTTCTACTACCATATATATCTACCACTAACCCGAGCTTACCAGCTGCCAATTCTCTCCTTGTGATTGCGTGGATGCTATTGCTACGGCCACAGTACTAGCTCACTGCTCAGGGTGTGACAAGATGCACCCAACCCGGCCGGGGGCCAGCCACGCACAATCGCTATCAGACTGTTCAGGGGTAAGCGAAGACGCCGGCCAAGCCACCTGCTCGGCCAGCCATGTCACTGGCTCCACTACTGATGACCTGATGCAGCAGCAGCTGGTGCGCAAAGACCACACACAAAGCAAAATCACAGACTGGGAAAAGAACAATCACTGGGAACGGCATATGCAGTGCATGACTATTTAAGGAAACCCGCTTGACCCTCTAGCTGCCGGCGAGCGAGCGTGCGCTGCTGCTGGGGCTTCTTCGAGCGTGAGATGCCATGAGCTCAGTGGTGGAGTGGAGTGGAGCACTCGACCGGGTCTGGCTGTCATGCATGCAGGTGATAGGGGAGTAGGACAGTGTTCCAGCAAAGAAAAAGGGCCGCCAGTACTGGTACTCTGCTGGTACTATGATTTGAGGTTTCAGGCTCTTTGGCAGGGCTTTTCATTTCGCCACCAAAAGATCTACTCATTGCATTCCTTCACTACCAACAACTTTCACCAGGCCAGCCTTTCCGTCGTCGGTGTTTTTTCCCCCTATTTTCACCGTGGCACATTATTGGATTTATTTTATATGCATGGCATGTGAGAGAGATGGGTGTTTTCAACGAAACAGCAAGGAAGTTTTTGGATTTTTTTTTTATATAGTTTCAAAAGTACTAATCCAATTTCTATGTTTTGATATCACATGGTGTTTGGAATAGAGGAATGAAGTTTCCCTCTCCTACGAAAAGACTTGTTTTCTTTCATGAAATGGAGGAAACAATCTTGAAGCTCGATCTTGAAATTTTTTCGTACATGCGAATGAAGGTATGAGCAAGTCATTATTATTATTCTCTAGAATGAAGGAACGAACATGTTTTTATATTCCTGTGTTCTGAACACTCATTTCTATAAAATCCCCATGTTTGTTAATTCTGTATTTTTTATATACACTCATTACTATGAGATAACTTAAAAGGCAAAGGGCTTCTTGCTAGTTTGTCTAATGATTACATGTATATAACAAGACATCTATAAACAATGTACTTTCCCTTAGAAGAGGAACAATAATTAATATTTTATGGCATTCCAAATGATATGTACTTATACATACATAATAAAAAGCTTAATATCTTCCCTTGGCAATATGAGATCTTGAATAAATTAATCAGATCATGCACTATCAAGCAACATTGATATGAGAAAAAAATGTGGATCATCAATGCCCTTTCAATAGTTGCACACAGAATAACAAGTGAGGAACCTACTCCATAGATAGGTAGCTTAAATATTTTGTGGAACTTTTTGAAACATTGTCCCGGAGGAATTTGTGAAGTCAAAATCTTGTTAGTCCTTGTGGTTTCAATGTGCTCTCTCTATCCTCATGTTTGAGCGCATGAGCAGTCTCGTGATTCTCATCGGAGAGTAACTTATTCTATGGCCACTTTGAGTTACGATAACTAGTATACAAATTTATGATATTGTTCGAACTCTCCCCATCGGTGAGCTATACTTTATGGAACTAAAGAAGGCATAACTATAATATTGTGGTGAGATTTGAGGTGTTTTTCATATAGAATTGCTGGCCAGGCATATACGACAATAAGGAACATTTGAGGTTGATTTTGCAATTTCACTTATAGCAAAACTATATTTCCTGTCTTAAATAGTAATAATGTCAAACAACCTCTCACAGATGGGTTCAAAACAAAATTTCTCAATAATATGGTTACAAATAAGAGGAGGAGAAAAATTACCGGAGAAAATATACCAAGAATATGAAAAAGAAACTTCTCACAATTACTATTGGGAATGAACATGAATTAACCAAGTGAAGCTTCTTGGAGGAAGAATCATTTTTTTTAAATACTACAAATACATGAATGAATGAACTGGAAAACTTCAAGTTAACAACGGAAGAACAACAGCCAAAGCATGCATGTTATCAAAAAAAAAAAAAAACAGTCAAAGCATGCAGGAGAATGAAGTCACAATAGGAGAGCGAGTGTACACGAAAGTATGAAACTAAACCTTAGCTTATTACCAGCTGCTGGAGCCTGGATACAAAAAGATGACTACATCTTGATCGGTGCATGCATCTACAAGATGATGAAGTTGACACCACCGACCGGCCATGCTCCTCTGTTGGCCTCTCTCTGCAGTTTCCCACAGCTTTATTGAACTGCACCTGCTCATCCAGGTGACTTCAAGCTGCCCCTCTTAGAGATGCAGTTCAAGAAAGCTGTGGAAGAGCACAAAGAAGGCCATCTATTTACTGCAGGAGGAAGGAGATAGATGGAGGCATTCAGTAACTAAGCTGGGTGGAGGAGAAAGAGGGGAGAGCAAGGTCTATTTATACAGAAAGAAAGAAAGATGGTGCGAGAAGGGAGAGGAGCAGCAACAGGTTTGGTTGGTGTGAGAGGCTAAGGACCCCAATCCCAAGAAGAATATAGAACCTGACCACTACTCCATGCCACAGGCCACAGCCAAGCTCAGTCTCTCTCTCACTGGACCCAGGAGGGAGACTTTTTGGGCAGATCAATCCAAGGAGGTTTGTTCATGGGAGGGGAGACAAGGGGCTAATTCTTTAATCCACACTTGGATCAAATATATAACTAGTGCGCACAGGACAATTGACCAATGCTTAATTCCTTTTCCTTTGTGACTTTGCGTTGTTCACGCACAAAAACTTGCCCGTTATGCGGCTACGGACGATGCTAAAGGCAGGCAGGGGAAAGAATTATCAGTAAGTGGGATACAGTTCATGTTCACCTGCATGCGTGCAGTGGGCACCGAATGATTGGACAGCGTCTCCACGAGCAATTCTAAAGCGAGAGATTTGCATGGGGCCATGGTCGATCCTGCTGCTGATCGCGCAAAAGGTGTCGTGGAATGGCCTCTCCTGCCTTGTTTGTTTCCGGCAGAGATCTGTGTACGTGCCTAGCCTGAATGTTCAGCTTGTTTTCCGCGAAAGGTCAGGCCCGGCCGGCCGGCCGGCCGCCATGAACGGGCGCCCGGTCGCCCGCAGCCTGCCTGCCATGTTCGTTCTCGTCTCAAGGCCCCGCCAAGCCAAGCGGCCGGCCGGGGCCGGCCTCAAAAGGAGCAAGCGCCCGCTTCCTAAACCTTCACGGTTGCAGTGCGCGCACCATCTCCAACACGGTGCGTCGATCGGCTCTTCGATCGGGTCAGAATCCACGGTTTCGATCGGTCCAAGTTGAGCAGGCACGCTGACTGCCTGAAGCTCGGGGGTGGCGCCCGTCTGGGCCCGTGAAATTTGGCCGATCGATTAATCTTACGATCTCGATCAGATCAGAGCAGCGAGCTCGATGTGTGCATGCATGCGCTTCCTCTGATCCTTCGCTTTTTCCTCGCGCGCGTGTCCTGGCATGCCATGCCAGGCCATGCCATGCGGTGCGCGCGCCGGCGTACACGCTCGCCTCCGGGTTCGAGGCCAGCCGCGGGCCGGTGGCAGAACGGTGTCAGAGCCCGCCCGGGAAGGCGGCGCGCGGACCGCGGCTGCCCTCCTCCGGAGGCGCGCGCGCCCGGGTCAGGCGCCGGCCTGCGCGCTGACGCCGCCACTGGCCGCAAGCCGGTGGAGTACTCCTGCACGCTGACGCCGCCTCTGGCAGAGCGAAGCTGGCCGGCCGGCACGCCGGCTGGCCTTCTTTTCGTGATTTCGTCGTCGGTCAGGTGGCCTGTCTCTCTTGTCAGCTTTGACGTTGTTTGGAAGCAAGTTAAGCTGTCAGAGCGAGCAGGACCATGTCGATCTACGGGGCGGCAGCTGCTACCGCTCGTGCGTGCATGGCGACTGACAGCGTGTACTTCAATAATGCAGCAGCGTTTGCTTAATCGAATCAGTCAATCAGTGGTCAGTGGAGCTTGAATCTTTATATACTCACCTTGATTAGCTGAAACTTAAAGTACGATGTTTTGACCCTGTTTTGACCAGCTGTACTAATCTCTGTTCTTGTGTATTGTATATACTAAGTATAATGCCCGTGCGTTCTACCGGTTTCACTTAAAGAATACAGTTAAAAACAAACAAACAAAACTACAATGGTATTCATCACATAAATAGAGTACAAGACAATTAAGAGAGATTCCAAGTCATCGCATCATTTTCAATACAACATTGAGGTACGTGCAAAGTTGAATTGAAATACATGCAAACTTAAGCATCTTTCATATAGAGCAACATTCAGGTGCAATCTTTGTCAAGTCTGTAAACATCTTACATACGGAGTCTATTATGCTACCAACAGGTTCCCACTCAAAAAAAAAAAAAAAAAAGGCAGGAACACTTGTCATGTAATTGCTAAAATTTCTCTGTTCTCTATGTTACACAATTTTGCGTCAGTGCATAACCACAAGCAGCAAGCTTTCGTCGTTGCATCACGACGACGGCGGCTGTAGCCGCAGCCGCCTTGCTCAGCTCCTTCACCAGCTCTGCGTGAAACCACGAAACCCCACGGACACACAGATGGTAGTTATCTGGCATCGATCTGTTAAAAAACTCAGTTATTACTATAATATATTTGGCAAGCATTCATTGAGTATATATTACACAAGAAAATTTTAGTATTGCAACAAGAGAGAAAAGGGGGACTTAACACGGACATCAACTCAGCTAACAAAAAGCATAACTATTCTACGTTTTATGCATAGCTAACATGTTAATAATGATATGAAGTTCTCTCCAAAATATGTGTTTTCTATTGAATTGGGCAACACCAAAGTATTTTCAATGGGCACTTGACTGACAACTGAGGTTATCATCATACATGGAAACGTGATACAAAGATTCCAATTATTTACTTCCCTCCTTACCTAAACAATATCATCATTCAGAGGAATACCAGGACGAAAAATCCATGAAATACCAGGAGCTCACCTCAAATTTCGCTATGGTCTCCGGTGTCCTCAAGAAGCCCTGAGGAGACTCTGTAGCCAGCTCAACTGCTTCCTTGTATTTTGTTTGTGCAAACAGTTCCTGGAACCTTTGCACAACCTGCACAATTCAGAATTTCATGAAATCCTATTCAATATTAACACATATAAGTATAATTACACACAGTCTGTAACTTTGACAGATAGTATTAAACTATTAACACATATAAGTTGTGTCATGCTCCTTAAGCAGAATTATGGTTGAAGCAACAATGCCCAATCATTCCTGAAATCTCTCTAAAAAACAGTGCCCAATCATTTATTTTTAAACTGAGGAGCAATTATCTCTTATTTGAAAACTCTAGTAGGCTCAACTGAGTTTAACTCTGAAATGATATCTTGTTTTAACAAAGCCTAACAGGTTCATTGCCATACATGGAACAATATATCCATGCAACTCAAAATACATCAGAAGTACATTTTTTATTGGTAAACAGTCTCCTAACAGATTAGAGATTTGAACAGCAAATAAATTGCTGCAGCCATATCACTGAACATCAGAACATCAGAAGTTCAATTTTTATTGATAAATAACCTCATAACAGATTAGAGAACAAACCACTTTGGTAAGAGAACAAAGACCTGACATCCAAAGCATTGAAACAAACCAAGGCCTGGTGCAGCCATCTAATTTGTGAACTGACAGAGATTTCTTCTCTGAAACAAACCTAATAGCTCACCCCTGCATAGAATAAGCGTCAGTTAGGTACCCCAAGATTAGGCTAAGCCACAATTTTATAGCAAACACGGCGCTGCAGACAAATGCAATGGTGATCCATTTTAAGAACAACATCATCTTAGGATCAACAAGCAGCTTCCTATCAATTCAAGACGCCGGAGAAATAATTAGATTCTACAAATAATTGGGCATTAGAGGAAACAGAGCAATATTATCATAATATAATCTGTAAATAAAAAGGCAAATCATGTGTTTCTACACAATATTCAAAGAAATTTATTAAACTAATTACCTTGTCTGCGAGCAATTTCTCAGCAACTTGTATGCGAGCAATTTCTCCTATAAACATAACTCGAGGCATGTTTATACGAGCTGAGGAAGGTGATCTGCTGAAGATCCATCTGAGCATGAAAATTGCCTTGAGTGTGATCCTGTATGTGTGATATGGCAAACTGCTTACCACCTGCAAACATGGCAATAAGAAATTTATACATTCAGTAACAAGTCTAACTGTGCCTGCTGATGAATCAAAATACATTCAGTAACACGTCTAAAAGTGTCTGCTGATGAATCGAATGAAGATTGCATTTTTGATAAATTGGGAATGATACTCAGAAGTGTACAGGATTAAAAAAAAAAAGTGAAACCAACCTGCTTAGCGGACAGCACGGCGTCATCCTAATCAGTGTTGTGGCCTGCTAAGCCTCCTTCTCCTGCTAGTTATTCCAACAGATCTTAATCCCCTCATGCTAGCTATTCCAACAACAGATTAACAGTTAAGTTAATCATTGCAACTTGATCTGAATCTACGTGAGACAACACACCCAGGGAGAGCAGTGAGCCACTTTAGAGAGAAGGCGATTCAGTTTCACACATCAGGAAGAAAGAAGAGATGGCATGGCATACCTCGTCAGCAGAGAAAGGCCAGCGTAGACGAGGCTCTGGATGCTCTTGCCTTCGACTGCCTCCTCCTCGAACTCCTCAAGCAGGTCGTTCGCTGGTGCAGCAGCAGAGGGGTGGGGCTATTCCTCGGTGTTCACCCATCAACGTCTGCAGCCTCAGCGCTCCCACGGGATGGGTGGCACGGGGACGACGCACCGGAGCCAATGCGGGACAGGGGCGTCCGCTCTGCTCCTGCAAGTGCCGCTGTCGCCGCTTGCTCCCGCGGCTTAGAGCCTGCGTGTGGCGGAGCCCGCCTCCTAAAGAGCGGACGGCCGGAGCTAGGGTTTGAAGCCTGGTGAGAGGAGCTCGCCTCCTAAAGGAAGGGGAGAGGAGCCCGGACTGCCGGAGAGGAGCTGGATCTGCGCCGTCGTCGCTGCCCTGGTTCCCTGGTGGCCGACCGCGTGCAGCCTCGTGGCCGGCTACCTGGCGCAATCCTAGCCCGACCTCGTATGAAGTGCCATAACCACGGACGCCGCACCAAGCCTCCGCCGCCCGCCGAATGCCGCACCGTGCCGCCGCATCCGCCCCGGCGGCCCTGCTCCTCCGAATGCGGATTTACTGTACCAGGGCCGAGATGTCACCCGGCGCGCGAACGGCCTAGATGCGTTCCAATCAACGGGGGTATTACAAGTGAGAAAGCATAATAAGCAGCACAAGACAGTAATACCAGATAGTATATGGTACGAGGAGGACGGCAACGTGACGGAGTTATCAAGTTACGCCGTCAGCAATAAATGATCCACCATATCTTCTAGTGCAAGGAAGACACTGTAATTCATGTGTGCCTTCGGGAGCAAGGATAAGAAATCAGCTGACCATACGCTTCGTACTAGACAATATAGATCTGGGCAGCACACAGGCAACATCACGCCGGGATCATGGAAAACGGAGATGATTCTTCGAGCCATGGAACTTCAACGGCAGAACAAGTGCAAGATGGATCATCGAATATAGATGCAAACAGTGAGACGGAGGTGATCACATCGCTGACCTACAAGAAAAGGTACAAAATTGATTTCTGCTGTGCTCATCGTGTTTGTGTGAATAAAGAACTTGAACAATAGATCTGCTGTGTTTCTTCATCTAATATACATATAGAATGTTATGGTTCATACATATATGTCTCATATTGCGATCTGCATACCTGTTGTATGAAGTATGAAACAATTTCTTGCTATACTGAGCATTGTCTAAGAAATAAAACAGTGTTCACCTCCCTATCTAGATGGGCCTTATTTTCCAAATCCGAGTATAGGATGAAATCCGCCTTGTTTAATTATACAGCTGGATATACTTCTATGCCGATCTGTCGTAGTTCCAACTGATCAACGCCTGATCAATCTAACAGGAAAAGGGGGAAAGAAGGGCCGGATTTCTGCACCGACCCATCGAGCACTTCTGCAGTTTCGGCCGCAATAGCTTCCTCCAGAGATCGACCAGGAGAACCGGTGTTCTTCCCATACATTGGGACGACTTTCAACTCATATGAGGATGCAAAGGAATTCTACAACTATTATTCATGGGAGATAGGGTTCGGCATCAGAGAATCGAGATCGAAGAAAAACACGAACAACTATATAACTAGGAAGGATATCGTTTGCTCGTGTGAGGTAATTTCAATTACATATAGATCAGTCAGGCAATATTTCATCTAAGAAATTCTGACTTGAACATAACATATTTAGGGAGTCTGCTGCAATCCAATGACGGCTTCAGCCCGTTCCAACTGCAAGGCTATGATAAGACTTCACCGAACTTCAAATCATGCTTGGATAATAACTCAATCAGTTACAGACCACAACCATCCTCTTTCAGTTAGTTGTGGGGAGAAGAAGCAATGGGGGTCTCATAGCTTCATAGATCCAATGACAAAGGAATTCATAAGAAGGCTGCGGAGAAACAATGTGCCACTGGGAAGGGTTTGTAGCATAATTGGTGTGCACGATGCAGCAACAGAGATCCACATAAAGAAGCAAGCGGTAAGAGGGCTGTGTGCACGTCTAGCACAAGAAGATATCAAAGATGACATGAAGAAAACTATAGAGATACTTAACACCATGAAACAGCAAGACACAGATTTGGAAGTAAGGTTCAGAACTGATAACAAAGGAGTGATTGAGTCAATGATATGGTGCACGGGTAAGAATAAGAAGGACTATGAAAAGTTCGGGGATGTGGTAACGTTTGATACGACATACCGAACAAATCTTTACAACCTACCATTCGGGATATTTGTTGGTGTAAACAACCACTTCCAATCAATCATATTTGGAGGGGTACTACTTCGACATGAGAGGACGGTGGACTTCGAGTGGGCGTTCAAGAACTTCACCGACATTATGGGCGGCCAGAACCTATGACGATACTAACTGGTATGGCCCAAACAAACACACTAAACATAAAAAGAAAAATATAACTTATATGCATGTGTACTAACTCATCAAAGTCCAGTCATTATACATGTACCCGGCTTACTACAAATTTTTAGTATAAATAACTTTACAGCAAATAGTACCTAATACATATACCGACATGGGTAATGCAGATCAATGCCAAGGCATGGCAGCGGCGATTAAAACAGTGATGCAAGGAGCCAGACACAGATGGTGTAGGTGGCATGTGCTAAGATTGGCTAAGCAAAAAATAGGACCCATTTACTCAAAGAAGAGTGGGTTCAAAAAAAAGTTCAACAGCCTCGTGACTGATGAGATCTCACCGAGCGAGTTTGAAAGAAAGTGGCATGAACTTGTAAAAGAGTACAAACTGGAAGAAAACAAATTCTTGAAGCGGGCGTTCAGGATGAGAGGTATGTGGGCCAAGCCATACTTCATGGATATCTTTTGCGCAGGTATGACAAGCACGCAACGGAGTGAAAGCGCAAACCATATGCTAAAAAGGTTCATTCAACGGGGTGCACCGATGCATGTATTTGTCACGAAGTTTAGAGACTTCCAGTTCGATAGGAACCAGGAAGAAGAAAGAGAAAATCATCGAACAAAACAGGTGAGACCATTTCTTTTGAAAAAATCTGATACAAGATAGCTAATTGTTGAATGATAGAACATACATAACAATTCATGATCTAAATAACTGCCAATTTTTAATTCATTTGATAAGAAAACAATATAGAAATGCTCCAATGCATGTAACTAAAACTTTTCATATGTAATCAGCTGTATTGTAACCTTCAACTAATATGCACTATTGCAGGAAACAAGGAGAAGGCGAATCGGCGTGCCAATTGAAAAGCATGCTGCTGATGTATACACTAGAGAGATGCACGAGCGATTCTACAAGCAACTGTTCGACTCAGGTTCATATAGCATAGTAGACAAGTCAGATAATAGCCAAAGATTTACTTTGGTGCACAATAAAGATAAAGTGCTGGATAATCCAATGCAATACACGGTGCATCTGATTGGCGACCAAAAAGTCAAGTGCAGCTGCGCATTATATGAACACTCCGGTCTACCGTGCAAGCACATGCTTAAGGTAACAATAAAAAAGCATTCCAAAAAAAACACAGCGATATTTGAATATGTGCCGTAAATTTATCGTTTTGAATAAACTATAGGTTCTACAGCTGTTAAATACATGACAGTTTGTACCGAAGTAATCTCATGTAACCTCGAACATAAACTTTTTACTGCAGGTACTAGTTCACCTTGACAAAACTACTATACCAGAAGGGAACATACATGCCCGATGGACACGACTAGAAACCATGCATCAAGCAACAGAAACAGCTGCAACAATTGTGTCACATGTGGAGTCACAGACAGCCGAGATGAAGCGCCGTGTGTTGGTAATGAAGGCACTGGAGCTATCGCAGACGAAAGAACCTATTGACGACGTTGCATATCAGGAAGCCATTCGAGCAATGGACAAAGATCGTGCGCGGACAAGAAGAACAACCGGTCAAACAATGGAGTCTGGGATGGGAACAAAAGGGAGCACAGGCAATGAAGGGTTCGCAGAATCAATTTCATGCCCACCAAGAGCAAAGAAAAATGGACGGCCTTGTGGAACATCTTTGAAGTCATGGAAGAGACAAACAAAACTGGAAAAAGAAATACGTAGAAGAGGAGATGAGGGGTCAGAGATGGCACAAACCAGTGGAGAGCCCGAGATCCAGTGCAAGACAAGAAAACTTTCAGATCTTCTCCATGTGACACGCTAAAACATATCATGCCATGAGGGAATAAATAACTTTAGTCAGGCTATTTATATTTTCTATGGATACTGCAGTTGATGTTTTAATCTGATATTGTGTCAATGGCATTGTAGTTTGTGTTTATGAATGAAAAATCTCGTTGGTCTGTAATAGTTTCTATAAGTTTATCTCAGAAATTGGCAGTCTGTAATAGCCTCGAATATTACTTAGAATTCAGAACTTCATATATGTCTCAAGATCATACATAGATGTTCTCAATAATGAAAACATAAATTGCCATGCAAGCATGACTGCAAAAGGCTATGCAGTTTCAGTCGAACAATACATTTCATTGCAAAGTGCACATCACGTACTACTGATAGAAGATCTTGTAGACAAGGTAAATAATGAAGCAAATGACGATGGCACCAGCAACCCAGCGACAATAATGAACACCACCAGGTGCATGATTGTAGAGAGGCAACTCCACTTGCTCAGGTTGCATGGCCTCCAGCGGCAGCTCAAATTGTTCAGGTAACATAGCCTCCTCATCAGGCAGATCTTCTTCGTTGTTTGCTTCCTGGAAAGCAGCAACAGCTGCAGCATGGGTGCTATACTTCTTATACGCATTGCCAGCAAACTTGTTCACCTGCTCGTGGCACTCCGGCCATGTCGCAAACACGCCAGTCCTCCGGCCCTTAAAAACAACATACCAGCTGCTCATCGCAACCACCCTGCACGTGGTACCAATCAATACATGTAAAAGTGTTCCTTCTATTGTACGAAGAAGATATGGTCAGCTCGGTTCATACAAAATCACACCCTACAAGAAAAACACTAGGACTACGGCGCCATAAAGCGAGCCGCGGGAATATAACACTATTAAAAGGTATATTTGTCATCCGAAAAGATTAATCTACCCCAGCTAGCCGATGATTTGTCCGTCAGCTACTGTATCAACTAAACGGATCTGGGCGCGTAGCAAAATATAGCATGAACAAGATTCTAACTAGCTATCTATTTCAGAGCATGGCATCGACTATGACAGATCCGAGCTAATATTACACAGTTCAGAAATATCTTTGCTAAATAATAGAGTGAGATTCGCGCGGTTGAAAAAGCGGCTACAAAGGCCTAAAAGATGGGGGATAAAGTTTCAGACAATTTCAGTCTTGTAGTTACCATGAAAGAGATGGAGTACCTTCGTGGGGAGATCCTGAGCAGCGACCGAGCTAGGATTAGCTGGATGAGATGGGAAGCGAAGAGAGCCCAACCAAGATAGACAGCAAGAGATTGTCTCGTGGAAATGAGACAGGATGAAACTAAACCCTAGCGACATCGAGCGGCCCCAACATTTATACTCCTGCTTGACCTAGCGGCGGGGGCAAAAGGTAGCACTGGATAATACCATATATATTTCAAGTTTGCCACTATGTGTGTTGGCCGAAAGAGGCCCATGAACAAGAACGAAAAAAATTGGCCCAACATATAGAAGATTGGTCGATGGGTGCTGTGATAGACAGCACAGGCCTTGGTGAACGACGAATCTTAAAAATAGATAAAATGTTCAAGTCAATATCATTTCTAGACGTCAAGTAACTTATCATCATCGCCATTCTATTGGTAACGTGTAGTAAATCATTAATCCATAAATAAGATCTCGGGATACACATAATTATTGCCTAAAAAGGCATGGATCCTTACACATATGAGTGATTACATGACTCGGTGCTAGCCACAAAAATACACAAATTATTGCGCCCCATATGTTTCGTGTATTTTGAAGTAGAAGCAGCCTGTCTAGTTCAATGCCATTGAATAAAATTGAGCTTCCATATTGCATGCTTCATGACCATATGCCACACCAAGATCTAAAAAGGAGCAGATCGAAGGAACCAGTAGTACATTCCACACAGGAGCAATTATTTATCACATGAAAACATGATCCATACCTGCAAGAATTGTCCGAACAAATAGTCATCTACTTGTATCAACAAATAAACAATGCCAAGCACGTACTGAGAATGGGGTCAAATGAATTACCAAATAGTTTTTGCAGCCAAGTCTGGGTAAAAGAACGCCAATCATATCTCCGGTGAGATAACGTCTGGGCTTGAACCCTGCGACTCAATATTGCCTTCCACCTGGCCTCCAACGTTTTACAGTCGACCTGTGTATAATAAATAAGATATACAAAAACTATCAACACCGATATACCTCATTTACTCATCAAGAGATGAGGGAAAACAATAGCTTAAAAAAAATATATACACACATTATGAACATGCGGTGGCTTCACCTTTGTGTTTATGAGCTGAAACCATGCAGCATCAACTCGGCCCTTGATACCGGTAAGAACTTGAGAGCAAGCTTCAATGCGGTTGAAAACATAGTCAGCGCAATCAGATCGTGGCAACTCTCTGGTCAGTTCTACCTTGTTTTCATCAAAGACGGAACATGTACGTGCCACCAAGCACTTCAACTTCTCAGCAGCATCATATACAGCCTTCACCTTGCGATCAAATCGACGAATGGATGCATCCTGGTGAACTCTAATTGAGTGGTGCAGATCAATTATAGGGACATGCATAGCAGTATTCACATGCTTGATAACTGCATAAAGCAGCATTGACTTTGCTGCAAACCTGCCAGGTGCGGGACCACCCCATATAGCAAATGGAGCGACTGATAACTTCACTGAAGCTTTGTACAGCCCATTTAAAGTCCTTGTCACCTTAACACCAGATACCTCCCCAGGTATCTTCTTAATGACCTTACTGTATATCATGCGGAGGACATAATACGACCTGTCCCATTGAACATCCTGACAGCAAATAGAGATTATAATGAGCAAGTTATTAAGAACATGAAGTGTAACATAGACACTATTGAACTTAAGTTTAGAATCTTACCGTATTAAAAGGGACGCTCTGCTCAAACAAGGTGCGGCATTCAGGCTCAGGATCACGGGTCATGACCATCTCGCAGAAAGCCCTTGAACGACGAATGCCATCAGCCAACTCTTTGCTTTCCTGACTGATGCTTGCATGGAATGCAGAAACAGCAATATGATCGTGCTGATTAATAGTGGGATGTGACTGAGAAACCCAAACAGAAATGTTGTCGCATAGCTGATCCATTTCAGCGTGGCACCCATCTAGTGCGCTATCGATCTCTTTATAAATACAGTGGAAACCGTTGAGAGCTGCCCTAACAGCGTTGAAGAGAGCCCCTGTTTTCAGAAATAGCAATAAGGTTGAAGTCGGCAGGATATAACCCGACCGCGTCCGAAGGGCATGAAACATAGCCATTACCGCAGATTTCTCGGCTTCCACACCTCCGGGCGAACTAAGACCAGCTGCAGATACATTAATGCGACCACCCTCAACCACAGTTGTTTCAAAATCAAAAGTCAAGTTGATCCTTGTATGAACCACATCATCAACAGTCTCATAGTCGAACTTGATATCAAAACCACTCCTAATTTTCTTGGCTCCATGCAAATCGACATAGGCACCGGATAACAACTCAAAAGGCCAAACATAAACACCTCGTGCCATCCTTCCTGTACAGATATAAGAAAACTGTAATTTTTGTAGCCTCTGTAAATTGCGGCGTCAAACATACGTCACATCTTTCGGACTAGCACAAAACAAAAACAAAGTCTGCGCTCTGGGTATCATAATCAATAAAAACTATAAAGCTAAATAACACCTAACCAAAAAACAAACTAAAAACAAAGTAGAAAAAAAGCTACAACTTAAAAATAGCTAGCACGGTCATATGAGTAGCGAATCCTATGGGTGTGAGCGCCACGTTTTCGATTATACACAGACCACATCTTCATCGGGCGCCACTTTTCCTTTTAGTACAAACAGATGGGACAAAGACAAGATTTCGGACATCTGAACTACATAAAGAAATAATTTGTTGGCGAATCACACCATATTGCTTGACGGATGTAAATTACTTGTTCATATATGTTAACTTTTTTGTTTCGTTAAACCAACAGGGATATGTGCCGTCTACTGATAATAAAGAAAGCCACAAGAAATTAACTAATACTGTGAACTATAAGAACATCCACAAAAATAGACAGGCTTTATTTTTCTAGACAAATCTGAATGAAGATGCAGAGTTTTTTTTTAAGACAATTCCTGGGCGCATAGGGATAAATTATACTGCACATACATACCTGAAAACAGAGCAGTTATGGGGTACGCAAATACCAATGGAGGACACGAAAACACCGATGCTACCGATCACTGTAATGTCCAGAGCCTTGTCTACGACACAGCATTCATATTTATAGCTGATGAACCGGTGTCAATCTTGTAGTGCAAGGAGCCCAGCTGACTGTCGCGAAGCTTCGACGAGAAGAAATAATGTGTACAGTGTTGGCGAAATTTGAATGTTGGCGCGCGACATCTTTCAAAATCTAAAAGATGCAACTGTATCAAACTGTTACTATTAGCTGCCATCAGTATAACCATGACCGCTAAGGTCTAGATAATGTAAAAATTAGCTATATATATATATATATATATATATATGTGTGTGTGTGTGTGTGTGTGTGTGTGTGTGTGTGTGTGTGTGGTATTGAATTCTATATATAACATTCCTCCTCTATATTTTATGCGAGTAATAAGGTTTTTTTTCATAATATTTATTGCATGTGCCATTAATAACTAATTTAATTTGTGTGTACAATTTAGAGCTTGGGGAATGGAAAACTGCTTGGATATGTGAATTTACTGTTACGGTGGTTGTATAAGTACCAACCGTGTTTTTAATATGCCCGCATAGCTCCGAATATAATATAAAACAAAGGCCACCTCTTCAAGCATAAACGATTTGCTACCATATATATCAGTAAAGGAATGACTATAATCAAATCATCTACAAGTTAATAAATACTAGATCATAATAGATCATAACTATTAAGTTACCCTTAATCATAAAATAGTAGGATTCATCGTACGGATTATTCTATGAGGATATATTCTGCTAAGTAACTATTAGACACATTTTAAAATTTGTACGCTTCTTAGTGGACACTACAAACGAAACATAAAAATATTTTTCGTGTAGCACGGCATACGGATAATTTTTTTAGTAGGTCTCCGAGCCACTTGGACAAAACCAAACTACCGAGGGGTCTCGATGAACAAATGCCGCGAATAGCAACTTGGGCACCCGAATCATGCACGACATGTGTGTTCAACAAAAAGGCCGAATATATTAAAATTTAGGAACGGGAAATATTCAAATCGAACGCCCAAGCGAATGAATACATATAAGGTAGCACACACACAAATACCATATAGAGTACATGGAGTACAAACTGATTACATAAATATGGAGTACTTGACAAACCACGACAGTTCGGATACGACCTGTTTAATCTAGAACACTACGTAGACACACTGGATGCAACGACGGAACTTCGAAATGGCCGCAAATACGAAGCAACCTTGATGTGGAGGCCGTCAGTGAGACATCTGGTTGCACCAGAGCACATACGCTTTATTGATTCACGACATACGATTGCAGACACCCTAACAAACTTCGTCTTCCTGGCTATTGATCTCCAGGAGAATACCTACGAACAAACAATATAATAGAAAAATGGAAATTAGATGTGCCCTGCAAAAATATACAAGTCCAAAACTGTTTGCACGAGATACAAATAAAGCTTTCCCAAGCTATTAGAGTATGGCAAATTAGTATACTTCTTTATCTCTTATTTCATATCAATAAAAACATAGTCATGTCAATTGATATAATCATTGTGGATATGTAGACTTTTGTGCGATACGGAATCCGAGTAAGTTGATTAGCACAAGAAAACTATACCGTATAGAAATAGGGCCATACGAAAAGTAAATCAAGAACAGCGTTAACTATAGTCTAATAACGTAGCAACAGACGAAGAGAGATCATACCACCAACCTCAGACTCCACCGGCCACGATAGCCTCCAGCTCATTGCGTCCAACCTTCAAAACGAAATGGTGCCAACATGAAGGTGTGAGTGTTGTAAAAAGCATGATCTTACACAGAAAAATACATTGTCTCCATGTTAATGACATGCCAACGACGCAGAATGAGGTTTCAAACTCACCCGTGAAGCCAAGAGCTCTTCATATATCTCATTGAAGCGGGTGCGGAGAGCAACCAGGGTAACACCAACTGACTGAACGCGGTGCAGGATAGCATTTGTGCAGGGATTGGCAGAGAGCCTAGAACTAAGTTCAGCAGAGTTCTCACCAAACACAAGCTGGGCAGTATCAAAGAGCTCCTTCAACTTCAGAGCACAACGAAAGACTCCAGCTGTGCGACGATCAAACAGGGCAATATAATTGTTGACATATTGCCCAACCTCAAAGTGAAGATCAACAATCTGGTGGCCAAGCTTCTCATTGACATGTTTAATGACAGCATACACAAGCTTTGCCTTAGCTGCAGCTCTGTTGGGCGCTGCAGGGCCAGAAAACATGAAAGGTTCACAAGTCAGCTCCACACTTGCCTTCACCTGACCATCGTCGCAGTCGTCAACTTGGATCACAGAAAACTCCCCATCAAACTTCTTGATAGCTTCGTCATAAATAGTCCTGAGGGTATAGTATGACCTTTCCCATGAAATTTCCTGCTTGCCAAACAAATCAGTCAAACAAAATGCGGCACGCATAACAAAATTTCAGCGATAGAAAGGATCAGAGAAATAAAAGCATCAGGACATATACCGTAGGCATAGGCACGGTGGACTCAAAGCGAGCTAGACCTTCAGGCACCACGCCACGGTGATTCAGCATTTGTGCCAGTAGGTAGGTGTGCCGAACATCATCACCAAGTCCATCAGACTGGACCTTTGAGCTTGCATGAAAAGCACACACAGCAGCTCGCTCTTTCACAGATACAGATGGGTGCCTATAGCCAATCCACTTTGAAACCTCATTGCACAGATCCAGAATCCGAGAACGGCATTGCATGACACAATGCTGCAGATCTCCATACTTGTTGCTGAAAGAGCTCAGAGATTCGCGCATGGAGTTGAAGAGCATCCTCTTCTCACAAACAGCCAAAAAGTTGAAATCTGCAGGATACAGCTGATGCTGCGACCGCACAGTTTCAACAAAGGCATTGGCAGCTTCCAGATCAGCTAAAGCACCACCAGTGAAACGACCACCGCCACTGCCGAGTAATGCGACCACCGGCACTAGTGGTGTCTCAAAGTCAAACTCGTAGAGTAACCTCATGGGTAACATCACCGTCGTTGTCAACGGTAGCATGCATCATCTCAAAACCAGTGCTAATTGGGTTGCCACCATGAAGGTCGGCAAACAGACCGCCAACAATAGTCAGAGGGCACACATACACCAAACGAGCCATCCCGCCAAAAGGAAAAATAATAAACTAACACGTAGATAAAATCATCTTCGACACGTGCAACACGAAAACTATGAATTTGCAAATTTATCTAGTAGCTAAGCATCCACATCGGTTTAGAAAATCTATAAAAAATTATATATAGTAACACGACAGATAAAAAGGTCTCTTTTGAAATGCTACTATTTCGTAGAAATTTAAACTTGTACAAGTGAAAATTGATTTCTATGAAATCATGAAGGCCTAACATTCTTCGGGAATAAACGTATATGACAAGATGGACACAACCGTAAAGATTTCAAATAAGGACCACAAGATTTCAAATTGATATACATGAATACTATAGTCATAGCCTCATGATAGAGGATATTTATTTCTATATTAATTCAATATACCATAAAGCAATGTAGTGACGAATATCATCATGTTAGGGGATATTTATTTCTATACTAATTCAATACCTGAAGAGCTTTACAGCAAAGTTACTATGTAACCAAACACATAAAGGTGACTTCCATTGTGGATCAAATAAAAGCAAGAAGTACATATCGAATAATATGACAACAAATAAATAGACAATGCATTTGACATAAAATGATAGCTAGAGAGGCGGTGTGCAAACTTCTAACAGAGCCCTCATTTTACATCAATTATACTGTCTAACCAATTTGATTATTCGTATTGGTCAACACTTAAGCTGTAACTTGTCCTGCTGGCATATAATTTTGACTAAGCATGTAAATTTTACATCCGTGCATTATACATCTCCAATCATCCAGCCCAATATAAACAAGAAAGATTATATAGCCAGCGACACCAATCTTAAAAATACTGTGGACATTAAGACACAATCCATATTAAATATTGCTCATGACTGCAAACTTTAGTCGCATAAACCAGCCTGGCCAGATTGCAGTATGATTTTAGTTCGTTGGAAGGTTGAATGGACTTTACCATGAAAACTATCACGCGCTATTAACCATGTAAATCTACAATGATATAGTCTACGTATGTCTGTTTTAAGCTATCAAGCAGTAACATATTGATTTGGCAGATGAAGCCAGCACTACAGATCTAAAACCAAGTAAAAATGCTATATACAGAGTACTGGTATAAAAAATACCCAGCGACCATACAAGATCTACAGACGAAGCTGTTAACTATCTTGCGCAAGAAATCAGATGAAGCTCTAACCGTGCAACTCAGCGCAACGACGAGCCGGCAGGCCAGCAACCTGGCAGGACTGAAGGCCCAGGCAGCAGCTCGGGTCTGGAGAAAAATGGGATCTAAAGCTCAGTGGTGCAGGATGAGAAAGAGTGGATAAGCGAACAAGCGCTTCTACGAGGACGCCAACACTAGACGGATGAGCGAGGCAGCGACGGCCGCCTTTTATAGAGTGATTCCTTACCCTTCCAATGCAAGGAACGACTACAGTGCATAGATATTTCGAGAGACGGTGGGGTAGTTGAGTGCTGCATTAACTAAGAGATGCATTAACTCCTATGGGCCGGTATACATCTAAATTTTGGCATGATGAAAATAGATACAGGCGTATTCTGTTAACTGATCACTTATTTTGACTTCGTACGGATACTTAGTATGCAAACTACATATCACTTGAGCGATATAGTCACCATAACCCGCCGTGATCGCTAAAGACACAAGTGTGTGGTGATCTTCAAGTAGCCAAGAAATATTGACCAATAAAATGTATTTAACTTTATGTGGAGACAGTTAATAAATACTAATAATAGTTTATGAGACAGCTGAACCGAAATTGGTGATATTAATCTAAGACTCTTTATATACAGTCGGTGCGAGTTGTTTCGTTGATTTTTGTTGATAATAATTTCATTCATGGAAGGAATAGAGCCAGATTTTTCTAAAACCGAATAGAGATGGACCAGCACGCCAGGGCAGGCCGGGGGGAGAACAAGTATATATGTCGTTTTGTGCGCTAATTGCGGCCCAGTTAACTGCCTTTTGTAACTGCCGACTCGACGGAACGCTGCAATGCTCTGTGGATGTTAGCTAACCGTTTATAAGGATGGTTCTCTTTTTGCACAGTTTGAATAATTCAAGGCAGAGCCATTTTTCCGAAAGTTCCATAATTGTTCGCATTTAGTTGCTCAGGGCAGTGAGTCAGCAAAGACAAGAACAGTATGGTATTATAGGTGGCTATGTTGCTAGACATAAGAGAGTTTTTGCCCAAACCACGGGTAACGAGCGCCCTTTATGTGTTTCGTTTTAGTAATACGGGCTATACAGGTGGAAAATGTTATAAAATTTGTTTGTAATAACACCCATTTTATGTTCGCTATAAACGGATGACACGCTTTGCACAGGTGGGGAAGTTTTTATGTATTTCCCCCTCGTGGCATTACCTACGACCTAGAGATACTGACGAATGTGGCTTTTTCAAACGGCTATGGGGAAACGTGTTTTTAACTACCACGCCGTACAAAAAAAAGATCGATAGCCGACGTGACTTCGCCACCTATGTAGCAAAGAGCGCCGCCCGAACGGGAACATTTTATGCACAAACTACTAAGCAAGCCGAGGAGCTTAAATTTTGGTATGATAAGCTTCGTTATGTTCCTATATTTGACGGTGCAATAAACAAAGCTGCTTCGTAGTAGCATCGTTACCCTTCACCGTGCTACACGGTGAAATAGGAGAAGTTTGGATGGTCGAGACGGCGCGCCGCGTAAACACCCCAAGTAAAATGCGGAGCCATGCCTTGTAGGCGGCTGTGTATTTGGATACATTGGCGTGTAGAGGCGGACATTCGATTTCTAAAGTCCATCCCCTTCTATTTTGATGCTAACCCATCGGTTATTATATGGCCCCACGCGATGTGTTTATGCGGCTATTGTTGTTGTGCGGCCAAACGGATCTTGCGTACTGACCGGGGTGGTTTGTTTGCTCATTCTTAAAAAACTGTAGGATGCAAATATACTAGCGATTTTCTCCCCGAAAATCCCTACTATCTTTGCATCACACTGTTTTTTAAGAATGAGCAAACAAACCACCCCGGTCAGTACGCACGATCCGTTTGGCCGCACAACAACAATAGCCGCATAAACACATCGCGTGGGGCCATATAATAATTCGATGGGTTAGCATCAAAATAGAAGGGGATGGACTTTAGAAATCGAATGTCTGCCTCTACACGCCAATGTATCCAAATACACAGCCGCCTACAAGGCATGGCTCCGCATTTTACTTGGGGTGTTTACGCGGCGCCGCTGTCTCGACCATCCAGCCTCTCCGATTTCACTGTGTAGCACGGTGAAGGGTAACGATGCTACTACGAAGCGCAGTTTGTTTATTGCACCGTCAAATATAGGAACATAACGAAGCTTATCATACCAAAATTTAAGCTCCTCGGCTTGCTTAGTAGTTTGTGCATAAAATGTTCCCGTTCGGGCGGCGCTCTTTGCTACATAGGTGGCGAAGTCACGTCGGCTATCGATCTTTTTTTTGTACGGCGTGGTAGTTAAAAACACGTTTCCCCATAGCCGTTTGAAAAAGCCACATTCGTCAGTATCTCTAGGTCGTAGGTAATGCCACGAGGGGGAAATACATAAAAAACTTCCCCACCAGGCAAAGCGTGTCATCCGTTTATAGCGAACATAAAATGGGTGTTATTACAAACAGATTTTATAACATTTTCCACCTGTATAGCCCGTATTACTAAAACGAAACACATAAAGGGCGCTGCTACCCGTGGTTTGGGCAAAAACTCTCTTATGTCTAGCAACATAGCCACCTATAATACCATACCTGTTCTTGTCTTTGCTGACTCACTGCCCTGAGCAACTAAATGCGAACAATTATGGAACTTTCGGAAAAATGGCTCTGCCTTGAATTATTCAAACTGTGCAAAAAGAGAACCATCCTTATAAACGGTTAGCTAACATCCACAGAGCATTGCAGCTGCCTGGCCGAGTCGGCAGCTATAAAGGCGAACCGGGCCGCAATTAGCGCACAAAACGACATATAGACTTGTTCTCCCCCCGGCCTGCCCTGGCGTGCTGGTCCATCTCTATTCGGTTTAGAAAAATCTGGCTCTATTCCTTCCATGAATGAAATTATTATCAACAAAAATCAACGAAACAACTCGCACCGACTGTATATAAAGAGTCTTAGATTAATATCACCAATTTCGGTTCAGCTGTCTCATAAACTATTATTAGTATTTATTAACTGTCTCCACATAAAGTTAAATACATTTTCCCCTGTAGGATATGCAAAAGTTGTCTAAATGCATCACCATTAGCAGCCTCCGCTTCTAATCTAACTTTGAAGCCAACATTGCTTCACAAGTAAGCGTGTTTACAGCCGACCCACGAGATAAGATCACCTACAACGAAAAAAAAAGAAAAAGTATAACGTATAGCTGGCCTCGTATACACCCCTCCAGAAAACTTGATATTGAAACATGAATCCAACGGCCAAAACTTGCGATTTTTCTCAGCTTCTACAAGATCTTACCTCTACTATATAGTGCTGTAAACGCCTAAAGTCCAACATAATCTAAGTATATAAAAAAAAGCCTCACGTATATTCTGGAAACTTATTAACTTTCTCACGCACGCTCTTAATAAAAAAAACTTGAAATAAGAACATCACATCCCAAGGCAAATTCATGGCAAACTGCTGCCATCTCGTTGATACAACATTACAAAATACGCGGAGGGGGGGGGGGTGGTCTGGAGTGGGTGTGCGACAGAGACGAGAATAAAATGTAACAGCAATCAACAAAAGACACTGGTCGGTTTATGCGAAGCAACCGGTTCTACCATAGCCATATAATAAACTGTCTCCGATGGAGTACATGACAGCTTCCATCCAAGATACTACCAAGGGCAGCCTAGTGCTGCTTAAACACGTTCGAAATTGAAATACACGGACAGTTCGAAAGTACACACACATGCATAGCAGCCATGCTACTAGATACCTAGCCACAGGCGGCATTTTAGGGAAATAAAACCAACTACGAAAGCAAGGTAAATTGAAGTGCTCCAAGATCCAGCAGCACGCAGCTCCCATCCGATATCAGCCACTGCGGAAGAACCTGATCTGGTACCTCCCAATCTCATACTCCCATATACTGGCCACGTAGGTGACGTCGAACTCCAGTCCAGCCCAAACTGCAAAGTGGTTCCACCCAGTGCTCATGCGGGCAGAATCCGGGTTCCTGGCGTGACGAACCAGGATGCCAGGATGACCAACGACCGAGTTCGCCAGGTGCAAATGAACATTGGCAAGAATGCGTAGCATCCTGGAATACCTGCGACTGAAATACTGCATGAAACAACAAACAACTCCACTTAGTATATGGAGAAGACATGCCATTCAAAGGATACATGCAAATGTGACTTCTCTGATACGTACAAACTGGGATCTGAAGCCGACTTGGCTCTCTGTCGGGCGGCAAATGTAGAGAGGATAGCTCACAGGGCCATTATGCCAAACGTTGGCCACAGTTTGCATCACATCAGCGCTCATGACAGCACGAGGTCCAAGCTCGTAGGCCATCTCGAGCAGGTGGTTAGGCACTGTCCACACAATAACAATAACGATAGAATTTCAGGTGGCATTGAGCAATCAAATGAAAAAATCAACATTAGTAAAGACTACATAAACTATAGAAAAAATGTGGATGTTCTATGCTTACCGTGTACATTGGGTCCTACAGGCACATGAACAGGTTCTGGTTCAGCTGGAAAGTCATCCAAGTCAGCATGCCCGATTGCAGGGCGGCTGCGGAATGGCCTCTCAGCACCATTGCGACCATAAAGGCGCATAGCAACAGTGTTTACCTCTAGTGCAACAAACACAGCCATGTCATGCCTTGAGATCCTTTCACTCTCAGCGAAGTGTCTCCACCCATGTGTCATGTAGTACTTTCCATTCATCTGCTCCACACCGACCTCGTGTGCAGAAACTACATCACCATAAAGAATGACAGAGTTGGCCTGGCCATTAGAGATCCTGAGCCAGAATTCAACTGGCATTTCCTGCAAAAAAAAGGATAGGCTCAACAAAAAAAAAGTGATGAAAATATGGGCGCAAAAGACCATCTGAGGAAAATAAAATAGTTTGAATTCTACGATGGAGAAAAACAAGTAATTTACGTTCCTAATACCCAAAAACTGCGCATTACTTCTACGATGGATAAAATTTTTAATGAAATAGTTGCATTGTAGTAGGGCTGGGGCTGCCTATATGGAGGTGAGCATGGCAAACAGAAATATGGATAAACACCGCCATGTTAAACATGAGAATATTAAACAGAGGCAGGCTCAGCTATCTAGTAACTGGCTTGATCTATTCAATTTAAATGAACAAAAAAAAATTGCAGTGCCATCGCCATGAAATAAATCAACAAAACTTTACAGGACATGACAGGAATTCCAGATCAAAATAAATTAACAGAGGATCCTGGTTGATATGGCTTATGATTAAGCACGTCGCCAATCAGCACCGGTAGCGCTTATATACTGCTATACATCTATCAAAACACATACGTACTCTACTCGTACATCAGGACAAACATAACACGGAAAAAATACATAGTATTAGGCGGCGTCAAGGAGGCAATTACGAGCAAACACTACTTCGTGTCAAATGATTGTTCCTAACGTCTTCATATCCAAAAATGGCATGGAATCATTTGAGCATTATCTTTTCTATATTCACGTACGTCCAGAACTTACACAGAACGACCGATGAATTAAAAATAACTCACACTAACAACCAGATCTAAAAACGAAACAAAAAGAGTTTGTTTTGAGGGTGTAACATATGATCACCAGAGCATCCTTGAAGCGGCTGGTGAAGTTGTGCATGAAAGATCTACCCCTCTGTAGGGGGAGGGGATCCATCGAACCACCGCCAAACAAGTAACGCCCAGGCGTCATGCGTCGCATCTGCAAAAAAATCAGGATATGGAAATAATGAGAAAGTGAACTCAGGTCTGGAGAGACAAAGCCATTCATACATCTCTACAGTGAAGCAGTAGTGACGAAATACCTCACCACCCCCCGATGGCTGCGCCCGAGGGCCTCGGGGGTATTCAGAAACATCATGCACTTGGTGACCGGCGTTGCTACTAGATCCAAACTCATTGGCACCACTAAGGTCGAAGGATGCAGATCCTGGGAGGTCCAGCGGCCTGAAGGCGCTGTTCTCACGGCCACCGATGAAGATGCCAGAATGCCGCCCGCGATGAGCACTGGCAGCCTCGGCCAGACTCTGAAAAAAAATAGAAACGCAAGAGATCAGCGCAAAGAACAGTCCTTTTTTTGGAGTATATGAACTTAGGTCATTACACATGTCAAGATCTGACGGCGCTAGCAAATAAATTTAACCTGAATAGTGTCGAGAAGGCCGGGGTTCTTCTGCAGAATCTCAGAGAACAGCGCAGGCTGGCCGTCGGGGTCGTCGTCGTCCGGTGTAGGGGACGAGGGTGGGCTGCGGCTACTTCCGGCGCCGGTTGGGCTCTCTGACCGAGCCTTCTTGACCGCCTGGAACGAAGGAGAAGATGATTCCGCCATCGGCCTCTTTCCAAGAGGCACAAAAACTGGCGCCTCCTCATCCTCCGGCTCTGGCTTCGGACTGGTGTGAGCAACGGGAGAAGGAGAGCGCGGAGGAGAACGGACAGGAGGGCGCTCCTCCGACGTAGGCGCAAGCTTGGAGCAGGAAGGCGCCATGAAGGCGACGAGCGTGGAGAGTTGGAAGAAATGAGACGGCCGGGGCCGAGTGAGTTCGAAGCGAAGCAGATAGTGGAAAGGACTGAGTGATCCAGAGCCCATCCTCCCCCCCGTATATAAGAAGCCAGTGGAAGTGCGCCAAGCGCCCACCAAGAATCGGACAAACTGCATTGAATGCAGGGTGCAAGGGTCCGAACACTGTCGAATGCTAACTGCAAAAAAAAATAACATCAGGCACAGCACAGTCCATAAGCTCGGGAGTTAACTGGTAAACAGACTTGCACTTCACAAGTTTTTGACTGCGTATTTTTAACAACAGTTTCATTTCCATCGTGATTCGTTTTAAGCAAAACCAGCGATGAACAAACTAAAAAGTATACATTGTCATAATATAATCTATTACATTATCGCAAAAATTTAATCAAAAGTATAATATATGATCAATCAATATGATCTAGGACGACAAACTACCAGACAACAAGAAAATGTGGTATCATTGACCAAACAAACAACTCTTCGTAGATTCTACACGACTCGAACTGGAAGCAAACATATTAGTTTGTGGAATCGCAAATAAGAAAACATCATATTTTTAACGTTTAAATTGTAATTACCGAATTACACCTTGTATGTTATCGAAACAAAGAAAAAAGGAATAATATGTAATTTTATTAATATAGGATAAAAGCGAAAGAACTATAAATATTTATCACACTATAATATTTTGGAAAAAAAAAACCCCGTTACGACTACTACATTAAGAAATATCACTTGTGAAAAAAAGAAATTTTGAATTAACATCGTCTAATGACAAATGGTGAAAACTTTGAATCAGTAAAACAACAGCCAACCTCGCACTCCGTCGAATTGACCGGAATAAACAATAGAATCGTAAGCAATGTCAATGGCACATCATGGGCGAATAAGAAATAATTCTTAATTCAAGTTATGATTATTACAAGTTGTTTAGCCTGAAATAATGATGCGATAAGACACAAACATCCTTATAGCCGACTGTGTGGATTAGACACAAACTTTAAATCCAACTAACTATTACCATATTAACCTATCTTTACATTATTCTAGATGAGCATGAACTAAGACCAATATTTGGCACAAAGATAAGCAGAAATGACTAGTATATAGATAAAAATAAATTAGCTAACTACACAAACTTCAACTGACGAGGTTCCTAACGACTACTAGTACATGCCAAGATATGTAGACAAATTGGCGGACTTAACGCATCAAATAGACCAAAAACAAAAGCTTATAGACCATACTCACACACTGCTTACATTTGATTGGAGGGGACGGAGTTAAAAGGACAAAAAAAAAATTGACCCAGCTAACACATAAGAAAATACTTGCAAAAAAAAATATTATAGAGATATATATAAACATAATATATTACTTTAGAAACAAGATAGTACATCATGACATGTTAAAAATGTAGCTTCTACTAGCAACAGTTCTTGTCTCACTTGAATGGTAAGCACGTAGTCTAAATTTCTGTCAAGTAAAAGCAAGATTATGTAGAAGTGCTTACATAAAATTTATTCATCAAATTATCAAGCAGCCTGCCTAGATTGCATGAAATGCAAGACACTGTACCTGTGTGTGACTCACTAGAGTGGTTTATCTCCTCGACTAAACTTGGATTCTAAAAGAAATTGGGATACTAAACAACCGTGTAAAATGAAAAATGGGAGGTTCCAATCGACATGCATCCAAAATTTGTTCAAATTTACGAATTCAAACTTTGGCGCGTCGATCCCTATCTACCCTGCCTGCACGCCTCGACGGCCACCTATACAGCAATAACGCTGCGCTCCGAGCGAAGAAGCAGGCCAGTGCCAGTCCGCCGAAAGCAATCTGGTCACAACTGTTGCGTGCCAGTGTTCAGGTCTGTTCCTCCTTCATGACTGGTCTATATACAGTGTACACAGAAACCTATAGTCCATAGCCAAAACCAAGGGCGAGATCGTGCATATCTTTGGGCTAGCACAAGGCAGCAAGCCTCATTGGCTGAGTTCTGCGGCACCCATCGGAGTAGTACGCGCTGTACCCTACATCACCGCCGAGCGCGAAGCTGCGTAGACCACCGAAGCGTGCGTAGCATACCTCCTCCCTTACCTATGCCCTTGCATGCACAGCCCGCGCGCTAAAGTCTTCACTGCCACCAGGACGGGACAGGCGCACATCAATGCAGTGCGCTCGCAGCGTGCTCCGTAAGAAAAAGAAAAAAAAAATCTCCACCCATAGACCTCCTTTATAATGACTGAGCAGTTAAAGAATAATACAGAGCGTAAGAGCGATATCTCCAGACACAAGTGACTCAGGTAGTCACAAATAAAATATTAACTAATGGATAATTGTAAATCTATAGTCTCCCTATTTGTGATGACTGGACATTAGCTAAAAAACTTTATCATTGAGCGATCTCAAAAAAAAAAATCATTACGGAATAAAACGGTATCGACTAAATCACAATAAACAACTTAATAGATGTATTCATTTGTGTTGCCGTTCTCTTCTTTCTATAATTAACAATAATTACATCAACGAGTAGACGTTAACTGTCAGCTACTGAAGTAGATTGCATAAAAGGAGTGGAGTGCACATATAAACTGCATGCGCCATCAGCTGTGCATCGACATCAAGGGTTCGCATCAACTGTTGATACAGTGTGCCCTGGAACCTATCGTCATCATGAAACTGGGGGCAGACGTGAGGCATGGGCAAAGGCAAGGGGGTTGAGCTAGTGTAAAATACCACTCTGCCCAATAAATTGGATCAGTGACAGGCGGCAGGTTCAGTCCGCAACAGCCGGCCACAGCTGGCCAGCCAGCGATTGACGAATCCAAAGTCTGGCGAGCTCAGTGCCAGAGATTATGCTTCGGCGAATATCTGTTACGGCACAGTAAAACAGGTGCTAAGTGTGCAAAAAAGGTATACTCTACTTTTCTCAGCATACGTCGTCAACGAAACCTTGATACTTATCTCGCACGAACGATGTATTAAATACTCTAAACAGGATAAATGATAATTACTACGCCTTGCTAAGACCTCGCTTGCATGCGCCCCTTGCTGCTCTAATCAATGTTGATCTGACAAGTCCATCAATGCAGGTATCAGATAGTACAACAGGGCTAGCCCCTGTCCGGCATGGCGCGGCAAGCAGGCCTTGACCTGTGAACTGTCAAAGGGCAGTGCGAGCCAGGAACACAGCGATGGCCTCGCTTCGGGAACCTGCGAACCCACAGGGTTTTCGGCAAGGACCAAGTGTATTCCTTTGCATGTGAAAAACCACGATATAAATAATACTACTAATCGATAAAAAAAATATGTTCTTATCGAATTAGTCAATACATGTTACTCTTGCATATCAAGGTAATTATAAAAAAAGTGCTATTTATATTATAGAAATAATACCATTAGAATGCCATTTTCATACAATAACAAGCTACAATTATGACTCTAGCGCATTCAACAAGAAAGGGAGGGATTAATCACACAGTCAAAGCGAGTGAAGGCATTTGACCAGTGACGTCAAAACTTAGAAGGATAGGTAAATGTTGATGGGACTAGACCAAAGGATGACAGATCAAAGCTCTATATTAGAAGCAGTGAAGCCCCTGCTGCTTTGATACAAATCAATACAAAATTTTGGATAACAGGGGGCGTCTAAGATTTTGGATAACAGGACAATAGCTCATGTAATTTTCCAACGTTCAAGCATATATAAGTGAACGACAAAACAAAAAATTTCAAGTGCATCAATTGGTTACAAAAATAAAAAGAACAAATGAGATCATCTAGTTTTAAGTCTTTTTTCATACAATAGCTGATTCCGTCGAATAAAAATATAACATATTTTAAGCTTAATATGATTGTACCAAAATTGTGTTTTTTTTTGGTGATATTGTGAACTAATGAGAATAATGAATTTGTTCTAACAATTGTAATATACTAAGTATAAAAACACGTAACCGTAACTACAACAACTTAACAGCCCAAATAAAAAATCCATGCTTTCTTCCAAAAATATATAATTGCACACAAACTAACATACTATCTAGAAAAACTCCCCAGCCCCAGATAAATTCTGCCCGCTGACGTTCTCTTAACCTAGCTAGTCGAAAAACACAATAAAAGATACCATAAACTTCATCATGGGGGGTACCGTCATTGCGTTCGCGCTAAGTACTCTCGACGAATAATGACAAAGAAACAAAAAGTGATTCGACGGCTATACGAAAATTGAATAGACGGATGCAATTTCAAAAGAAAGTATGGACGACTTTGCAAAGCTTCGCAGCTAGGGGCCGCGCGATTCCAACACCAAATTCAAACCAAAGCTTCTACTAGAAGCCATACAGGAGATAAATAAAAGGACAAGGGCCGGTCGAGGAGCACTGCATACAGACGATACGGTCGTAGTTAAAAACCACCAACCACCACCCATTCCATTCGTCGCCACCCCAGCCACGAGAAAAAAAAAAGTCAAATCTTGAATCTTGCGAGATGGAACAAGATTCGAAGGCAAGGCGAATCCTCCATATGAAAAGCAAGCTTAGGATGCCCGATCCCGAGGACTCAAGAACATCGGGCGAGGACTCGCCCGTCCATGAAATTCAGGGAGGGGATGATCCGACCAAAGGTTTTTTAACTAAACATTTCCTATACCACATAGTTCCTTCGCTGACTGGTAGGCAAAGAGAGATTGTGATCAGAATAGGTTTTGGTTTTGTTCTTTATCTTCCTCTTTTCAAGCCGCAACTTAGGATAAGCTTTAAAATGATGATGAAATACGATGAGGATTCTTCAACCATTACCATGCCGGATGGTAAAATATTGTTGTTAGGCAAATCTGACATAGTAGCGGTCTTCGGACTGCCCGACGGCGAGGTCCGAAATGTTCAGGGTACATCCATTTTTAGAACCAATCGTAGATCGCAGTTTGACAAAATGACTTTAGATGATGCAAGGAAGTTTCTTGCACTCATCAAAGGGGAGAGCATGAATGTTCAACAGGAATGCAAATTCGCTAAAGCAATAATAATACTAGCGGTAGCAGACGTCCTGGCTCCTACCAGGATGCAAGGTGGAATAGACCCAGCTGTGTTATCAGCTATGGAGGCCCCCGAGGGTCCATCTGCATTTGACTGGGCTCAATATACACTTGACGCCCTCAAGCAAGCTTCCCACACACTCAAGTACCAGCTGAGCAAGAATTTGAAGTGGGCGTCCAGAAAAGTTGGAGGAAGCACACTGTTCCTGGTGGTAAGCATATCTTGTTTTCCATTACACCACTACTGATACTATAACAGCATTTCGATAGAGATTATTACTTAGAAGTCAAAATTTTCTTACATCATTAACAACCAAGTGAACAAAAACAGCTTGTAGACGTGACAACCCACAACAACAATACTAACTATTCAACCCTGACACAGGTATTTTATCTGATGCACTCAACAAAAACCGGGATTGACTACTACACCGCCAGTAAGCCCCTCATCAAACATTTTGATGCCCGCAAGATAAAGGGCCTCCTAAAGGAGGAAGAGTACAACGAGCTCCGGCTGCAGTCCATCATGATTCTTACTGCGAAGAAAAAGGTGTGTGTCTGTCAGTAACCAATGTGATATAAACTTACAGCTATGAATCTAATTGTGGACGAGTGATCACAATAGTTGGAGTAGAATGCATACTACAAAAAACACGGCTGTTTGTTACTGTATCTCGTGTTCGTAGTTAAATAACACACTTGTATAACAAAAATAAATAACATCAATTAAAGGATTTGCGCCAAAACTTATAGAAACTACTATGAATTGACATGCAACAGGCTACCTCCCACATCGAAGAGGCGGAGCATCAACAATTTGACACTGATACAATACATGGAATAGAAATAGAGCAGGTATGAATATTTTTTTGGCCCTCTCTCGTATATCACACTACTGCACGCATAGAGACAAAGCCAAAAGCAAATGCTCCAGCCTCATCTCAATAAAAAGTGAATCCTAAATTAATGAAACAGGGACGTACAAAGGGGAATCACGACACAACCAATCAGATTGCCCGAAGTTGCGTTGGCCTAGCAATTCAAAAGGTGCTGCAAGCAACGAGAACTAGCCCTGCATCCATCCCGAGTGCAGAGGTAGGTTAAACAGAAATAAATCATTGCCCCTTACAACACAACTGATATATATTCCCCCCCCCCACCAAAAGGGCAATCTAAACTAGCGTTGATATGAATCATACAAACATTCAAGCGTGACTTCTGTCACTGTAACTTTTAGGATGATTTTGTTTGGTAATGCTGGTGTGCAGATTACTGAAGAACACTTGATAGCAAACAACATGATCAAGGCAGCAATGGTGCAGATCATTGGTTATGCTAAGTCAGTAGACAAGACCCTTGCTACACATGCCCAAGACAAACACCATTGCAATGAAGGTGCGTATGAATTTTACATTCCAATAAACTATATTAAAGCCTCCAACGACAATAGGAAACGCATAAAAGAACAACCATGAAACTAACACAACATTTCTACAAATGGCCTCAATGCAGGTGGCACATGGACCGCAAGCACGGATGCAAGATCAGTTCAGACTGCTGACAAGGACCACGAGAAGACAAACAGCACAACCCCCACCCCGGACAAAACAAGTACACACAGACCATCGTCGAGATATAACCAAGGTAAACACAAATATATGTTTATAATTACACATCACCTCCAGAAAGGGTCATGATAAAAACAAAAAACATGTGAATATTTAACAGACCTCGAAAGTCCCGACCGAGCGTGTTTGAAGATTTTAGTGCTACTCAAAAACAATACATTTAGAACACATGTCACATAAAAAGAACCGTATTTTCGGAAAATGCATCAGTTATATTTCTACTACCTAACTAGGCATCAGCTGAACCACCGGTGCAAAAATACACGTGATTAAGAATACCGCTGACATCCTCTAATGCTTGTGATCCCTAGGTGCGAACACCAGTGAACGAGATTTCAAAACAACTGAGCTCGATGCTGATGGCATAGACACGTGGGCAGGATTGGCGCCTCAATATGACAACTCCCCGGTAGAGCCAACCCCAAAGAGTAAGAATGCATATTCAAGCTTAAATGGATTTCGTAGAAAGGATTACTGTGTAATTAGATACATGAGTAATAATATAGAAACATGCCACCAATTATTAAGTAATAAGTGATGAAACGCCTTAATCATAAGTCATAATGCTGGAAAAGAGGTTCATGTTTTTAGCTAATGACTTTTTAATATGTCTATATTTATATAGCCACACAGGACATCATAATTGGGGGCGATCCCCCAGCATAGCGGGCTGCACAAACTGTTCAGATTTGCGTCTTAATTAATTCAAAGTACACCGCAAGTTTAATAATGTCAACAAATACAGGTGCAATCAATCTGATGGAAAGTGAATCAAATGGACGCAACATAGAGTATCCTATCAATCTATCCGCGACAGAAGACGCACAACTGAAGAAGTCAACAACTATGTCTCCACAATTGCAACCAGTATATGACACCACACCATCAGCAAGCACTGGAAAGTGTAAGTGTGGTACAAATACTGGGGAGCTCCAGATACTTCCAATTCAAAAATAGTGGGCATATATTATGTACAGCTAGCCTTTGATGAAGTAAAATGCATGTGAACAGTTAATTAATAATACCCGAATAGAGTTAATTAATTTTAGTAGTTTTCAATCTATGATCTAATTTTGTATGTTCCTATCCAGTTTATAACAAGTGCATACATAACTCTGACAGGTAGTTACAGCAAGACGGGCAGTTTCAGAGTTCGTAAGTTGAAATGTCTATGGAGGAAGATCAAGTCAGATGTGACACCCGCACCACAGACAAAAATGATAGATCGGCGGTAGTTCCCCAGAACTCATCATAGCATCAAAATCAGGCTACTCCCCCAAGTGGATATACTAATACATAACATGTGTAATGTCTTCAACCCAAGAACTTCGTTCAGAATAATAAAGATAGTATATCAGCTTCTGAACGATATGAAGCATTGGAACGATTAAACTGACATTACCCAAGAACTTCGTTCAGAATAATAAAGATAGTATATCAGCTTCTGAACGATATGAAGCATTGGAACGATTAAACTGACATTTGTCCTCTTTGTCATGAACAGGAGCATCCTTGCCTAGTCTGCCCCAGCACCACACCCAGTGAAAGAGAACGAAAAAGTCGTGTTATGCATCTCAACGCCAATTCTAACAAGAACGCAAACCATCGCGTCTTTTATAACCAAGCAACCAGATTGCCGAGCAAAAAGTGTGAATTCCAGTAGTGTTAGGCCATGCTACCCGTTATATGTGGTGCTCCTTTCAGGATTGTTTGTAATGAATTCTTAAAACCATCATTCTGAGTGGTGTTTGAGGCCACTTCCTAATTCTCTAGCACATAGCATATGAAAAAGTGGAAAAAGCTATGTGACACCATAGGGAACCATATATCTATAAAAACACAGATATATGGCCATATTGTATGGGCGTGTCATCAACGGTCTTAACAGTAAACAGACATAACATTACAAAAAATCTTCACAGCTAACTAAACCATTCAAAAGGCTAAATAAAAATTTTAAAAATTGAATGTGACCAGTGACGACAAGTTGTATCCAGCCCAACTAACATATAGATAGTACAAGTCAAAATATAGGAGCAGCTTCACACTTTGCCTGGTTAACTGATACATGATTACAACTGCTAACTAAATTGAGTTGCAATTAACTCGCAGGGGAGGGCCAAGAAACCATAGCGCTCAGAGCTGCAACCATGGATAGACTAACTAGTACAACTACTGTAAAGGAGTACAGGAAACGTTTCAACAGTGTACCAGCCCCAAGGAATTCAGTAAATTCAAGATCAGTGACAATTAGGCAGGTTATCAATTCATGCAGTTACCCAAAAAGGGAGGGAAGATTTGTGATGGACAACAGTCTCGTCTACACGGTAAGTATACACATATCGTGGCGATTCTAAGTACCCAGTTCACAACATACACCTCATTTACTTTAAATTGCTATAATTACTTCAGTACGATGCGTACATTAAGAATATATCTGTGAAACAGCTCTCAAGGAACCATTGTTTTGATAAGAAACTTCTATAAAAATTTCCTTATTCACAGGTTAGAGTGTGTGGACGACTTGTCGCAATAGATCAAAATGAGAGTCACACAGACTACACGGTAAATGATGGAACAGGCTGCCTCAACGGACGTATATGGTAATACCAATAAAATAAATATCACATCGTATAAGATATTATCGGTTAATGCCAGATTTGAAGTCACCTATGTGTGTACCAGAAAAAACATTCAATAACATTGTCATTACAAACATACACAGGTCTACCGACGGCACGGGGAACACAGACCTCTCGGGTGCAAGGTAATTATAACACAAAAGAGCAAACTATCATACTTAACAAATCTTCACTCGTATGATTTTGTTTTCATTACAAACCAGGCTAACATCCCACCTCTCTCTAATGTGTTTTACACCAGATTAGAAGCTTACTATGTATTCGTCACTAACGTAGTAAAGGATGGCAACAAGATACTTTTGCAGACTTTAAAGGCAATGTGAGCAGCCCCCCTAACCCCATCTACTACAGAAAAAAAAAAGATAAAAAAAGATAATGAAAACATTCGGTGTAATTTTGAACCTATACATCGATGGCTAAATATGTTGGCAGTGAGGTCATTGACCACAACTATATCACCCTCCACATGGTGACAGCAATACATGAGCATTGCGTCCTCACAGCAATGAGTGTACATGACTCAAGCCGTTGGGACAGAGCCATGGATGATGCAAGCAGAAATATATCAACGACACTATCAATAGAACTTGACAAAGAGGCGGTGATTGACCTGCTATCGATCACGTCAATAAGGTGACAAGTCAAACATCTTCATTTAAAACACCAACTAACCAAATAAATGGAAAAAAAAGGGATTGCAATGGAGCCCAAAAATGACAAGCGTCCTTTATCCATTTTGTAAAATGTGTGCGGGGATAGCTACAAAGGGGCATCCTAAAAAACAATCATAACAAGCTTGCATCTCGGACGAGAATGCGGCGTTCGGACAGTTTTATGCATATTTAATTCATTTATCATTAAAAATAACACGAAGAGCAACGCTATTGCAGTACATAGGTATTCATTAGTACTACATCTAATAGTTTAATTGAATTTGGCAATGATTCCACCAAAAAAAATGTAGACGCTTTAATTTTAAGAGAAAATAAATTACTGTTACTAAACAACATCACTTGTTGCTCTGCCAGGCAGCTGTTGGACGAGATGCTGCGAGAGGGAAGTATCTATAACACTACAGACTACGACCACTTCAAGCTGGCGGATAACAACTAGGCATCTGTTCCACTATGCATGTTTAAATGTAACTATAGTGGATAGCCGGTAATTGAACTTAATTCAAGCATGTAACCGTTTTATCTAGACAATAAGAGGTCTGGACACGCGCATACAAATAAATTTTGTAATTTGTTACCCAATTTCAGCTATTACCCAATCCATTTTATTTTCCGATCAAATGAAACAAGTCTATCAATTCTTTTTTGATCTGTTTTCCAAAACTATGCATACCCGTATTTGAAAAAATAAACGCTTGCCCTTGTGTAATATTTAGAATACTGCGCAAGCTTCGCATCAACATAACTCGGTAAGCCGCATAGAACCAACATTCTCCTTGAGGCCATATAATTGTTCATACAACCTGGAGGCCACACGATCAGAACATATCTGAGAGTCACCATGCCACAGTAAAACACAAGGTCAGACATTCAATTACGGATAGAAATATCAGTGTTTAATAGTAGCTGGGGGAAAATAAACAAAGACTTCTCAACTAACGTCTTACTTCATTTTGTCGAGGTATGAGGTCAACTCCATTGTAACATCTACAAAACATCGCACACAGCAACCCACTCCAGTTTATGCTGCACGGGTCACAAAGTTAATATGTTCCAATACTTCCTTACTAAGAAAAAATAAATGGGCCTCCGTGTTCCATAAAACAGAAAATATACACCTATATCGCAGAATAAGAAGGAACAAATATAATGAGGTAGTTTAATTACCGGCTAGGAGAGCCTTTTGAAATTGTTATGATTCGCAGATCAGCAGATGAAACATCTATATCAATGCCATTGAATACTTTCCGGCAGAGAGACTGCAAAGCTAATTTGAGTAAATAGCAAATACGCTCGATACAATTGACCCTGTCAGCAGGCAGCGGGCGCCGGTAGCTGGGCTTAAATACATATATAACATTCTTCTCAAGATTCCATACATAGCAAACCCACGTATATTGTACCAATGCCGGGAAGAACAACTGCCAGGCAAAGAAAAATATAGAGCTTGAATAAGCTATTAAATCGTACATTCAAACAATCCAGTTTGGATTGCAAAAATTTAGTCTTATAAAGTAATATTACACTATAAAGTTCAGACGTAATAAGGGTTCGACTTACGAGCTTAGATTTGCTTAAGTCATATGGTCCATTCAGCATAACTGAGTGCTCAGATGAATTTGCAACCACAGTTTCAAAAGAACCAGCCATAATGGAACCCTGTGAATCATAAAAAAAAATTATGTCTCTACTATGCATAAAAACTATATAGTCCATTGAGAAACCCTAATTACATACATTGCATTCAGAAACACAAGTTTTAATACAAGGCAAGGGGAAAAAAAATAACAACTCACTATCTTTCTGTACAATTTTGTACATAGCATCCATGTACTGTTTGCTAACGTGTTTCACGTGCTTGCTACCAACAAAATAGTTTGACGATCCATATTAAAAAATTATGTCCAAACACGGTGCATATGTTTTTTAATCTATGGTACGTAAGATACAACAAAAAAATTTGCGATGATTACCATAAAATGAGATTCAAAAAAGTGACGCCATCTCAATGGCCCAAACAGGGAGTACAACTCATCATCTTCCTGTGTCACTAGACGTATCAGTGCATCAAAAGTGTCCATGTCAAGCTCAGACCTCCCACTCATCTGAGCCTGAAGAGCGCGCCAATATACCTTGATTACCGTCGGTCTAACATGAATAATGGCAGCACTGCAAACAAAACCAGGAGACGTTCAGACGAAGATGCCGCGTTACACATATATTAGAAACCATTTTTAGTCACTGGGACACTTTATAAATTTACCTATCGTCACAATGCATGGTTCTCCGCTTCTCCATTATGCCATCAATAATTGATTCGGACACGTCCCAACAATATCCAAGCTCCCATGGAGATGGTATAAACTGATATTCACTTCCAACTAAGGTAATGCAGGATTGCCCTGACGAACACTCCTCTGGAGATGGGGCATTTAGATCAAAGTCCCTAGCATGTTTCAAACTCCGAATTATAGAATAGAACTGTGTCATGGCTGTTGCAACCCTTGAATTGACATTTAAATTATGAGGCATGCCATCAAGACTGGCAATGGCAGATTTAAACGACCGATGCACATCATCACCAATCTCAGCATCTTCAATAACTGATGGCCCACCTGCAGAAGACGATGCCTCACCAGATTTACTGGGGTCCAAGTTAACAGGCAGCCAGCTCAAAGATGTTAACTTCGAACTCTGGCCCACCATGTGATTCATACCAGGGTTACTCTTCTTATGAATAGGAACAGACAGACGTCTAATCCCATTCCTAGTTGTTTTCTCAATACTCTCACAAACTGCACGCAGTACAACATATGAAAGTATTATATTTTGACCAGCACAACCACTGCAGGATAAACATAGACATAACCGAAATGTTATAGAACTTAATCCACTAACCTGAAATATCAGTTTCTCCAGCGTAAGCGGATTGGTAACTAAACCCCCTTGTGTATGGGATTAGTATAGAAACCAGGACACTCATATATTTTATAGCCTGCATGCCAGTCACATTAAGACCGGCATATATTTGTTCCTGGAAATCGGCTGCCGCAACAAAGAGTGGTCCGGCCGCCTTTCATATAGAAACAGATATAAAAAAGTGAGAAGAATATAACATATGGTACGAGCCATAAGGCTTGCCATAAGTTTGTGACTTGTGTTACGCACACTAATGGGACAGTATATTAATTCTATACTAATGGTAACGAATCATTACCTCGAGTGGCATATTCAGAAGATTTGCCATTGCAACAGCACACTCCCATACTGCAAACATGCATGAACTCCTGGACTCCTCATTATCACTAGCATATTCCACTGCCCAAGAATAAATGCACTCATCCGGCTCGCGCAACTGAAAGGCACAATAGGGAAAGGATCATTATTGCGTGAAAAGGCAAACTATCTACTTCTAGAAAAGGTAACGGCTAGCAAAAGACATTGTGTTCGAGCCCAATAAAAATATCATACGTCTATTTTGTGCAACATACCAATAACATGAAAACAAAATAGTCAAATCCAAGAGAACACATTGTTGGCTTAAAAAATTTTTCCATCCCACCGGCTGATAATTATTGAGAAAATAAAAGTACCTTCCCATATGGCAGGTCATTGTCGCCTTTAAGATGTCTGTCATAGTTCCTATCGGCCAAAATCATAGTCCTCATGGTCTCGTATGGAAAGTCCCTTATCCTCGGCAGACTGCTATGAGGCATTGAAAGACCTTCAAGCTTCAAACTATCAAGATAGACGACCTGGAGCCAAAATGCAAATAACACAGGCAACATTATCATAGAGTTGAGCAAGTGACTTCGTATACCATATAGAAGCAGGGTTGAAAATCTGCAAAATGGATAAGACACATACTACCCTATAAGAATGGGAGCACAAACCTGTAGAAATATACAGCAACCAGTAATATTGGGGAACTTAATATTGCTTGCAATATCTTGCTTCAGCTTCGTAACTGCTTCTAGCAAACGAGTAACAACATAGCCACCCCAATCGAAACTACTGATAGCTTCAGGGTCTCGTATGGCATTCCAATAATCAATGCAGGCATAATCAAACTTGGCCGACGGTGCAAACAGGTTTGAAACGACAAATACAACGAACGCCACCCTAAAAATGTCCCGCTCCAATTTGTTCATTGGGTCCACATAACATCTTTCAACTATCTCTTGAGCAACCTTTATACTCCTGTGTTCCCGAAATCCATCAGGTAGGTATTGACACAATACCTTTTCTTTTGCATCACGTGTGGAAAATCTCGGGTCAAGAATCTGCCTACCTGATGTTGGAATCCCAAACACATGTCCAACATCAGTTTTGCTAAATCTGATATTAGTGTCTGGCCCAATAACTATAGATGATGTATCCACGTTTACAGAGCTCATGATCCAGAGAGCAAACTTTCTATTGAACTGCTTGAAAACAGGAAAATGGAGAATTCCCTCAAATCCAATTGACTTGACAAGATCAATCTTATTTGAATCAAACTTGGATACGACTTCATTAATCAACCGAACTGAACAAATACAAGCAAAAGACCCACTTTCAAAAATAGAATTATTCACAGGAAACCTGGAATCGTACTGCAAAAATTAAAACAACATTTGTAACGGTGATTGAGCATTAATTTATATGATCAAATACAAGGAAATGCACATTGGGCAGGACTGGATATATATACATAGTTATTAAAGAAGCAATACTACATTTCATTACCTCACATTAACCTAATGGGTTTGGTAACCCGTCCAATTTGGTGAGACACTAACACGACGGACGCATGGACAGAGCATGCATAACAAAGAGGGCGCAGGAAAATGGATGCGGCGGAAGATAGTAGGGGAAGAGGGCATTACCGATTTATCTTCGCCGCTATGAGTTTGCTCCGCAATCAGCGCCGCCTCCATCTCTCTTCCGGCGCAGGATTGAGCTGATAACGAGGGGTCGATTCTCGACCTCTTTCGCCCACCTCTCATGGAATTATACGGATCGGTAGATGAACGGATCCACCCAGCTAATGCAGGAAGGGATTCAGCGGAGATGCGGTCTGGATCTGGGCTAAAGAAGAACTACGGGAGACTCTCTGCTCTCCGGATTGACCAAAGCGTATAGAACTCACCAGATATACAAGGGGAACAGAGGAGGTAGATGTACAGTAAAGACGGCAATAAAGCCGTGACGCCGTTAACGTCCGCGTAACGGTGAAAGATCGGTAGCTAAGATAACCCATAAACTTATTGCTCTCGTAAGTCTACCGCCTCGTCTAATTACATTTTAGCTGGTCCGCTGTTGCGAATCTCAAAGCATTTAAACGATACGTGAGAGGGTGAACATCTCGGCCCTGAACCATACAAACATTCGGCCTGCTCCTCCTCCGGTCACAGCCTCGCGCCCCCTCCTCCTATCCACGTCGCGGTCCGCGGCGGCCCTCCACGACGGCGAGGCCTGGTGGACGCGCAGCGCGGCGCCGCCCGCGGGACGACGGTAGTCGTCAAGTCGGCGGCGCGCACGCCGTTGGGGGAGCCGCACCGCCTCGCTGCCGCGATGCGGCACGCAGCGCCGGTGGTGGAGGTGAACCGTGGCCACGATGGAGACCGGAGGGGAGGAGGAGCGGTGTACGTGGTGCGATGGTTCGAGAGGGGAGGGAGATGAGTTTGAGTAGCTTCTCGGGGAACGTAGTCGTCACGCGGGCCTGAATCGCCTGGGGAACCGAGAAGTCGCGCGTTGGGGCGTGCGGTGCGGTGGGCGTGGCACGGGGTGGACGAGTGATGAGTTTGATCCGAGCATTTCCGTCCGTTCGATGTGAGATCAGAGTGAATCTGGTTCCTTCATTTCAAATGTTGATTGGGTTTTGGGTGCATTGGTTTGGGTACACTTAGAGAAGATTAGGCGAGATAATGACTATGGGGGTTAGTTTGTTGTGTGGCTTTAGTAATGTTTTTTTGGTGTATTATATGTAGTAGAGATAATTGACAGTCGTTTAAATCTTGACTAACAATAATCGTTTAAAAAGTTAGTCCAATAGAATACGAAAAGTACCACCGAAAAAAATAGGCATTTCAAATGCGTTTTTTTTTTCATGTACCCTATGTTTTCCCTATGTAAAATAAATGATTCCGCTAAGCTCAAGTGCTAGATTGCACGGACCATAATGGTTGATCACATAGCGAGATTAGGGAAAACTTTGTGGTTTCGGTAGCCTTCTCAGTTGGAAAACCCACGAACATACCTTGAGTACCCGTCGGAGAGACCATATGTCAGGAGTGTCTAAGGATCGGCAAGACCACCTAGGATATCCACAAATCTCGTCGAGAAAGGTGTGGAACATCAGGATATGGGGTTGGAAGAGAATATGATATAGAGTAAAGTGTATAGAGTAGATTTTTTTTTCATTGATTGGATACCTCAATTTGTTATGGGCCTCTCATATATACAGAGGAGTGATTTTATTTCGTGAGGGGTTGCAAAACCTTGCTAATCCAACAAAAACGACTCCCAATCTAGACAGCTAACAAAAAGAAGTGTCGGGACTCAGGATGAAACTTTCCAAATCCATAAATTCTTCCTCCAAACTCTAATTTGGACATTTTGTAAATGCATTTCGATTATCAATGAGAGAAATCCAATAGCAAAGTCCAATTTGCATTTTGGGAAAGTTCCAAATCGGTCTAGGCTGGTTTGGAAACTAGAGAGTCAGTTTCTATCAAAGCGGTTCCAAAAGTGAAATTCTCACACTCCAAAGGAGCGCCTAAGCATATGATGTGCTCTATCAGATTTTTAAACATAGGTCATTTTACAATCAAGGCTTTATAAGTTTGAGCCCAATCTAATACGCAATGATGCTATATAGATTTGCACAACATACGGTCCAAGTTACTTGGTTCATCTAGGTTGTATAGTCTTGCAGAAAATGCAAGTCAAAGTGTTATACTTGAGATTATCAATGCCCTAAGAGACTTGCATTTAGAACTAAAAGTCCTTCTATTTATTCGTACAAATTGAAGAATATACAAATATTAAAATTAAAATAAATAGTACAGAACATTATTCCTCTATATTGAAATACAAGGTAGTCTTAGAATTTTAAGACATCTTCGGAGGTAATGTAAATGAAACATTTTACCATCCCTAAGTTACGGAAATATTGTGATTATGATATTTAGATTAGTTACATGTGAATGTTCAAATTTTAAAATGAATTGAGTGGTTATTTCACTTAAAAAGTTAAAATGATTTATAACTTAGAAAAATTCTGATTGGTTTATCTTATACATATTTGGACGAACAAAATATGAAATGGTGGTTAAATAATATAAGGCTTGATTCTGTAAGGATCCTTAGATGAATCATCGTGAAACGGTGTTTCGGATACATGATTCGAATTGATAAATAGAGAAACATTTCTCCTTTTTTACACTAGGATAGGAGGGGGAGAGGGGGATCCGATAAAAGGCAGTTTTTCGTTATCGTGATTAACTTTTGTCACATTTCAACTTGCCAAATGATTTCACTGAAGTGATTCTTCAAAATGGAACGTTTCTATGGAGTAACCTGTTTTTTTTTTATAACGGTAACCAGCTCTGAAACGTTTTTTAATACGCTGGGTCTAGTTTGGTGAGCGCTTTGGAGCACAACCTTTATTTGGGCAACGTTTTGCTCCCATAACCCTGTCCACCATGAGCGCATGGAGTTCCGCCGCAGACCAAGTACACGGTGCACGGTTCCACGCAGCACCAGCACCACATCCGCGCACGGCGCACGCCACACGTGCACACAAGGCGACTGCATTGTGCATGATCACCCAGGCCGGTACGGCCAAGCTGAGCGCGGCGCGGCGGGACGTGCAATAATCCGCGGTCCTCGATCACCCATGCGGCCATGCCAAAGTCCCCGACCGACCCCGGCAATGTGATCCGGCAACAAAACGGGGATTTCGTCCGCGTCCGACGCGAGGGGAGGCAGCAGGTCTTCAGGGGAATGGACGAGAAGACGCAGCGCGCGCGTGGACACAGGGGATCTGGGTGGGTGGGGGAACACCGGAACAGGATGACGCTGACCCGCCCGGCCCGGCCGTGCAACCAATCTTGGACGCTTGCGCGCAGGAGCCACCGGCCCGGCGCCGCGCGAGAGGCGACTAGACGAGACGAGAGTCGAGACAGACCACCGCCCCCGCGGCCCGCTTCCGCTTGGCTCCGCCGCGCCGCTCCTGCGCTGCATCGTGCTGTGAGCTGTGACGCTCGGAGGCACGGCGTGGCGCGGCATGGCGGGCACGGGAGCCTGTCCTCCCGACGGGGGCAGATGGTCGCGCCGCGGAGATCAGTGTCCCGAGACCGAGAACGTGTCCGCGGTGCGGCGTGGACATGCCGTATGTATGCCCGCAACCGATTTCGAGCACGGACGGACCACCGGAGAATCTGTGCTGGCCCGCTTCTCCGTTTGACGACACAGTGGTCTAGTGTCCGCGGGCGCTCACTGTGCTATAGCGTGCGGCGGATGACAGTGTTTCCAGCCAGATTACAGAGCGTGCAGATGGATACAATCATGAGGAGGAAGGCCAAAAGGCCAAAATTATTTTAAGCACAAAAGGTTTACTAAGGAACTGTACCGGAATTCGGAAGGAATGCGTTTTTTATTAAAAAAAAATAATTTGGAAGGAATGTCAGTCAGGCAGCCCAATATACTTGCAGCCGCGCTTGAACCCGCTCTTCGGCCCAACACGGCCATCGGGCCATGCCGAAGCTGGCAATCGCAATTGCGGCCTGGCACGCATCGGCCCACAGTGCTAGTAAAGACTAAAAAGTGACTTGCATGGAACTCACTCTGAAACATGAAGAATTGGAGTTCATGGTGATCATGTGGGCGATCTGAACGGTGTGGGGGGTGCTTGTCCGTGGACGTATTTAATCAGAGGTCACTATCCACTTCCAGTTCTGTCAATAATTTTTTGAGTTGGCTAGTGAGAACCGAGTAAAACACCAGAAAGCCTAAACGGGCTATGAGAATAGGTGGATGGATTGCACCTCCTTCCTAGTGATGCTGCAAATAGCAGTGTTGATGCTGTAGCTACAGAATACGCAGGACAGTAGAGCAGTAAGCCAGTAAACACCATCATCAGAGACGATTCTGGGGCTGTTCGCTGGCTTTTTCATTGGGCTTACTGGTCCAGTGAAGGACTATCTCTAGCCATCCATGTTTGGCTCTTACTGTTCGGAGGTAATATAAAACTTTTACAGTGAAAATTTCTGCAGCTAATATAAGGAACAGCTATTTGTGGGAATCAATTTTGAAGTTCATTGGTTAGCACGAGTAGTGTATGAATCCGTAATCCAACCATCGATGTGATATGAACGGTATCCAACCATCGATGTGATATGAACGGTTAACAAACAACAACGCAACCAAGAAATAGCAACAAGCTTGGGGACCGACAACACAAGTTCACAACGTCGACGCAACCAAGAAATAGCAACAAGCTTGGGGACAGACAGACGACTGACGGACAACGCAAGTTCACAACGTCGACGACATTACAGCCCACTCAGGCAACCGAAAACAAAGACGACCCCAATCCCAGTAGCGCATTTGCATCATTCTGCACTACCGCAATTGTTAATGCTTAAAGAACGATTAAACCGGTAGACACATATTTGAAGACAAAAATTGTAAAATAAGACAGAAAACATAACTAGAACAAAGCACATCCTATCCCAACAATTCAGGGGCACATTTTCACAAATGGATTCCAACAATTTCCCTGATTATACAGCTTGTCTGCAATACTGAAGTCTCATACACTGATCAGACTCACAGGTCCTGCTGATAAAGCAATACGCTGATCGGACACAAGTCATGCTGATAATCAGACTCACCGGTTATGCTGATAAACTCCAACAGACAGATTCATGCAACCTGATCTCCATTTTCTAACTACGAAGAAAATGACTCACCGGAAATTATATCCTGCCGGGTTTACTTGTCATGCTGGGTCACTTTCAACAGACAGATTCATGCAACATGATTTCCATTTTCCAACGAATAAAAATGAAGTTGTGGTGTGCAATTCAGGACATGTACTAACTTGGTTAGAACAAGGACTCCGAACTATGCCGTGTCCAAGAAAAACAACCTGCCTTAATTCAATTAACTCTTACATTTACAAGGACTCGAACTGTCATGTTCAAGCAAAATAACCTGCCTTAATTCAATTAACTCTACATTTGCAAAGCTTAAAATATAGTAGGGAGACCAATTTCAATAGAAACGTGACCCGACCTGTTTTTCAGTAGAACAAGAAGTGAGAAAGTTGTAGACTTTGTGAGTTTGTGACATAACATTCATGGTGCAGAGACATAACGCAAATAAAACTTGACTTAACCTGACCTAATTACATTTCTCATTACGTTTCAGTCACTGCCATGAGTTTCTAGCCTAAAACTAGCATAGAACAAGCATTTCAATGAAATAGCAGGCTCGGTTCCACTAACATCCACAACTACTTTAACCTATGTATCAGCAAACTGGTTTCAAATTCAAGTTAGGGTACCATTAAAATTTATACTACATCTGCAATAACAATTGACAAACAGCCAATTTGATTCTTAATCAAGGAAGGAATGCAGGACCTAAGCAACAAATTCTCATTGTCAGGTAGTCATGAACGACTGATCCAACTCACTATTTGCATAACATTCACAAAGACAACCAAAAGGCACAGCAATAAGGCACCATAAAGTCATTGGCTCATACCATCATATCACAAATTCTTAATTGACGAGATAATAAACATATAATTTCAGGTTCCCATCTCACCACACGAACAACGAAACTGAAACTACAAAAGGTGGGTGGTTCTTCCTCTGCTTGCACAACGAAACGTACCAGCAAGCGCATAATAATCATACTGAGAGCGAAAAGGGTGAGGAACGAGCCAACGGAGCCCGCGTCGCGGCGCCTACTTCTCGGAGGAGTTGGGCCCGCGCTTCTTGCCGAAGCCGACGACGGCGGTGACGAAGCGGCGGTTGTACTGCATCCTCTTGTACGCGCGGCCGCGGGGCTTCTTCTTCTTGTCCTGCTTCGCCACCTTGGGCGTCTGCCCGCGGACCTTCCCGGCACGCGCCAACGATCCGTGCACCTTACCTGCGCGTAGCCACGCCACACACCCGATCAGCGCGCGAGTGAGGATGCAGCGAAAGGAGAGGAGGAGGGATGAGAGGGGATGGAAGCTTACCCATGGCTGCGAGGCGGGGGCGACGGAAGCGAGCGCGGGGAGGCTGGGAGATGCGGCGGCGGCGCGGCTGCTGTGAGAGGGAAGAGGAAACCCTAGGTGATGGGGCAGGGCTTTATAGGCGTGATGAGGATTTTTGGGTGCGGGCAGAGAGGGCTGGAAGGTCGGTTGTGGCCCGTGGTGAGGAGATTGGCGGGCCTTGTCACATTGGGCTCATGTTACCAGTGTTTTGGGCCTGAGACGTGTGGGCCGGAGGAGAGACTGGAGCCCCAAATACTAGGCCTCTTTTTGTCCAAAAAAACTAGGCCTCTTTTTGTTGTGGGCTGGAGTTTTAGCCGTGGGGGTCAAATTTTGTAGGCCCACGTAATTCAGAGTGTAGTGACAAGTGACGTTTTCTGATCGTCGTTTTACCAATGCCAGTGCTTCAGCTTCCTTCGCATACTCAAATCCCAAAAAAATTCACGAAAAAAACATAGATGTTGGAGCGGGTAATAATATACAAACCATAGTCCTACGAACTGTGGTTGGATGCCCGTAGAAGCCAAACCAAACTTCGGCCATCGACCTGGTACGTTTGGTTTCCTACCGAAAGATCGATCGGTGCCATCAAGTTGTAGTTTATCTCTCTTTTTTCATTCGTCAGTGTGGCCAGATCGGAGCGACCGTTTCGGCCTCAATTGTTTGGCTGGATGATGCCCAGGTTTGGCAGGGAATCTACAGGCTGAAACCGAACGCGCCCTGGCATCCACGTCGGCGTCACGGCCTAACTGCCAACAACGACGTGCTTGCGCCGACGACGGCGATCTCTTCGAACCCCACCTGCCGACGCGGAGACATTCCGCGCAACGAACTCGCCATCCATCAGCGGAACGCACGCGCCCATCACGGAGCTCTGGCGCCGTGCACGTACAGGGACGTGAGGGAGCGCGGGCGAGGGCAGACGGTGGCACGCCGCGGGACGGGCCTCCTGAACATGTTCGTCCACCTCCGTCCGTGAGGCCAATGGGCAATGAACATGTTCGTCCAGCTCCGTGAACATGTTCGTCCAGCTCCGTGAGGGAGGCCAATGGCCAATGAATTGGCGTCCTCGTGTCCTCGCGTGCTCGCGGACGCGGCAAAAATGCACCGCAGGCAGCTCCAGCTCAGGCTGCCGACGTGAGAAGGCCGCCTCTCCCACTCCCACCAGGACACCCTCACTTGCAGTTGCAGAATCGCAGTAGACTCCCCTACCGCTTTTACTTTTCTTGAGATGGGATCGAACCGTATTCCAGCGGCAGCCCCACGGCCCCCACCCCACCACTTGCCCCCGGAATCCAGCCAGCATCGCGTGCGTGCAACGGAGATGCGCGCTCCCGGGCTCCCGGCTGTCCGTCCGTCCGTGCCTTCCATTCTGACGCACACGCACGCACCCACCCATTTCGCGATCGACGCCGTGCGGCACATGCTCCCTCCTGTGCCGCACGCCCGTCGCGAATCTCGCCGGCGCCGCCCCTCGCTGTCCCTTGCGTGATTGTTTTGTCATGTCGGCCGTTCTGGCGCCACAAGACGCTGTGGCGGCGATCAGAGCCAGCCGGCCGGCCAGAGGGGCTCTGCTTCCATTGTCTCACGCACGTACTCCATCCATCACAAGATTTAATAATAGGATAGGAGGATCTCTTGAATGAAGCAGAGAGAGTACAGGGCCAGCTTGGAACAAGTCAGATCAGCTCAACAGCTAGCCCAAGATAAATCCTAAATACTAGTAGAACCTCTATATAGAATCAGTCACTTGTAAACGTCATACTCGCAGTGAGTTAACAATGATGTATTGTGTGGAAAACCCCGGCGTTTCCACAACATCACCGCTCCATTTGTCAACCATCTAGGCATTATCTCTACCAATGGAACGTTTGGCTCTCCATCTGCCTTTTGCATCGACCACGGCGTACGTATGTGGTGGTTATATGTACAGGTAGTACATCACCTCAGCGAATGACGCCACGTGGACACCGATGCGAAGCAGCAATAATCAGCGACTCTGATTGGTGTCAGTCATGAGTGAGCTTGGCATCTTGGCATCTTGGGCGGCAATTGCATTACCTATCACCTTCTGCAGAAATAAGTGCATTACCTAATCCTCAAGCGCCTTGGCCACGTCTCTCCTATGTCTGAGACCATGGCGGCCCAACGAGTTCGACGCTCTCTTTGGTGGGCGCCGGAGGAGACGACGAGGCTTTACCGAGCTCTTCGCCGATGGCAGTAACGTCGGTAGCGCAAGAGCGCCGACGTGCGCGAGCAAGCCAGCCATGGTTCTAGCCTTGAGTTGGAGCAGTTGTTAGTTAGCGAGTAATAGGATAATGCGGGCAGTTGTAGGGTGTCTTTTCTGCTTTGATTGAAAATCTTGTAAGCACACGGTTATGCTTAAAACTTTCCTTCTAATCAAAATACGCGCAAACCTTTTGCGTGATTGAGAAAAAAATAAATTGCATGACCCAGATCCGAGAATTGGAATTGTTATAAATTTGACAGCGATCTGAACAAGTAAAACAGTTTTCAGTGCCGTTTCAATTTCAAAATGTCAACTTCATTGACCTAGCACAGTTTAATGGGTCTGTGATCAGAACATTGCAACGGGCAAAGAGGAGGTGTTTGAAAATCGTTGTCAGTCTGGAATTGGAAGGATGGCGTATGCAGCTTACAAGTTGCAGGCACAAGAAAGCTGCTCTGCTCCATAATATTCAGCCCAATACCACTGCAATGATGCCGTGCAACTAGGCACAATACAGAGCAAGAATTCGGTAACAAAAAATCTGTAAAAGAAAAAGGAACCTTTTTTGTCATCTTCCTTAGGTTGCATTTTTTTTTCTTTAATTTTGTAGGAAACCAATAGAAGTCTTTTACTTCAAAGAAGAAAAACAATAGAAGTCTTTACTTCTGTGGTTTGAAAGAGTTACTGCTTGGAAAATTTAGTCCTCGTGTGACCAGGTAAAAGTAAGCACATCAAATCTTTGTCCGCTGAATTTGTCAAAGTGAATGACATCCAAGCAAACAACTGGAGGTCTGGAACATGCCGCCGATCACTTCAGTCTCTGGGTCGTCAGAAACAGTGAAAGGCATACCTTGTCCACGAAGACTAGAACTTTCTTTGTTGTTTTAGGCCTTGTTTAGATCCCCAATTCTCACCAAATTCACATCTTTCCTATTCCCCATCACATCAAAATGTCGACACGTCGTTAGTCTTAAATGTAGATGAAATCAAAACCACGTGGTTTGATTGTCTTTCTGCGAGATCGACATTTTGCAGTGGTGAAAATTTGGACAATTTTTTACCAAATCTGAACGAAATCTTCTGATGACGATTTGACGCGACTATCAAACTCCCAATTTGAGCCGGAACTAAACAAGGCCTTACTTCATGAACAGGCAATACCAAGAGCAGATTTCAACCGTCAAAGTTTGGTCGTAGAAAGCATGGCACGCTGACTTGTAAAATTACACATCATCGACAATTGTTAACACAATTGTTTGAACAGAGAAGGGTTCAAGACACGGACACCAAATGAACAAGTCTCGTTGATTCATCTAGTTGTTCATTTTTCCACAGATTAACCTGACAGCGAGCAAGAACTAATAAATATTTACATACATGTCTCTGATCAACACCTGTCAGTGAAAACAGTCCGTAACAAGAACTAAAAGAAATACTACTATGTAATAATTAGAGTGAAAAGAGAGAGAGAGATAGAGAGAGAGAGGAAGTGATCAAGATTGAAGAACAGAGGAGAAACAGAGATCAAGAAGCTACTTCAGCAAATCAACCCCCATAAACAATTATGAGCTCCTGGCGTGTTGTGTTAATCGATCCTCGATGCGTCTTTTTCGATCCAAGAACAAAATAACGTTACTTGCCTTTGCAAATCCGCCGCTCCAAGTTTCGTATTTGATTTGATCTGATCTGCGAGGAGGAAGAAGAGGAGGCTAGCTAGGCCTTGACGACGGTCATCATGCGCTTGAACTCCTCGAAGCTGACCATGCCGTCGCCGTCGCTGTCGACGAGGCGGATCATGTCGCGGCAGTCGGCGACGGCGGGGCGGCCGTTGCCCTGGCGGCGCAGGCCGACAGCCCAGCACGGTGCCGAGCTCCTCGGCGGAGATGAGCCCGTCCTTGTTGCCGTCGAACACGTCGAACGCCTCGCGCAGGTCCCTCTCCTCGTCCTCCTCCTCGGCCTCTTCGTCGTCGTCGGCGCCCTCCACCGGCACCTCCCTCTCTGCGGCGGCGGTGGCGACGGGGTGCTGGTGCTTCCTCTTCTTTGGTATGGAGTCGTAGAGCTCGCGGAACTCGTGGATGTCGATGAGCCCGTCGCTGTTGGCGTCGACGCGCGCGACCATGGCCGCGGCCTCGTCGGCGGACACGGCGATGCCGAGGCGGCGCAGCGACTCCTCCAGCTCCACCGCCGTGATGAAGCCGTCGCCGTCGTGGTCGAACGTCGAGAACACGATGCCCAGGTCCTTCTCCGGGTCGGCGGCCCGCGCCTGCTGCTTCGTCTTCCCCTCCTCCTGCGGTTGCGTCTCTTCTGACACGCAGCCGTCGCTCTTGACGTCGTCGCACTTCTTGGCGCCGGCGCGCGAGGAGGTGGTGAGGGAGAAGAGCGCGCAGAGGCCGCCGAGGAGGAAGAGCAGGAGGAGAGGCGCCATGGGTGGATGGTTGGATGCTTTGCCTGCGCTTGGAGGTTCTTGGAGGTCTATGTGCGAGCGCGAGTGTGTGTGAATGGGAGATCTGGAGAAGACGCGGAGAGGCGGTTGATGGAGTTGGAGCACTCGCCGTATATGAGGGGAGGCGAGCGGAGCAGAGGAGACTACGCCACTACGGCAGAGGAGCAGAGGAGGCGGCAGTTGTTGCTTGGCGATCGTGCCATGACCTGGTAGATCGTGGGTGGTTAAGATCCATTTCTTTTTTGGAAAAAAAGAAGAAAGAAGTTCGCACTGGTGCCCTTGCACTGATCAAATATTTCAGAAGGGACTTGCCAAAAAATACGCTGTTACTTTTCTTAAGGCTGGTATAGTACGTGGGTATTCTTGAATGAAGGCGGTACAGTGCACGGTGGTGCACAAGGCGGGTTTTTTGTGTTGAGGGGGAAAATGCGAGGATGAGCATATACTAGGCTACTGGACTTAGATGTCTTCAAACTATTCATCATAGCAATCTATTCATCATAGCAAGTACAGTAAAACATGTGTATATGTGAAGCCAGATCATGGATAGACAAGTTTAGAATCTAAACCATAGAATAGCTAGTTTGTTTCTATAGTCTAAATTATTATTTTTTTTTATGATCGATAGACAAATATAGAAGGGGAAGATGGATGGAAAAGCATATCAAATGCACATTTAGTTGATCGACGAAGGAAAGCGCCAAGCTCATGCGTGCAACCAATGTGGCGGATGTATGCACCAACTTTGATAGCTATAACCCCAATGCGCTCTTCTTCTATGACGGTGGGGCGACCGTGTCTTCTCCAGTGAAGAATCAAGCTCCAACGAGCTATGTGGTTAGGATTAGGGTTAGAGATTTAGAAGTAGGAATAATGTTTTCGAGGTTAGGAGGGAATTGAATTAGTGCCTTTTGGATGTAAAAGCATACCCAAGAAAAAGCATTTTGATTTTGGTCATAGGTGTGGGTGGGACGATAGGTAATTGGAGACCTGTTGGACAATGCTAGTGACAAGGAAGAGCTATATATTCTCTTTTTTCGCGAGCGGGTCTTTTAAACCCATGTTTTCTAAGGCATGAGTTATAGAAATACAAGGGAGCCTTTTTTTTGGGCCAACAAGAGAGCCTCTTGGGCATCTAATGAGATCAAATATCGGTAAAAAAAAATTCGAGAGATCAATAAATTGTGGGGAGAGATATATGTTCTCATCGAATATGTTACCTCTCCCATGTATTTTTATTTCGGAGAAACCAAAGGTTGTCCGGTTTGTGTTTTCATCGACTGAAAGTCAACTAATGTTGTTTTACTGCGAGAAAACTATATCATATTTAATAAACCAGATAAGTTCAAGCAAACTTTAACACAAATTTTATAGATCATCATTAAGGCGGCGTGGAGATTGACAACCTGAAGCTGTGCATGTGTTCCTAAAGTCACTTGTCGGCTCATGTACTAGCATGCACTTCGTACGCACTGAGCGTACCGCCAAGAAGGACGAAGATGAAACCTACGGAGTAACGGTTAGGGAAGTACGGGTACAGTGGGCCCTACACAGAGGCAAAGGGACCTGGGCAGCATTGTGGTGACCTCCATGGACGTGCTCGTGTAAACGGCGCCTCACTCACAGGGCATATTAAAAGCCGAGGGTGAGCGTGATGGCGACGGTTGATGCGGTGGAAGCGCGTCGGGCGCCACCCAAAACCGCGTGAAGCTGCCGCGCGCCCCACCACATAAACAAAGTACAAACCTGAGAGGGGCCCCTGCAGCTGCAGGCCGCAGCGCATGAACGCACGAACTCAGCGTGCCAGTGCCCATCATGCCCCATGCACGCAAGGAGCGGGGGCCGGCCGTTTTTAAAAGCGGGCGGCAACTAACGGTTGCGTTGCGCCTGGGCATGGCATGGCAGCGGCAGTGGCCAGTGGGCACAGTGGCCACCAACGGCATTGTCTCATCTTGTACTCCTGGCCGCGGGAAGGGCTCCTCGTTGCCGTTGCGTGCCCGCGCCGCGCGTACGAGGAGGAGAGGACCGAGAGCGACGGGCGAACCATTCTACGAGCACGTAGCGAAGTTCGGCGTAGTTCGGCAGACGTGACGCCAGAAACCGCAGGATGGAGTTTAACATGCGAATTTTGCTTTTATCCGTGAGCTTACCGCGATAGTTGGTAGTCTTTTTTCATATATATACAATTCATTCAGTTATTTTAACAATTTTGAGTTTGTAGCACTCAAAAAGAAAGTTGTTTTTATTTAGGAATGGATGGAGTATTTACTAGTCAAGGTTACTTTAGAATACAACTAGCAGACTTGGTGGCTAGCTTGTGCCCAAAGGAACATGCATGTTGTGACAACCAACATTACGTTTGCAGTAATTAAGGTTTGATGACGCTCGACCTTGTCGTCTCGTCGAACTCGCACACAACCACACACGGTAGGTACTACTACAGCCTTAATTAAGGCTAAAATCCCGATAGGGGTTTATGAGATTTTATACACATTAAATACGCATTTGTCCCACATCATTCGCTTTTGCGTGAAAGAGACCGGCTAGGACCCATCAAAACCTAAAATAGCATATGAAATTGTGCAATGAAATTAGCGTTGAGAGATAGACCTATTTCACGTTAATGTTTCATTTTGGAAACTTGCGGTGAAACCTGCATTGAGACGGTCTCTGGTGGGGATTTCGGTGGTGTCGTGCACATTAAATACGGTGACACATCGTCATTTGATTGAAACGAGGAGGAGAGAGCAACATAGTTTCACCATGGTGAAACGGGGGTGGCGTCGTTTCCAGGAAGTGAAACCGAATAAAACTAGCATTGAGCAGTTTCATCTCGTCGTCCACCAATTAAATGAAACTCAAAATGAAACTAGCATTAAATAAAACTTCAGCAATTAAATGCTTCTTTATGCCTTGGAAACGTCAAAATGAAACTCTACATTGTTGGGGGAACATTTCATGGCCGATGTCGTTTAGTGCTTGATGAAGTTTTAAGTATTAGAGTACAACTGATAAACCTGTCTGGCGAGGCCCGGCCTGAGACTAGCCTTAGCATACGATCCCACGCAAAAACAGCAGCAGCTACCGCAGGATATACGGGTGTCATTTCACAAAAAAAAATATATGGGTGTCTTTCTCCAGAATTGAAACAATTTAGTGCCGCCAACGACGTCTCGTCTGAACGCCCAAATTGAGACTGAAATAGACGCCACCACCACGGTCCACGCACACTACTTTGGGTACGACTCCGACCGTTTCTCGGACTCGAAACGTTATGCAATATACAGCGGCGCGCGTCCAAACTTGTGGGACGAGACCTGGGCCTGGCCTGATGTATGCGGACATGTGTTGTGAGTCTGAGATCAAGAACGAGTCGTACGGTACGTGCTGAGAGAGTAGCTACACAGTCAGTGGCCTCAGTTGATTTTTAGATTTTGTCCTGACCCGTTCGTCGCCGGCCTGAATATTAGTAGTGGAAAAAAAAAATGTAGTACTGATGATTATATAAGATGGGCAGGTGTGTGACTGTGATGGCCTTTCAAACATTCCTGTACCGACGACTTCGACTTCTCTCCCGCTGGTTAATTACCTCTTTATTAGGGCAAGATTATTGTGGCTGCTTTCATCTCATTTAATTTTATTATTACTAATAAAAAGTCTAAAAGCCTAAAACATATTGTCTTGACTCTGTTTTAGTCTCGCGGGAACTACTAATTTGGAATGATTTTAAACTATTCATGTAATTCTTAGGAAGGAATTAACTATTAGAAACTAATCTATACCTTCTATATAAACAAAACCCCACTAAGGTAATTATCGATCTCTCCTTGCGCCACATCAACATTTTCCTTTTTTTCAGTTACTGACCGATCACCAAGTTTCAGCCAAACACCATGGTACACCAGTGAACGTCCATCTGTTCATAGGTTCATGCCTCCACTACATCGCCACTCTTGATCTTCTCTACTGAATGCACATAAAACTGCACCACAACCCTTTTCTCCTTCCCCGCAATGCTTTCAAGATGGTACCAATTATCACTTTCAAAATTAACTCATGCAGTCATGTCAGGTTTATTGTTGTGATTATGCCTCCAGGATCCATGTCGTCTCTTCGATTCCTCTCCCAGCTTCGACCCAGCCATTGTTGCCGGATGCCTTCGAAAGCATCAGTGCAAGTATACGCAGCCTTTTCAATCTCACATGATTCTAGATGTGCAAAATATTGCCTCCGCTCTTGGCAAGTCCTGAAGCTATACAGTGTCCATCGCCCATCGGCGACATGCGTAGCCGAGCCGCTCGAGATGCTCCTAGCGACCTCGAAGCCTCACCATGCGTTGCCGCGAGCCGCTCGAGAAGCTCCTAGCCACCACGTCATGGACATGTTACGAAGCCTCACCATGGAAGACCTCTCAGGCACGGCAGTGAACATGCGCAAGGTCTCATATCACCGTTCTGCCTTCTGCGTGCTATTGCTACTGATCGACAGGGAGCACATGCATGTTCCTGGTGTAGTGCTGCGCATTTGATGACGATGCATGTTGTTATTTTACCTGTCCATATTCAAATAATTTCTCACTAGGATCGATAGTATCTTTGTTCAATCTGCAGAAGTACGTTTGTATTTCGTGTCAATGTCATGGCATGGGATTAGATCAAAGCAGCAGGTTGTCTAATTTCATCAGCATATTTATGATTACTACATATGTTATACTACTATATTACCCTACAAAATTTTTCCTCCTAATCAAATACTTTATACCCGTCCATAGTCCTCCTTCATACCCGCGGCAGCGGCGGAATCCCTAGTATTTATGGATAGCATGGCACACTAATGTAGATAGCTAATAGTATTTTAGTGGATGTTGTTTTGGATATTATTATTATTACTTGTGCTAGTGAACTCTAATTGAAGGTGTGAGTAGGCTAGTGAGGTGGACATGTTGCATGTTGAGAGAAATAAGTTAGTGGAGTTTATCTATATTAGTTTTGATAGATTTCATTAGTGGTCTCTCTCATATGCCAGCGACTTCATTTTTTCTAGTTATTCTTTTTAAGTGCAAAAGGTTTAAGTGAGTTATAATCAAGTTATTCTTCGTCCACAAAAAGTTTGTATTTTTATGCATATTTTTATTCATTTGATTTTTTATAGAAAACATTGTTTAGAATCAAAATCTAGCCTCTATCAGCCAAATGGTCCACAATGTTTCTGGAGAAAATGTAGACATGAAACGTTTCCTTAAGAATTTGGGTCCCTGTCAAACGAGGCCTAATCTAAACAAAGAAATTACATCATTTTTTGTGATGAAATTAGGAGTATAAGAAGATATTGGAGCTAACAGTTGCAACTATAGTTGGTGAGATACCAAAATCATTATAGCCAGCGTGTGATTACGGAGCGAAAGCTGAACCACCATGTCCTTAACAATGGCTGCGGGCATACTCATATGAGGTATAATTATAATAATTATTGAACAGCCCTTTTAGCATAACTAACTAATATTTGGAGGTTGAGCTAAAACAATGACCAACAAGCTGACCCCTTCACTAGAAGTCCCTAAAAAAGCAGCAGCAGCAGCAGCAAGAAGTAACAGCCAGTAGTGCAACACTCGTTACTCGCTTTGCAATAAATTGAAACCTTGAACAACCTGTCCTTGCAGCTAAATTATGACAAAAATAAGGCCTTTGAGTATTTATTTATATTATATAAAAAGTAATCCTGGCCGCGTCAGTGTTCCCCTCCACCAAGCAAAAATGCAGTCAACAAAAATCAAACAAAAAGATCCCCAAATCTAATTAGTAACCAAACACAAGAAAGTTAGGGGATTTAAACTGAACGAGAAGCTGCTAAAAGTGCATACTACTACTCTGCAACCAACGGAGGAGCAGCACAAGTCCAGGTGTTCGGTGGGTGTGCCTGGGTGGATCAGAATCAGATGCTCGCCCGGCCCGCCCGGCCCGCTCGATCAGCGAATATGGCTTTGGTCGCCGTTGCGTTTGCTTCCAGCAACGGCCGGGCAAATCATCATCCTGTCTGCAAAGTTACAGACGGAAAGCCACGAACGCTGTGGAGTGTGGACTGACGGACCGCCGCTTGGCTGACTGGCTCACTGGCCGGCGGCAAGAACGTTCGGTTCGGCTTCGGCAGGTGCTCACTCGCCTGCTGTCGCGTCCAGATTCCAGACGGCAGCGCCCTCTCGGCTCCGGAGTCTCCGGTTCATCATTGGCATGTTGGTCCGGCCAGCGGGCCAGGTAGTGCTCTGGTCCAAGTCGTGGTTAGGGATTCCTCACCGGCGAATTATTGGGCCGTCGTCGTCTCAACTCCTTTGCAAACTTTGCTCTAACAAAGCCCTTAAAGGATGCTCCACTACAGTAGACCACTCTCACTACACAGTCCGCACTGTACGTTCTGCTTTCCTGCGATCAGTCCTGCTGCATGCGAATCTACGGTTCCATTCCCATAACTAGTATAGTGCTTGTGCGTTGCCACGGTTTTATTTAAAGAGGCGCACTTAAGAAACCAATTGATCAACAATCTTTCCTATCCCACTTCTTTAGATAATTTCAGTGAGAACACGCAGTTGCTAGTCATCACACAAGCACAGTACTAAAACCTTCAAGATAGTCATCACACAAGCAGTACTAAAACGTTCAAGATATACACAGTTGCTAGTCATTACAAAAGCATGAGTACTGAAACGTTCAAGATATACACACACGTTCAAAAGATATATACACACGTTCAAGATATTTGAAAACACGAGTACTGAATGGCAGGCGAGGCATGAAGACACACAGCATCAGATTGCAAGCAATTCTTTGAGAGAAGCAGCAGAGCAGCGCTGTTTCAGTGTTTCAGTGCACATAATGACAACCATCACTCCAAAAGGCGATATCAGATCTTAACATAAAGATTTAAAAAGGGCCATATCATAGCATCCGAGACAAATAATAACGATTTCAGAAACCTCATGACATGTATCACATCATAACTATCTCTATAGTTCTTAAAGTATCTGAGCCAATTACATGTCAGATGGTACTTGTGTGACCCCCCTTGACCAAGTAAGTTGGCAATGCATGCTCCTGTATGTGCCAAGTGCCATGGGACCTTCCATTCCAAGTACAAATCAGCTGAAACTCCATGTATAAAAGAAAAAACTTTTGAGAAATTGATTGCTTAACTCTGAACCAGCAATTAAAAAAGCTAGGAGTATCCTCGTGCATCAATGAATCCAAACTTTAGTGTAATCTTTTTAATTCAGCAATAAAGAAGAAACTTTTCAGAAATAGATTGCTTAATTCTGAACCAGCAATTAGAAAAGCTAGGAGTATTGCATGATCAGGAATAGTTGCCCAAAATTTTGAGTCATGTATTGCATGATCAGGAAACAAAACTAACATAGGTGGCCTGCATGCCAGTGCCATTGTAAGGCAATGCACGTCGTGATGTGCGGTCAGACATTAGTCAGATAGTCTCTGTTTATAATTCACACAGCCCTAGCCAACCTCACATCAGAGTGTGTCCTGTCACATGGCAAACACAACATTGTTCGGTGGTAAATTGTTCGATGGTAAACACAACATTGTTCGCCTAGCCTAGCTGTACAATACCAAGTTGCACAGAGAGCTTGAATTAAAAACATGATCGAAGAAAGGAAAAGTGAAGAACTCACCGAGGCAGTATGAAGCTTGTTTCCAGCAATACCAGACCTAGATAGAGTACATAGTCCTAGCCACCCCTTTAACAGCAGCAAGAAGATGGTGGTCATCATGTGTATCCTGCCTATGAAGAACTTAGACCCTGTTTTAGAGTGACACAAACTATTGCGTTAATTAATCACTAAACATAAATGTTATTCACATAGGTATAACTCTTGCATCTTTCATCAAAAAAACAAATGCTGGCAGTTAGGCCCCAATGATATCTACACCTTTGTAATTATGAGTTTTGGAGAAAAAATTGTTTCCATCACCTAATAATAATCGAGAAACAGAAATATGGTGAACATCCATCAAAAAAATCATTGCCAGCAGTTAGGTCTCAATGATATTCACTACATGGCGAAGAGAATAGGTTTCTTTTTCTATGTTATTCTCTACTTCCTCTTTCATGTCATAGATTATGTTGGACCTGAAGTAAAATAGCTTGCTGAAATAATTCCAGATAAAAACTGCTTGCTGCCTGCATACCTTGGTGGTCACGCAGCTCCATCCCCAGCCTGTAAACACTCCTTACAAAGAAGCAACTCCTATTTTTCATAGCCCATGCCACAGTCCTAGCAGGCATGCTATGAAACAGTCAAATCTACCAACATTCAGGGAAAAGTAATCCTGACAACACAGGCACATAAGGGCAGCAAACAAGGTATCTGACACTTGAACAAAAGGATTAATGGGGTATATGGTAAATGTCCCAGCAAGAATAGAATAAATACAATTTCTCGGCAAGAATAGAATAAAAATACAAATATCTGGCACATATTTATGTCAAACACAATAGTAGGATTCTAGGGCCTTGTTTAGATTGCTTCAAAATTGCAAGTTTTTTCACTCTCTCTCCATCACATCAATTTTAGCCGCTTGCATGGAGCACTAAATGTAGGTGAAAAAAATAACTAATTACGGGTTTAGTTGGAAATCACGAGATGAATCTTTTGAGCCTAGTTGGTATAAATTGGACAATATTTGCCAAATAAGGCGAAAGTGATACTATTCATCGGATTGAAATTTTTTGCTATCTAAACAAGGCCTAAAAATCTAAAACTTACCCATATAAGAAGCTCTAACCTTGAAGTGTCTCTGGAATGCAAGTGAAGGACAAAATTTACACCATATGAAGGGTTTAACCTCCACATATGCCCAAACTCTGCTTGTCCAATGCGGAGCCTTGAGGGTCCAGAATTGCATGTTTTGAGCAGCAGTCCTCGTGAAAATTTAGAGTGTCAAAGCCTTCTATGATTTTCATCGAAAGAAAGAATCAAGAAAAACCTATTTATTTTAGATAAATCTAAGAAAACACTTAGCTGAAATGCATGTATAACACTTATACATATATATATATTTTCAATATTATTGATACCTATAACTGAAAATAATGTGGTCGTTTGTTTCCAACAAAATCACACGAGCTGATGCCAAAACCCCACGCAGTAACAAAAACACAGTTCTCCTGCAAGTTGAATGCTTTAGATGAACTAGGTTAGTAGCCACAATCGTACAAGAAAAATATCGTTATTGACTACCGTCATTTTTAGCTCGACAATAGCGCCTTGCCAGCCATCGGGACACTTCCTAGCAAATCCTCCCAATGGATCCACCACCTGTGCCCTACTCAATATTGTGTTAAACATATGGCTAGAAGCTTTAAACCAGCGAGTATCAAAGTATTGAATTCAAAGATGCTCATCACCTTCAATCGCCCAGCCAAGAACAGCTGCTGCCTCCCATCTTCCTGTCAATTGCAGGCTCTATCTAATCTGTAATTTGTAATCTGTATAAATATATACCAATAGACCTAGAGAAAAAAGCAAAGCATATTGAAATCAGAATAAACAGACATATCAGAGGCTACTACCAACCTCGTGTGTTGGCTCATCTACCTGAGAGGATGACAACAACAGCGAGGGAAAGGAGCAGTCACGCAGGCTGCTCCGACTGGTTTGCACACACGCCATGGATTTGAGCCGGTGAAGTCTGAATTTGTCTGACAAAAATCACAGGCAGTGGATCCATTAGAAGATGCCGCTAGCTAACCTTGTTGCATATCTGAAAACAAATTAAGAAAAAAGCTCGTGGAATTAAAAATAAAAGCAAGATGCATATCATAGAGACCTAGGATATGAAATCTCACGGGGAAAAAGAAGGGCCACTGCACCACCACCGGGCGCCGTCCGCGGGGCGCGGCACGGCGGGAGGCGTTGTTCTGGCGTTCTTGCCACATCACTGCCAAAGAGGCGTCGTCCGCGCGGGGATGGGAGGAGTCGCGGCCCCGCCACCGCTAGTCGGGCGCGCGTGCGTCCGCAACCCGGCGGCGCCCAGCCCGGGCGGCCTGGCGCGCCCATGGTGGTTCCCAGCGTAAGCGGGCCGGCCACGAGGTAGGCGCCCCTCCGTGCCGGTCTGCGCTCCACGGCCGACGGGGGTGCTACACAACGGCCCGGGAGGCAGCGTCGGAGAGGAGGATGTGCAGGTGCTTCCTGAGGCTGTGGAGACGGCCCGGCGGAGGAGGACGAGGGGAAGAGAGCGAGAGCGGTTCCTACCTCGCTCGTCGTCGTGAAGCTCGCCCGCTCGCCGTGGAAGACGGAGACGAGGTGGAACGGTGCGGCGCGCAGCCACGAAAGCCTAGCCGCGTCGCCGCGCTATGCCGTGTGGTCGGTGTCCGCCACGCCGCCGAGTCCAAACGCCGCCGTGTCCGCGAGGAGTCCACCGCGCCGCGGCCCATCCGCCAGTCCACCGTACCGCCGTGTCCACCGCACAGTCCGCTCGACGCGCCACTGTCCCCACGCGCCGTCGCCACGCAAGTTCAGTGCGCGTCGGTTCCGGTGGGGAGAGGAATCGATTCATTCATTCACTCCATATTGGGTACCGGGAAGGCCGTATCGGGGAGCGGAGGGGTCGGCAGGGGCCCGCTTTGCGTGGAGGACGCCGTGCGAGAAGTGTGGGTGATGAGTTTGATCCGGCGTTTTTTGCCGTTGGATGTGGACGAGTGAGAGAAAGATGAGGTTAGAGTTAATCTCCTCCTTAATTTCGAAAAATTAGACATTGTTGTGCAATTAGCTGGGTGTACTTAGTTTAGATTAGGAGATAATATTTGGGGAGGCATTTTGGTGTGTGGCTTTAGGAATGTTTTTTTGGTGCATTATATGTAGTAGAGAAGTAGAGATAGAGATTCAGCCGGGGTGCCGATTTGGACATCAGAAATGGACTCTACTCTCCAGGGGATCGATCTCCACGACGACTTCTTTTTTATCTTTTTTTGCTAAGGATTAGAATGATGTTTTTTTTTTTTTTTTTTTTTGAGCAAAAGGATTAGAATGATGTGTGTGCATTGTGAAGTCAGAAATATAACTCTGTGATGATCGACAAACCCACGGTAGATAACGGAAAAAAAAAGGTGATAGGTACCATGCCAATTTTTTTTTCTTTTTTTTTGTAACATTGGTGCAATGTGTTTGAGTTTGTCTTCAGATGATTGAACCAAAATAGAAACATCATCTTTGCTTTAATTGTGGATGATAGCTCACTACGGGCTGGGCCCCAGTCTGCCAGGAATCTAGCAAGTGGGATTCTGCCAGTCTGTTTCAGTGAGTTACTTCCCAGTCCAGATCTTGATTGGCATGGGCATGTTTGATAGAAGCCCGGGGAGGGTGGCGTGGCCCGTGTTTGTTTTCCTTGGCTTGACTTTGGAGCCCGCTACCTGAGGCAGCACTTGGGCCGGGCTCCGAGGAAAGCGCGAGGTGGGGAGTCCGTTTTTCGGAGCCGGAGGAGCCGGATTAAGCGCGTCGAGTAGCCCAAGAGGGAGCTGGTAACCTTTGTAACCTCCTCACCTCCTCTTCCATTGCCCGTATCCCGTTGTGTCGGTTCGCCTCCGCCGCCCCGCGCCCCAAGCCACATACCTTCCCGTCGCGAGCGCTCTCCTTCTCCGCCTCGGCCGATGCGCGTCCCCACGCCGCCTCCCTCGTTGCGGGTGGGGCCGTCAACTGTGATGGCCCCGCGCCGGCCGCGCCCGGCCCGGGAAGAAGAGCGCCAGCGGCGACCCGACCCTTCGTCGTACTTCCCGGCTAGCCGGTGTAGCATATGCTGCTCTCGTGGCTTCTCCTCTACCCCGCCGATTGTAGCCGTGCCTGCCCGCTATTCCTCCGCGAGATCCATGCAGCGTCGTGGACAACCGTGACCACGTCGTCTTTCTACCCTTGGCGCCGCCGCGGGCTCAGCTTTGCAACCGTAGCGACGTAGTTCCGCCAGCGTGGCGGTTAGGCCGGCGGGAAGCACATGTCGCCGTCGCCGCCCACCGGATGTTGATAGAATGTACGAGGAAAAGTGAGAGCGGGTGGTAACATCACCTCGTTGCAAGGTAACCATGCTCATCACGGACCCGCGAAACAAACACAATCTGAATTCAACCTGGCTCATTCCGGTGCGTTGCATCAAACCAGGCTGCAGCTATGGAGCCAAGGTAACCACAGCCGGGGCCCATTGGCAACCATGTAAGTAGACCAAGGTAACATCTGCCGTATAGTCTCTTTGTCTCAAAATACACGGTATAGATGTGTGTGATTCATTTTTCCTCAACTTTAATTAGTTTTTTAGAAAATATATAATATTTATATCTCTAAACATGTTTATTATAAAATATATTTAATGATCTAATTAATAATACAAATTATATATTATAAAGATTAATATTCTTTAATAAGTAATTCATCAAAGTTTAAAAAAACTTAACTTTTGAGAAGCGAGACTTGACATCCGTTTTGGGACGCAATGAGGACATATGGGGCGTGTTTGGAGGCGGGCTCGGGGGTGGCCCGTGCTCCCGGGCTGCACTACTCGTGTTAGATGTCATTGGGCCGGATTTCACCGCTCCACAACCCTGCTTTTGAGGCCTCTCGGCTCCGGGCGTGGGGAAGCGGCCCCACCGTTTCCTTAGGGCATGGCCGGAGCGAGCGCCGCTAGGGCGAATCTCTCGGCCCCGAGGCATGGCCGCCGCGCGCTCCCGCGGGCTCGAGGAAGCTTCCGCGCCGCGGCGAGCTGAAACTTCCTCGCGCGCTTTCCACCGTGGATTTCGCCGCCTATAAGCCGAGGCCACTCCTCCCACTCCTCTTCTCCCCAAATCGACCGCCGGATCCCGTCGGAGAGACCGCGCAGAGCTCGGTGCGGTGACGGCGGAGCGGGCTTCCACCTCGTCGGGCTTCCTCACCGTTCCCTTCACCGGATCCGCGACGCCGCGACGCCGCCGTGCCGCTGCGGGACTCCGGAGGCGGCGACCGGATCTCGCTTCGTCTTCTTCATCCGCTCGCTCTTCCTCCTCTCGTTGCCTGGTGGTGCCTCGTGACCGGATCTGCTTTGTCTTCTTCATCTCGCTTCCTCTTCTTCCGCTTGTTCATCGTTCGTTCGTCGCCAAACCCGAGGTGAAATCCACCCCCACGCATCCTTCTCCCCCTATCCATGTTCTTGTGCATAGATCTGTGGATGTGCAAGGTTTGCTATGCAGACTGCCTTCGATTTGATAGATGGCTTGCTTGTCATGGTCGACTGTTAA